>OZ038503.1:49813723-49911015 GCA_964036315.1 Acanthosepion esculentum
TTCCATCATTTTCAATATTAGAGAAACCATACAGCGAAATTGAATCCGCCAACTCACCTGAATTGAATTACTGAGATATATACTTAAAACTAATATTTAGCTACTATGAAATATTAAAATATTAAAAAACGCCGCCATATCCCCCTATGTGTGTATATGCTTATCCGTGGATGCCGTGTGCATGCGTCTGTATACGTTTCAGAATTTTTTTGTCAGTGAGAATCTCAGGAAAACTCAAACAGAAATGAATTCATCAATGGCCGCCAGGGAAGAACAAATTTGAGAAAACAAAACGGTTATTGTCAAGGGTATAAAAGACATACTATTAAAGCAGCTTTGAAATGACAGTAGAAGCATTAAAAATGTTGAGAGAATAAAAATATAGCTTTGAAAACAGGTCATTATATTACGAGGAGGTGCTGAAAAGAGTTCGTCCTGGAATTAAAAAATGTGGGTGACTATTATCACTGCACAGTGATATTACTGGCGACGTTATTATAGTCGCACGGAAATACAGAGAATGTTGGATGATCTCCTCAAAGATGAAATGGTGACTTGAAGCAACAGAAATGCGGTTTTACAGAAGGACACTGACGATACCGTGAACTGAACATGTCAGTAACGACGAAGTTTTGGAGAAAATGGAAACAAAATGACAACTGATACATCAGGAAAGAGAGTTGAAGTTTCTGGGGCATATAATAAGAAATGACAGCTTGGAAAATCTGATACTCACTGGACATAAGAGGGAAAATGGACAGCTGAAAACAACGAATAACATAGCTTGAGTAAGGGAATGGCGGAACAAGGCTTAGAAGAAATAACAGAAAGAGAAAGTTTATTAAAAGCTAAAAGGGACAGGAATGTTGTGGAAAGCTATGTCCGCCAACCTCCAAAGGAGGTACTGCACATAAAGATGGATAATGAAGGTGGACTGGGAGGGAGGGATGACATAATCTTGTTTTTGAGTATTTAGGAGGAGGAGTTCGAGTGTAATAAGCGGAAAGTAGAGACGTGCTTTGTTTATCACTCAAAACACCGAGTAAAGTAGTTGCATAATGATTGCGGATGCGGATGTGTTTTTTAAATAGATCCCCTCCAGTCCTTAAGTCAACGTTGTGGAATAAATTCCAGATTCTGCTTCTCCTACCAGCCAAGGCAACATGGAGGAAAACACTTACGTAGATGTTCACTATACTGTGATAATCCACACTGCCTTTTATAAAACACCTTATGTATTTTTATGTAATACCTTTTAATTTCCTATTGGGGTAATTGTGGTGTACGGGGTGTAAAGTCAGTGGTAGTACTTTTGCAGCGAAGCGGTCGACGCTGCTTTAATCAGGTGAATTGGCATGCGGAACTGTACTGATTCACGGCCGATATCCAATTCTCATATGACTCGAAGAAGTCGCGGTGGCACTGTGACGGTTACACCCCGGTCAACGGCAAAATTGTGGGAGGGTAGTCGAAATGGTTTCTCTAGCCGACCGGTAAAGCGGAACACCTCTCCGCAATCCTCCTGTGCTAAGCGGCCATCGACCAGTTGCCAGCCTGGGCTTAGGAGCTGCGCCTCAGAGGTCAACCGCTTTACCGGTGGGCGGAGGAATTTCTGAGAGGATAGACGGGGTAACCACAACACCACCGGTGCAGAAGTAGCCGGGGGCCCATTGAACTATTTTAACTTGAATGTCATCATGAACCACAATTGTAAGATGGAGGTGAGTGATGACTAGATTGACGCAAAAATACGCTAACTGAATAGATGATGACAATGATGATGATGGCGGTAACTCATAAATAAGCGTAAATTATTTTAGATTCTCGGGGAAAATACCGTAAAGATATTATCACCAAATGGTGATAATAAATCCACTGTTCTTTTTAACTTTGCGGTGACTATATTAGTATCAGTAGTATCACTGTATAGTATTAATACACACTGCCTTAAAAAACATGACGTCAGGTTTTTGGAAGTATGTCGAGCTTAGAACATTTTATTTTATTTTATTTTTTTTAATAACCCGTTGTTCGGTGGAAATCATTTCTGTCGACAAACCCATGTTCAAGTATGAGAACACACTTTAATTTCCAATACTGGGAAAAACTCACAAAATTCTTGGAAAAACTCACAAAACAAATATCAGAATAAAAGCAAACCACGGATGGCGGAAAGCTAGATTTGTGAGAAATGAAAACTTGATGAAATAGAAAGTAGGCTGTCAAGCGAAACAAAGACGGGCACTTCGATGTTGTGAAATAGTTAACAAGCATGTTGCACTAGATCAATTACAACTGAGTTGTGAGTTCGATTCTCACTGGGTGCGCGATACTTTCGGCCTTATGCCACACTTAAGCTACTCTTATTTCTTAGAAAATCGCCATAAGAACTACAAAGACGATTCTTAGAATGTCGGTCGACACTAATCTGATTCATGTTAAATTTTTATCTGCATTTCTACTTTGGTAATAGCTAGGTTTGTTCCTCTTTGAATTCAATATTTACAATGATTTTAAGTCGTCACGTTAGGTAATATATTTTTCTTTTTTAATCGAGTTTCCCCCCATCCAAGGTAATAAAGCCTATGAGACACAAGTGGTTACTGCTTGTGGAAGAGTTAGAAACAGAAACAATGCTTAGGAGCGGGAACAAAAGCAAAGTAATCAGGTGGACAGTAGATGGCAATTGACATTGTGTTTAAATTCATGCAGATTAAGTTTGGCTGGAAATCATGGAGCTGGAAGGGAGTTCCACGAACGTGAAGTACGCAGAAAAAAAACTGTTAGCACAGAATTTACTGTTACATCTAGCCAACTCAACTGTAAATTGATGAGACCTCATCGGCAGTCTAGTACTGAGCACAAATTCATAAAGTATAGGTACCATAGCGAAGAACTCATTAAACAATGACCCTGAAAGTGTATATAGGAAAGGCGCAGGGAGGCAACCTTACGACGGTGAGAAAGAGACTGAAACCGAGACGCTAGACCATGTTCAATAGTTTTGCCAATTCTTCTTTCAATTTCATCAAGGAGATCTAGTAAATATGTGGCAGCAATATTCTAAGCATGGACGAATGGTAGATTTATAGATAAGTTAGCTAGATTCCGGAAAAGAAAACTGCCTAGCACGATAAAGTGAACAAACTCTCTTAGATCGACTCTTTTTAATAGAAGATAGGTTTGCCTATCGTTCGGTTCACGCGCTTCTCCCGTCTTCTGAACAGGAGTAGAGGTTTTTCTCTTTTTTTCTGTTTAGGAATGAATTTCCGGGTCCTTCTAAAGTCTTTACCTTCTTGTTCACCCACAGTACCCCCCATACCTCTTAGTGTCATTATCGCCTTTCTTGGAAGAAAAGACAAAAACAGGTGAAGTCAACAACACAAAAAATGCAAAAACAGAATAGTCTTTTTTCTCCTTATTTCTTATGTTCTACACATTCAGTCTTGTGCCACATCTAACCTACACTTAGAAAACCATTGGGTACTCTGCCGTGGTGTAATGGTTAGCAAGCTTGTCTAACCGTATCAATTACGACTCAATAGTGATTTCGATTCTCATTGGCTTCCCTATTCTTTCGGCCTTGTGCCACATATAATCTACGCTTAGAAATTTGCCATCAATAGTCTTACGTCATGTAGTGACGATGTAATTATTCAAAGAATATAACTGAGATCTATGGCACTGGCATATACAGACGGTGCCATAGCTCTCTTCCACTTCACTCTTTCTGTTTCTGGTAATAAACATTTAAGTTTTACGTATTTTATTCTCCGTTCCGCCTACTCTTTTGCCTTCAGTATATCGTGTGAGAATCAAGTTCTTCAAGTTCTCTTTCTTCATTCTTCTTCTTCTACTACTACTACTACTACTGCGGTTGCTACTGCTACAACTAGCACCACCACCCCAGAAGGATTCGTTGGGGCACCGAGGTGTTGAGCTGTCCACCAGTCTGCTACATCCGTCGCTGTCGTGTGCCAGTGCCTGGGCCTCTGTGAATGGTTTCTCCATCCGTACCTCGATATTGTCATTTCATTTTTCCTCTGTCTTCCAATCTTTCTACGTCTCACAACAATCCCTTGAAGAACTGCAAGGCCATCCGATCTTGTTACATGGCCATGCCATCTCAGCTTCCTTTTCTTCACTGTATTGAGATAATCGTGGGGGACCAACGCGCAGCTAGATTTTACTGCGTACTCGGTCGTTGGTGGTGTGGTCAAAGTGTAAGATACCCAGGATGGCATAGCATTTCTAGTGCCTGTATCTATCTTTGCAGCCCAGCTGTGAGCGTCCATGTCTCGCATGGATACAGAAATATAGAGGATACCAGTGCACGCAGGAGCCTGATCTTGTACTCCACAGAGATTATGTTACTTCTTCATAGGGTCTTCAGCTTAAAGAGTGCCGTCATAGTCTGTGCAGTTCTTACAAGGATTTTTGGTCTTGATCCCTGGACACTGATGATCGCCCTGACTATACGTCTAAGGAATCTGAAATGTTGTTCTGATTTTAATTCTAAGTGCTGTTTTAGTTACGATTTTGCTTTAAACTTCCTTATTGCTCACATTTTCCGTTCATGATATTCTCAGCATCCATATATAGAACCACATCTCTCTAGCCTCAGATTTCATCTTCATCTGTGTGTAAATTGTACTGCCCTTAGTATCAGTTAGCGTATTGTATATTACATAGCAGTTCAGTAAACTTTTTATATATGTTTAAATTTCTCTGTATATAATTCAAGCTGTGAAAGTTTTGTATATATCCCAAATATATCCATCTTTTGTCTTTTTTCATATGCCATGTTCTTTTCAGGACGGTCATGGCTATCCACAACTTCCCGCCTTTTCATAGACTCATTATCTTCTATCCTTTCTTCTTCATCTTTTTCTTTGTCTCTGTTCTGTCATAAATTTGCATAAATGTGTTGACTAGTTTACTTGCTGCTTCCAGATGTTTTTCTTGATTTCAGTAATTCTTCTGAATTTAAGATTGTCCAAGCCTTCTTACCTCGTTACGTATTCCATAAATTCCAACTGTTTCTTTCTGATTGTAAGTACAGAGGTCATTTTTGTTCCCATATTCCGTAAAGCATAATCGTTATTTAAATGTTCTCTCCATAGTATTCTTAGCATCCTTCTCTAGAGCCGTGTCTCCTCATGATCTGTGAGGTAATTGTCCCGCATTCAGCATATGAAGACGCGTAATAATGGCAGTTCTTCACATTTTTGTTTCTCTCTATCGATGTTCTCTTATCAGTTAATACAAATACATTAAATCAACGATATAACAAAAAAAAAGACTTGACCTGGAAGATAGCCAAAAATACGGTTGAATTTATAACTTTTTCCCAGATAATAATTTTAAAAGTGACAGTGGAATTCCTGTAGTCGGTACCATTTTTAGTTTTAGTACTGAGTACACACTTCAGTATCGCGACTTGGAGAGGTGACGTATTGTTTCGTGGTATTTGGCCATGTACGTTAAATCTAAATAAGTTACATCAGTTGTAGTTTGATACATTTAGTTCTACGATACACCAATTGGTCATGTTAATAATAATGGTAATATTAGTCGTTTCCTTATAAGCCCGTGTTAGTGGCGGTTGAAATTAATTAAACTTTTCTATTAAAACAATTTTGCCTCTTTCTTACTATATATATGAGGGTCAGTCAAAATGATTTTCACTTTCGCCATAACATATATTTATATAAGTGGTCGGAGAATTTTAAACTTTCCCTCGTATATATATATATATATATATATATATATATATAATGCAGATCAAAAGTTGGAAACCACCACATGGAATGAACTTGATAGAAGAGTAAAAAAAAATAAAAATAAAAGTTATACTTTGACAAACTTTTGCAACGAATGTAATTTGTGCTGCAGTAGTCAAGCTAAAGGCGGATATTTTGACGAGAGAAAAATTTCATCATATTTTTTTTTTTACTTTTTGCTATAATAAAATTTCAATTAAAAATAATCATGTTTTATTTTATTTTAAGCATGCATAATAATTTTCTCTTATTTAAAGTACAAAACAACTACTTTTTGGGCCAATTTTATAAATTACCAGTGGTGTCCTCAAACATTTGACCTATGGTATATATATATATATATATATATATATATATATATATATATATATATATATATATATATATATATATATATATAATTAAAATAAACCGACAAGATCTGTCCATTTATTTTTATAATAGTTTTTGATACATTGTCGGAAGTTCATATTTTGTTATTTTTGTTCAAGAACTTCCGGATTTTGCAGTCATTATCAAGAACCGATCAAGAATTCTCTCTCTCTCTCTCTTCATATATATATATATATATATATATAATAATAATATTTTTTTAAAATATCATTCCTTCGCTACATAAGAGTTCTCATGTTTCAATACCTCAATATAATTAAGTTGAATTAAGATATCGAGTCCCGTTTCATCCTCAAGCGAAAATTTGGGAATAAGCTATCATGTGGCTTGCGCGTGTTTATAAGTATGGTCTTTTGCAATATTAATTACTATGGAAACAGTTGGTTAGGTGGTCGAAGAGTCAGTTCTTATCTACAGGTTATTTAAAGCGAAAGATACTTCATGGGGCGACGGCAAGTCGTTAAGTGTCTAGAGGATTTTGTTTTATTATTATCTATCTTTTAATCTCTTTATTTATTTGTTTATTCAAATGGTTATTTCGTATACAAACGCGTTGCACTGAACTGCAATTTATTTTTTGACGACCTCACAAAGGGTTTTTCAATTTAATGATTGGGCTAAGCTTTTAAGACTTTTATTAAACTATGGAATTTATTTATTTATCTATTTTCTATGTTAATTATTTAATGTGAAAGTTTGTTGATGTCGGCAAAAAACCGTTAACTCCTGCCTATGTTTTAATAACTTTTCATTATTTAGAAACTTAATGATGTGTAGTTTTTCATGTAAGCATAAAGGGCATGGGTCATCAAAGGTTTTACAAGTTCTTTATTATTTTCCATTTTACTTTTGGTGTTTTATTCGTTTCTTTTAAATGCCAGAAATATTGGGATAGAAATGTCTGACTTCTATTTTGAATATTGTTGAAGGAGCTCTTGTGTTGTCTCCATCTAATTTTAAATTTATTCTTCGTTGACCCAATGCATATCCTATCAGTGTTAGGACTCTCAATGGATGAGATAGTGCATTGGTATACCACGGATTTTGTGAGGCATTTATTTTCTAACGGGCAGTCCTTAGGGTGTCTACAATCACATAATTTTTCATTATTTTTGTCTAATTTCAGTTTAGGAGTTTTATTAATACTATTTTTGCATGCGTGTTTTTCCAGGATTTTATTATTATGTTTTCTTATGATTCTTTCTAGATTTTCAGTGCAGCTGTAACTTAATTTTAAGGTGTTTTTATTAAAGATCTCGCTAAGTTTCCATAGTAATTAATGTTGCAAGAGACCATACTTATAAACACGCGCAAATCACAAGATAGCTTATTCCTAAATTTTCGCTTGAGGATGAAACGAGACTCGACACCTTAATTCAACTTAATTTCAATAATTATATTGGGCGTTTCGGCTCTCGTTTTTGAAACGTGAGAACTCTTATGTAGCGAAGAAACATATTTTTTTTTAAATATTATAATATAAGCTCTACTTCTGTATGGAGCACTGTCATTTTAAAAATAAAAACAAAAATACTAAAGAACTCCGGATTATTTACCTAACGTGTTCTTTCCTATTTTTCTGCATACCCGCATATATATATATATATATATATATATATATATATATATATATATATATATATATTAGTGCCGATTCCGGCGGTCGGTCTCAGCCCGAGTAAATGAACATTCAAGTATATCTATTTCAAAGCAACATTAATCTTTCGTATTGCGTTGTTTTCATTCTTGATTTCAGTTTCATTCAAGATTAATTGTTATAACTTCGTGCCTCAAAATATTAAACCGAAATACATTTCGTTGATATTGTTCTTAATAAACAAGAAGGAAGAAAGGAAATCAGAGAAAGAAAGTAATTAAAAAAGATTGAAATAGATTTAATGTGGCTTGTCGGTCTACGTAGAACTGATCCCTACCTGAGCCCTGATCTTGAGACATTTAGTAGGCAATATATTTCTTGTTTAATCTGATAAATAAACTTTTAAAAACCTATAATGAATTGCACACCCTATTTTTCAAAGAACATTTTTTTTTATTTCAACTCATCCAAAAATCAATTTTAAATAATTTATTCTGTAGAGTATAAGTTTTTTAGCACAATATATTAATTGAAAAAGGGCAAAATAAATTAGTTATGACCTAAAGTCGGCGTAAATAAAAAAAAGCCTTAACTCGTCGATTGCACGGTTAAGTGTGACTGGAGTAGTGATTAAGAAATACGATATCAGTTAGAAGTACTGATCATAAATATGAAATTCAGTAATAGTGGAAAACATAAACACAGTAACCTATACAACATATATACAAACACACACTCGAGATAGATACACAGGTTATTTAAGAAACATATTTGGCTAGAGATTTTTTACATTATATAATTTAGTTAGAGTAAAAGAAAAATTTTAAGTTATACCAATAGTATATTTTGAGCAAATAAATATTTAATTTTTGGTGTAGACAAAACAGTGCTCAATGTAGTTAAAAAGAGCTATAAAGTATATATTAATAATTGCACATATACCTACCTTTACAGTACGACTCAGAGTTCCATGGCTTTCTCATCCATCAGGTACTGAGAATTATGAACTGTTCAATAGTGTTGTTTTTAACAGTACATAAGTTTAAGTACATATATATTGTAATTATTAATATATATATATATATATATATATATATATATATATATATATATATATATATATATATATATATATATATATATATATATATATATATATATATAAAGACATTTATGATATGTTTAACGTTCTTTTTATAGATACAAGTATTTAAGCAAATGTTCTGTTTTATAATAAACAGTATTAAATAACATTTACCGGCCTGAATGTCCGAGAAATTTTCATAGAAAATTTTCGTTCTCCGACAGGAATCGACAGAGCATTTGCTTAAATACTTGTATCTATAAAACGAACGTTAAACATATCATAAATGTCTTTAAATAAATTGTTGGACTTTGTCCAATTCAAACATATATATATATATATATATATATATATATATATATATATAATTTCGGGGATTTAGGAAAACTATTATATATATATATATATATATATATATATATATATATATATAGATATATAGATAGATACTGAGGGAGAGATATCGATGCAAAAGGAGACAGAGAACCACATAATTAGATAAGAATAAACTTGAATAGATAGATAGATAGATGAACAGAAAAATTGAGAGAGAGTAAGAAAGAAACAGGTAAAGAGTTGCGGGAGAGAGAAAGAGAGAAAGAGAAATCGACTAGCATTGACTGGAATAGTTCATAAAATTGACATTTTCCTCTAATTTTGTTTATCCTTTTTTAAAATGTTATGTTCCTTCCAGAATTATGCGATCATGGCCTTCCATGTATTGTTTCCTTCATATCTTTAAAGTCACATAACTTCTTGGTTTCTCGTTGCTGTCGCGGATTTGAATGAAAAATAGTCTCTCGAGTGGGTGCCACCCACCCAAGGCTAGGGAGCGCAGTCTCCTCTGATATTTCGCCTGTATCTGCTGGAGGAGAATGAATGGATTCACGCCTTAGCCAACGGCAATAGCGTGAAAGTTATTACAACAGATTGGTACTTGAACACGACTTACCTTCTGTTTTCTTATATATTTTTAGTTTTTGGCTATTAAATCTTCAGCCTTTTATATTGGTTTGGTCGCCTTTTTTCACTTTCATTCTCGCTTTTCTCCTCCACTTTTTGTCCTTTTTTATTTTCTTTTTTTATCTATTTTCCCCCTTTACTCAATCAGTTATGAAGTTTCCTTCGAAAATGATTGTTAATTATTCATGCTTGTCAGACCTTCATAAATCCAAGCTTAGTCTAATAAAACATTTGTAAATACCTCAAACTAAAGCAGAATACTCTTGATACTTTTTTTATTGTTATTGACAGACACTCTTTATGGAAGTAGTATACATTGGCGATAATTATTAATACATCTTTTATTGTTCACGCAGTACATGGCCCAGGCGCCACTCAAGATAAACGATTATTGAATTGGGCTGCTTTATAGACGTTGGATATGTCGCGGCTCCTGTGACGAAGCCGTCCGAATCGGACTTGATACTTACCAATGGAATATGCAGGGAATGAGGATAATCCGAACCCCTGTAAATGACATGGTGTGTCCCATATCTGGAATGCTGTTATATGGGAATTTAGCTCGTCGGAATATTTCCATTGCTCGCAATGGTAGGTTAGCGGGAAAGTGGTTGTAAGGTAGGAAATAATTCATCACCTACCTAAGCTGCGATGGAGATCCATGATCACATACTTCTTGAAGGGACATAGCATTTTCAAAAAGGGGATAAACAAAATTACAGAAAGATTTCACTTTTATGAACTATTTCAATCAATTTCTTGTCGCTTTCTCGCTTTCTTTCTCTTTCACAATCTCTGTCAGACTTAACCTGTTTCTATTGTGCTGTCTTCCCTCTAATGAGTCTGTTGTGGACTCTTCCACTTACTATAAAATTTGTAGGAAAGTAAGCCCCGAGGGAACAGTAGTATAGATTGTTCTACTGAGGCTGTGACTTTTCGCAGCTGCTGTCGAACTCTCTGCCGCTGGGCAGAAAGGAACCCGGGCGAGGCTGTGCCGAAGGGCAGAGCCTCGTCCGGCGAGGTAGACAGAACCGAACGTTTATGCGGGTTCTACGGGGATATGCTGTGCTTACAGGCTCGGCTTACTCCCGTTAAACTTGGCCTTATGCCACATCTACCCTCGGGGCGATGGGTATCTACTAAAGATCAACAGTAGTATAGATTGTTCTACCAGGCCGTGACAGTTCGCAGCTGCTGTCGAACTCTCTGCTTTGGGCAGAGAGGAACGCGGACGAAGCTGTGCCGAAGGGCAGATTCTCGTCCGGGGAGGTAGACAGACCCAAACCCGTTTATGCGGGTTCTACGGGGATATTTTGGCCGAGCCTACGGGCTCGGATGACACACGTTAAACTCTCGTGGGAGGGGGTGCTGATAAATATCATCAGTAGTATAGATTGAACGCTGGTCAACCGACACACTCCCAAATCGTGTAACACTCTTCTGTCGTATTTACTGTTCAATACACTATTTATCTGCAACCTCTTGCTTTGTTATTTGTTAACCATTTACTTGGTTACAACACACCCACAGGTAAGAGGCAAGTAATTCCAAGAAATTGCTGAACAGACACCAGCAGAGGAGAATCATTTTTATCTGACACTTGGGAAATGGAATCCGTCCATACCTGCGCCATACATTGTAAACATGCTAACTGAAAAACAAACCAGTAGAAAAAACTTTATATGTTGCAAATGCAAAAAACAATCGAATATTCCATTAATGGTCAACATGTCCGCAAAGTGATTCATAATTTAAACCTTTCAGGCAATAGCTGTGTTTCGAACGAGTTGGCAAGGAAGGCATTTGGGCGGACACTAAACAAAATACGCGTCAATAAGTTAAATCGTCAATACTACAAATTGTACTAAATAAAAAATGACGAGCTTATAGAACATAATTATTTCCTTTGATTTCCGTTATGTACACATTTCCTTCCGGGTCCCAACCCGAGACCAAAGGTCAGAAATGGCTTCATGACATTTTTCACTGATCATTTTTGTAAAAAATCAAAAACAAAAAAAAAAAATTAAGATCACACACATTTTACATAGAAAAAGCTCTTCGTAATATGTGAGCTGTAATTGTGAGTACAATCTTTTGTATTCCTTTAAGACACGAAGTACCAGCTAGCCCTTCAATGAGTATATCGGAATCTTTCCAGTCAATCCTAGGGCTTTTTTGGGGGGGGGCCTACGGACTCAGATGATTGACGTTAAACTCGGCCCTGTGCCACATGTACCCTCGTGGGGGGGACTGATATAGACTGAACGCTGGTGAACCGACACACACACACCCAAGTCGTGGAACACTTTTCTGTTGTATTTACTGTTCAATACACTATTTATGTGCAACCTCTTGTTTTGTTATTTCTTAACCATTACTTGGTCACAACAATATTATTTACTAAAAATATATTATTATTATTACTAATCAAAATGACTTTTGTAACTCTTTCAATATTTTTACTGCACTGCACAATTTAAGAACAGAAAAAGAAAAGATACAGTATTTGACCATGTTCAACACTATTTCAACAGTTTGTCTGTATTCTTCAAGTTATGTTTAAAAATTGTATACAAGTACAAAATTTAAAAAAATATAGGTCTTTGTACAAATGTCTCTTTTCTTGAGAACACGGCTGTAATGGTAATCAACGGGTCAAAACGAATTGTATACAATCACGTTTTATGACTGTATTAAATCGCACAGTTTTCGAAGTGTATTATTATAATTACAACCGCCACACTAAAGGGATTTACCGTAAAAAAGTAAAGACGACGTTCGTCGGCACTTGTGTAGAAAGACGACCGACCTTCGCTGTACTAAATGGTTGAACATATACTCGTCCGTTCACTATGAATGAAACGTCGGCTCATAGGAACAGGAGTCGCAAAGTGTGTCGCACGTATTGCCGCACTAACTACAATATTCGCTATTATTGTAGTATTAATCCATATGATTAAACAGTTACTTCACTAATCTTTTGTTTCAGTGTTTTTCTTGGAATATTATTAACTAGGACTACGAGCATTATAAAAGTAGCGAGAGGAATTCGTAACTTACGTTAGGAAAAAATAATAATTCTGAAGATGAATGATTTTTTTTAACTCACGACAACCAAGAATTTGATAAACGCACAAATTGGAGAGCTTAGAAATAGTGGAACGACACCACCAACAACAACGAACACTACAAATTTTGGAACCTCAGACATGGATGCTGGAAGCAATGCTTTTGCAGAAATCAAATGAAACTAGTACTACAGTTTCATACCCGCCGGATACGGTCACAATCTCCATTGGCGAATTTTTATATAACTCTGAAGAAGGGTATTACATATTATTATCATTGTTGTATTACTGAAAATGCGAACACATTAAAAAATAAGAAATAAAAACATGTCATGGTTGGCCAGATGAAAACAAAGGTACGTTTACTTTTAAAGAAATTGTGTTCATCTGAGCACAAAAAATAGTGTAATTACATTATACCTGAAAATCCAGGAAATATATTTAATGAAACTGTTATTTTTGTATATTTTTTCAGTGAAAGGAGCTCCCAATTTGATACACGCTGGCAATGCTTAAATCTTACAAAAAACGATGACAAAGATTCTGTTACTTATTCAGGTATTGTTAATCGCAAAAGATTTAAACTTAATGAACTTTCACCAGATATGTTTAATTTTTGTGCGAGGGTTTAACTTTGAGTAAAGACTTGTTCGCGCATTTTAATAATATGAGCAGGGTTCAAACTTAACCTTACAGACTGTGGCAGAAGAATAGTTCAAAAATTGAAGAAACGGATGTTGTACAAGTCCAGACAGTGCGACCAAAGAGCAAAAAAAGAAGAATAAAAAATGACTGCCCGAACCCGTATTACACTTGCAGAAGACTACATTGCCTATTCAATAATAAAAAAAAGTTTCCAATATGGAAAACTGCGTCACAGATAAAGACATTATAAAGCAAAGAAGAAATGCAAGACATTTTAATACAGTAAAATTTGTGCTGACAACTCAAGATCTGAATGACGCCCAAAATAGAAAACTGGTGAAGGTTAAGACGAAAAACGTTGAAGTCAAATTTCAATTGGACACAGACAGCGACATTACTATAATTAATGAAATAACATTGGGAAAATATTGCATCTCCGGGAAAAAATTATATTTTCGAGGCGACATTTCATGTAATGGCTCGTGTACCGGTAAAGCTTTAAAAACTAAGGAATTCGTATTAAAAAAATAATACGTTGAACTTTTACTCAGATTGGAGGGAACTGTTCGATTTGTTAAAAGAAGATTGCGATGTTCATGAAACTCTGAACCCTGCTACCAGTGTAGAATTTTGTATTTTTTATGTCTTTTTATATATATATATATATATATATATATATATATATATATATATATATATATAAAGTGTACGTATTTATGTGTGTGTACGTTCGCCTATGCCCTGCTAAAATGGGGAAGAATATTTTTATGCCCGTGCTTCTTTTTACCGACAATTACAATGATCTGAAAGTATTAGTATAAACAATCATAACTGTAACAATCATACATTAAAATTGTTCCAGAATTTTTCCTCTTACGTTTCTTATTCAGTAAGCCAACACTAAATCTGTATCCCATTTTCATATTCCCTTGGTATTTCATTGATAATCAATGTCAGTTATTTACTTCGAATCTCAGGACTTATGGATGATATTATTCCACTGAGACCAACTCGAGACTTTTTAGTGCGCCAAACTTTATAAAAATCAATAGAAAAAGCAAGTATAGATGGAGCCAATAGACTTAAGTGCTAAAGAATCCATTCGTTTCTTTTGATAGAGAAAGAACTTTTTATGTTCCGAAGCTTCACACTTATATTGCTAGACTGGTAGAAATATTTGGCTGAATGGAACGAAAAAAGAGAAAATATATTGACATAAATACGCACTACAAAGACAAGCCTGTGCATGATGAATCAGAGATAAAATAATCATCACCATTGTCATCACCATCATCATCCTCATCAGCCCATTGACTGCTTGAATCGTCGGAAGACCTAAGGGCAGAAGATACAGAGGAACTCCTCCAGGATTATCTGTTGGTGGTGGCTCTCAGGAGTTCCAGCATTGTAGTTCAATCTTTGAAGATGTCTAACAAGTTTTTGCGTTGCTGTCCCCACGCGCGTCCGCCTTCATTAGTGCCTTCCATGATGGTTTTGCAGGAGCTATGTCGTGTGACGTGGCAAAACCATGGCATATTCCGAAGCTTAATATTGGTGAGGAGATAATCATGTCGACTCCTGAGACTGTTGACCTTGCTCCGTATATAATCATTGGTTTTGTATTCCCAGTAGAAGGTGCAGAGTAGCTTTTCCAAGCATTTGTTCTCAAACGCCTGGATCTTTTTCTTGCCTTAACCAGGAGTGTCCATGTCTCACTCCGCGTAGAAGAGGATGGATACAGCCAACGATTTGTATAGCATGGACTTTGTATGGAAGCTGTTGTTGTCCTTCAATGGCTTTTCCAGACTGGCTATCGCTGCTGTGGCTGTGACGATCTGTGTGTGGATTTATGCGTTGCAGGTACCCACATTGGACAGGGTTGTTCCTCGAGTATTTGAAGCTGGTTCGCTGTCCATGGTGATGTTGGCACTGGCGATATTTGTCTTATTCACCATTACTTTAGATTTATCTGTATTGAGTGCCATTCCATATGCGCTGGCTCTTTAAACGAATTTGTTTGTCAGGTCTTGCAGCTCACTGTTACTGTTCGTAACAAGTGCACGACTAACAAAGGCTCCCAAATTGTCCAATGTGGAGAGCCATCACGGACATGTCGTTTAAAAGAATCCCATGATCTATTAAGCATTCGAAGTGAATTTGAGGTGCCTATATTATCCACCTCGTTGGCGGATTTGACATCTTGGCAGGGTGACGAGGCTTGCAAAGGCCAAGGACGACCCAAGCTAAGACAAGTACGTTCAGTGATGTTGGAAAGGTTGGGTTAGAGGCTGCGGAGGAAGATCACATCTGCCTCTAGGTCAAGGCGGTAGGCTTATGGCACATTTCTCACCATGTAAGAAATCGCAGTCTAACATCAGCCGTTCGTGATGAATTACCGGATTTGCCTGTTGACCTAGAGAGATTTCAACCGTGATGGTGAAGACTAATCTAAGTACGGCAAACATGGCGTCTTTTAGGACGTCTTATTAAAATCAGGCTTACGACGATATCACATTGGAACACTGATTCTAGTCAGGTCACTGTTGTTAAGCAACATTGAGCCTAGTCAGTACCTAGATGGGTGAGCGCTCATGATATGCGATATACGGGTCGTTTGAAGGATGCGGGATACGAATAAATTAAAATTCCACTTGACTTCGTTGCCTTCATTTATGCACAAATATCTTTGGGCGATCATGAACCGAAAAGAGACAAGATTGCACAAGCGTGTCACATGCACTCCTAACAAGATGCATTGGGCCAACGCGGTATAGTAAAGGTTCACTCGGCCCCATGTTCTGGAGAATGGCTACGTTCAACCAAAGACCTTCACAGGCTGAAAATGAATGATATTTGCCAAGAGGATTATATGACAGTGTATACTTGTTTACATACCGATAACAAGGAATAAATGCTTCTCTGAAGAGAGATGGATTCATGCTTTTCATAAAAGTATTTGTGTGAAGTGAATGGAAGTTCCTGCTGCTAGAATTCGAACTCTGTTCGCCGATTCTATTTTACGGATTTTACGGATTGTTAACCGGGAAAGCAACAATGTAATTCCAATGATGATTTAGACACAGGTAAACCAAAAGTATTAGGTCAATTAGTTCCGTATAAATCCACGTGGATATTGCAAGTACACTGATGTACAGTCAAATGAAAGAGGAAGAAACCTCACAGAATGGGATCCTACCATATTTTTAGACTGAACAGAAAGTCAGGAATCTCTATGGTAGGATCTGATGTTCCCAAATTTAGCTAAAAAGTCCACAGCTATATCTACATCAATTCACTTGGATTTTACAAGTACTCGGATGTGCAGAAAGATAGAAGAAGAAGACATCTCCTATGGTGAGATCATACTATTTAATTTTATCGAAAATAATATCTCAGTTTAGACTTGTGGGTTACATCTTTTCCCGACTCCAATATTTTATCCGGGCTTCCATGATTTGAAATATAAAAAAATGAATAGCTTGTTTTCTAATATGCGATTAAGTACCTGATTATTTTGCCGGGGCCATTCCTAATGTCTGATTGTCTTCTTTAATTATTTTTTTTATTTCTCAATCTAAACACAACAGTAGTTTATTTATAACATTCCTATTTCATTTGTTCTAGATCGTGTCATGATAATTACATAAATAATACATCCAATCATTTCAGTTTTATTCACTTTTAACATTGAATACAGGGTGTTTCACAATTTTTAAAACAAATCAAGGACCACACATGATGTAGTAATGGAAATTACATTTATTGAACGGTAAATGGATAACATTTTAGGATTTTCAAGCATTTAGTGTCAAACATGAACGGAAATGTCAAGAGAAGCGCTAGAGTACATGCTCCAGATGACTGACATTTAGTTGAAGGCACAGTTGAATGCGAAGTTGTTGATAACGCGTGCACATTCCTCCCGGATGATCGCTTGAATGTTCTCAGTGAGAGTTGACTTCAATGCAGCATTGGTGCTGGGGTTGGCCTGGTAGATGTTGTCATTGAGGACCCCCTGCAAGAGGAAGAAATATGGGAGGCTTCATGTCAGGCGAGTGAGTTGCCCATTGCACTTCAGCTTTGTGGCTGATGAGATGCTCCCCAAACTTTTCATGGTGCCATGCAAATTACCAATGTGAGGAGGAGCACCATCCTGTTGGCACCACTGTTCCTCTTCATCAAGGCTTTCACGATCCTCGAGTTCTCCTAATCTTTATACCTTTCAACAACTGTGACACATCCTGTACGGTCTATAGCATGCGAAAAGTTGTAAACTATCAACTATAACTGCTGTATTTTAGAGAACTGGATGGGAACAAGCTCGAACCCCAGGAAACTGTCCTCCCAGATAGCACCTCTCCACTCAGACGGGGCTGGAATCATTAACTAGCGCCTGAGGCGGCCCCAATTATGGAAGTGCGAGGGAGCTAGAGCATGTTTTGCACGGCTGATGGAAATCCAACATTAAAAATTAAACAAACTTGTTTCATATCCCGTGAGAGTTGGCATATGGGTAAATGCCGAAACTGAGGCAGACGTAATTGTAAACCACAGATATTGGCTCTGAATTGTAAACATTGTCGTAGGCTGCAATTTGTGAACCACCTAGTGAGGAGCAAATTCACTAGCAGAGGATATCTTAATAAGTATGTCGTAAATGTAAGTAATTATGGGTTATATTTACTTGCTACTTTTTTGTTGTTTTTGTGCGTGTATTTCGCATTTCCATCTTACAACAATTCTTTTCCATTTGCCTTTTGGATTTTTAATTCTAATCATTTTTACGTGAGATAAAATAAAATTTCTTTATTTTGCTCCTAATGCTTTTGAAGAAGAGGGTATTGTGATCATTTTTCACTAGTTGCTTTCTTTATACCTTTTTCATATCGCAATACTTTGGTCTGACTCAGGATTTTCAAATGTAGTGATCTAATAAATTTATATTTGTTTATCCGAACGAGTTTTGTGTCCTTGTAATTTTATATCACAATATTTCGGCTTGACTAAAACTTTTCAGATATGGCGTTATAATTAATTTATATAGGTTTATTCGGAGAAGTCACCTTCTCTTTGAAATTTTAGATCACACTATTCCAGGTTGACTCAATATTTTCATATATGGCGTTGTAATTATTTTATATTGGTTTATTAGAACGCATTACCTGTTCTTTGCAATTTCATATCGCAAGGTCTCGGACTGACAAAAGATATTAAGATGTGTTATTCAATCATTGGGCATTTTCAGAAAACAAATATCGTATATTGTAGAATTATAACAGTAAAGACTCAGAAATTTGTTCGTGCATTGGAATAACATGAGCAGGATTCAAACTTAACCTTACAGACTGTGGCAGAAGAATAGTTCAAAAATTGAAGAAACGGATGTTGTACAAGTCCAGACAGTGCGACCAAAGAGCAAAAAAAGAAGAATAAAAAATGACTGCCCGAACCCGTATTACACTTGCAGAAGACTACATTGCCTCTTCCATAATAAAAAAAAGTTTCCAATATGGAAAACTGCGTCACAGATAAAGACATTATAAAGCAAAGAAGAAATGCAAGACATTTTAATACAGTAAAATTTGTGCTGACAACTCAAGATCTGAATGACGCCCAAAATAGAAAACTGGTGAAGGTTAAGACGAAAAACGTTGAAGTCAGACTTCAATTGGACACAGACAGCGACATTACTATAATTAAAGAAAAAACATTGGGAAAATATTGCAGGTGGTATCTCCGGGAAACAAATTATGTTTTCGAGGCGACATTGCATGTAATGGCTCGTGTACCGGTAAAGCTTTAAAAACTAAGGAATTCGTATTAAAAAAATAATACGTTGAACTTACTCAGTATCCTGTGCTACCTACTCCCCACTTTTTTCCTTTCTCTGTTCTTTTGAATTCTTTGGCTAATGAAGAGAATAGAAGTACCGAAATATCTACCATCATGCAATATAAATTTAAGAGAGTATTCCAACAATTTTTGACTTCGTGGTCAATTTGAATATTTATAAACATGCATTTAATTCCATTTAATATTTAACTTAAATCGTTAATCTTCATAATCTTAATTATTAATCTTGCTTATAGCCACATCCCGTTGAAACACCGGTTCCAGTACGATCCTTGGCACTAAGCAAAGTCGAGGCTCGACAGTACCTTTATGGGCGACCGCATGGTGCTGTAAGCTTGGATGTGCAGGTGGAGTAAAAGATAATGTCTCGGAGAGGCCAAGTCTTAAATATGAGACTAGTCCATTGTTATCCAGTTTTCGTCTACAATTCTATCTTGCTGATAGTAAGATTCAATAATTCTTTTTATTTCAGATATCCGTTCTTAGATCATTACTTTTACTGTTTCAGCCTTTCATCCTTTCAGTAATTCTTGCCTATGGTAATATAAGATTGAAGACATATGTATAGACAAACGACTTTCATCTGCTTTTATATCATTTTTGTTTTACACTTTTTCAGGTGAAATATTGTAATCATTACATTAGTTCATTCAGACTAATATCCTTCTCTTATTTTATATTTTCTTTTTGAGTTTTGAATATTTTTATGGGTTTTAAGCATTGTATATATGTTCCTTCGAAATCATTCTTCTTCTCGTGCTTGGTAATTTTTAAAATGTTAATTTTTGGCCCCAGGAGCCCATTCGCTTCTAATACCCATTAGGTAACATTTATTCTCTCTCTCTCTCTCTCTCTGCAATCCAACCTGCGACAAATTACAAACACTCAAAAAGTGAGAGATTGACATTTCCTTATAGAATAAAATCTTCAGGAAGTTCAAAGATTATAAACGTCGAAAGTTTCTGACAAATTATCAAAGACAAATAAATTAGTCACCCTTTCTTTTTCTTTCGTCCTTTCAGTAATTCTTGCCTATGGTAATATAAGATTGAAGACATATGTAGAGACAAACGACTTTTCATCTGCTTTTATATAATTTTTGTCTTCTACTTTAACCGTAACTTTTTTCTACTTTTCTCACCAATTCTTCTCCTCGGTTTCATTTGTCTCCTACTAATTCATCCATTTCGTCTGTTTTCATCTCAGTTTTCAGTATGGCATCCATTTTTAGTCCTGTCTTCTTTTTTATTTTAGTTTTTGTTTTTATATTTCTAGATTTGATTCTTTGTTGTTTTACTTGTTTTAATTCTTCGGCCCGTCTTTCTTGCTTTCATTCTGTCTACTAATATTTTTATTTCATTCTTCATTTTATCTTTTAAAATTTCATTATTTATTCCGTCCTTTCATTTTTCCTGCTCTAATTTTGGCATTCATTCTTCGTTCTCCCTTTTTCTTGATTTCGTTCTTCGCATATTTTTATTTCTTACAACATTCGATTTTTAATTCAACCTTTGATTCATCATTTATTGTATATTACATAATTTTAATTTTCATTCTATATTTGACGACTTAATTGATTTCTTTTAATATATTTTCCTTCGGGTCTTTTATTTACTTTCTCCATCCCTTTCTTGTTTTCTTTTTTTCTTTCATTCAATCAGACCAAACAGTATCTTCATCATATTTTACGAATAATTAATACGCATTTTTTTCTATTGTCTCTGTTTTTTCCTCTTATTGCAATTCTTAGGACTTCCTTCTACGATTACTAAATAAAGACATTCGATCATAAAGAATCAGACTTCTATGAGATTTGAACTCACATTTGTTTAACCTTGTTCGTCTGACTATCCGTGATTCTGCCTTACCGACACGGCAATGAGAATTGACCAATAGAAATCATTCATTTTTAGCCTATTGTTATACTCATAACTCCTTTTAAAAGGGTGCCTAGGGGTGGCGTAGCGGAGGCTTGTCCGGTCCACCATTTTTCTGAGCTATAACTAACTGGTTGCCCCACAAAAAGTTCATGTTAACTCAGTTATTCCCACCGTCCCCAAAACTATAATTAATACCAGAATTTTATGAACAAATAATAAATATTGCATTCTTTATAAACCTATCATTAGTACCGCATGTGTCGTGCCCTTTTAGGACGTAGTCCACCATAGCTCTTCAAAATTTCCTTTTTATTATCTCCCCTAGACCTTGTTACGCCATCCATTTACTGAAATTTACTAGGTAGGTTATGCGTTGTACTTTTCTCTCTCCTTGCATTCAGTCTGTCCTGTGAGTATCAAATTTTCCAGGCCTCATTACGTGCCCTAAAAATTGCAACATTCTTTGTTGATGTTAAGTACAAATGTTGTTTTTGTTTCCATTTTCTGTAAAACTTCATCGTGGCTCACAAGTTCGGTCCATGTTATTTTAAGAATCCTTCTGTATAAGCATATTTCTGTTGCTTTCTTCATCTGTGTGGAGATTTTCCGGCATTTTCTGCCACATAGAAGGACGAATATTACGTAACATTAGTGCATTCTTTTATTTGTTTCTAACGAAGTTTTACTTAAAAACATAAAATTAATACCAGCTTTTATTAATTTTTGTTTTAAATACCGGACTTTACCGTGCGTATGTCTGCGTTTAATAAACTAACAATTAATGACATGATTTAAAATGAACCCACATAACCCGACTGAGATAGGTCTCCGCCGGTAATCAATGACCATGGATTTGATCCCAACTATCTGTAAGGTAGGATCAAGCCTGGGCAGGTTGGTATGGATGACAAGATGTTGCCCATGTAGAGTGTCCCAACTCTCCACGTCACTGATGGATTCAAGGGAACAGCAAAGTTATTGCGGTTTGGCACCATCGCCGTCACAGGAGCTGACAGAACGAGGCAGAAATGAGCGACGAACTGCCTTAGGTCTCCAACTCCAAATTTTTAGCTATATCGTATGTGTTAGGCCAGGACTACATACAGTTTTGAATTCAGAGTTATTTTCTCCTAGACCGGTTGCCACCCAAGGCTATAGAACCCAGTCTGTGCTGATATTTACTCATAACCTGACTAACCTACGTTTTATATGTCACTTTGCTAACGTTTTTTTTTTACCGTCAGTATCTTAAAGTATTAGTATTCACGTTTTTGCCATGTTAATTATGAAATTTGGACTATTATTTCTCTGTATAAAAACGTCCAGTTCATATTTCTTAGGTTGTTATATAAGCAGCCCAGACTTAGACAAAAGAAATTTGGCTACTTGATGTCCTTCACGTTGGAGACGTTTCCTTTATTTCTGATCGTAGAATGACGATCTGGAACACCGATAATATAAATAGTAATAGAGTAAGGAAAGAAATACTAACTGAAATCGATAATGACTTTCAATAATTAATGTTAGAAATCTGAACCTTTAGCCAGAAACAACTTTACTTTCTCTTTGCATAAGATTAACACCTTCCCCGCCAATTATTTTGGGAGAAAAAATTTTCATTTTCAGACGATTTTTCTTTAATATCGTAACTAAGAAACTGAGAGACACCTTGAAGCGCCGAGGCGCACGAGTTGACAATTAGACTCCCTTACATTGTCGCCCTTCAAATAAACAATTTAACAACACTGTCGAATAAGTATATTATTACATTGCAGTAGTCTTCAAGGTTCCTTCGGTAGGTTCGTTACTTTCTTTAATCATTTCAAAGAAATAGGCGAAAAAAAAAAAAAAACACTAACACGCAAGTGATTATTGTGCGTTGAAGTTTATGAGAAAATAACACCATTAAGGAGAGTGAACATTAAACGAACAAGAATTAAGGAGTAGATAACGATTGATATTGCGTTTAAGCTTTTGAAGATCAAAGTTGACTGAGAAACAAGATAAAAAAGAGTTCTACACGCGAGTAGTTCGACAGAAGAAACTGTTAGTATAGAATTACGGTTATATCTAACCATTTAAACTGTAGAAGGATGGGACCTTGCCGCTAATCTATTATTACGCTGAAATTCATAAAGCTTAGGTAGCATAGAGGTTATGGGAAATTACCCATAATAATAATGGACTATTCCGGGCATTATAAATACTGCGCCTCATGAGGGACGACAGAGGATTTATTGTAAGAACATTGGAATAGTGATACTTGTCGAGACAACATAGTTCACTCTAACCAAATCTGATAGTCATTACTAATACTTCTACTTCTTTGTATATATTTCTGTTTGTAATATATCTGTGTTATTCCATACCTGTGTTCGAGTTATTCTCCATTGGTTCTACCTTGGACCATCACCGTGGTACAAGGAATTTGGACCATGACAAGTGGCGACGAGGAAACCCTAAAAAAACGAACTCTCTACGCGGAGGACATACCTTTTTTGCTATCCGTCGCACATAACAAGTAGTGACGAGGTAACCCCCCCAAAAAACGAACTGTCTACGCGGAGGACATACCTTTTTTTGCTATCCGTCGCACATAACAGGATCGACGAGTAAACTGTAAGAAACAAGTTCTGCGTGGATATTTCTAAAAAAAAAAACACGTTCTACGCGAACACATAAAAAAGAAGAATTTTCTTTTTGGACATCAATTTTACTGTGGCAACAACGGATTTTTTTTTTTGGCGTACACAAGTTTCAGAATATCAGGTTACACTAAGGTAAAATAGTTACACAAAATTACGTTAACATGGAAGATTTTAAGTCAACCATTGTGGAACAAAAAAACGAACAGAAACATCTTGAATTACAAGAATTATTGCTACGTGTAATGTCAAATAAAGGGTAAAAATCCGAGAATGTAGCAGTTCTCTCACAAGACGCTATTTGGAGCACTATCGAAGATTTCACGTATGCACCCGACGAAGACAAAACCTTTGCAACTTACTTCCGAAGGTACGAAGATCTATATGAATTTGACTGCAAAAATTGGTCAGACACGAGAAAAGTACGACTATTACTAAGAAAATTAGGCACATGCGAATATACCAAATTCGTAGATTACATCCTACCGAAGTAAACAAATGAGTTAACTTTCAAAGAAGTCATAAAACTGTTAACAGAACTTTTCAGTCCTAATACCTCACTATTCCACAAAAGATGGAAATGTCTTAACCTAACAAAAAAGGACAGCGAAGATTACATAACTTTCGCTTCCATTGTGAACAAATATTGTGATGAGTTTAAGTTATCGGAACTCAGCGCGGACAATTTCAAATGTTTAGTATACGTCGAAGGCCTGGTTTCAACCAAAGACGCGGAAACTAGATGCAGAATCCTTACAAAATTGGAGAGTGAACAAGATTTGACACTTCAAAAACTGGCCGAAGACTGCCAGAGATGCATCCGTGTAAAGAAAGACTGAAAAGATATAGAAGAAGCTGGCATCGCGCACATACGTAAAGTACGAAGACAAACCAAACCAATTTTCCCTCCTCAAAAACAGGTAAAACAAATTTTTCTACTTCTAAAAGTCAATATCAGAAAAAACTACCACCCAGTCCATGCTATCGCTGTGGAAACTTGCCATTGGTATAAAGACTGTCCATACCGTTTTGAAACTTGTCTATCATGCAAAAAAGTAGGACATAAAAGTTCTCATTGTTGGACTAGAAGAGAAAGCAAAAGCAGAATAAGAATCACGAGGACTGACCAAGCGGATGAGACTGACATAAGAAAATACGTACAAGTAGAAATGCAAATCAGAAAAGTCAGACTACAGTTGGATTCCGGCTCGGACTTAACTATTATTAACGTACAAACATGGAGAAAACTGAACAAACCTGCCATGTTAAAAACGGATAAAATGGCTAGGTCGGTAACTGGGAGAAAAATAAAATTTGAGGGTGAAGTGATTACAAATGTAACATTTAATGGAATGACGAAAAAATTAAAAATGTATGTATTAAGAAATACAGAAAACGTATTCGGAATGGACTGGATGCAAAAATTCGAACTTTGGGATTTACCAATAAGTACGTACTGCCAAAATGTAAAAAGTTTACCAACCGAGGCAGATAAACTAAAAGAGAAACTAAAAACGAGTTTTCACGAAGTATTTTCAGCAGGTCTCGGAATATGTAAGAAGATGGCAGCAAATATCGAAATAAAAGAAAACTTTTAACCTATCTTCAAGAAAAAAGGAGCATACCGTTTGCGTCAATAGAAAATAGATCAAGAATTGGCTAGACTCAAAAACACTGGCATATTGACAAAAGTAGAATACAGTCAATGGGCCGCACCTACGGTTTACGTCAAAAAGAAATCAGGGGAAATTCGAGTATGCGCTGATTTCTCAACGGGTTTGAAAGCAGCGATAAAAGATTACCGCTATCCTCTAGCCAGTCCAGAAGAATTATTTACTAAATTAAACGGCGGAAATTTTTTCTCAAAAATAGATTTAAGTGAAGCGTACCTACAAATTCCAGTCGATGAGGAAAGTTCAAAATTACTGTGCATAAACACACACAAAGGTTTATACAAATACAAGGATTACCATTTGGGATTAAGGTCGCGCCGGCTATATTCCAACAGACAATGGATACTATGCTCGCCGGACTAGAGTACACGATTGCATACCTGGATGACGTGTTGATAAATAGCGAAAGTGTTGAAGAACACTGGGAACACGTACAAGAGGTATTTAAGAGAATACAAAGCTATGGGTTCAAGGTAAAAGAAAACAAGTGCGATTTTTTCATAAAGAAAATTAAATACCTGGGCCAAGAAGGAAGACGACCAGACCCTGAAAGGGCAACGGCAATAAAAAAAATGCCAGTTCCAAAGAATATAACAGAATTACAAAGTTTTCTAGGTTTAGTGAGTTACTACCAGGAATTCATTCCTCACATGCATAAACTTCGCGCACCACTGAACGAACTGCTGAAGAAAGAAAAAGTTTGACAGTGGACAGATAAATGCCAGAAAATGTTTGACAAAATAATTAAGACGTTAACTTCGGATTTATTTTTGGCACATACGATCCAAAATTAGAAATAATTGTAGCAAGTAATGCGAGTGCCTATGGGGTCGGGGCGTGTGTACTGCATAAAATGCCGGATGGGACAATAAAACCCATCGCGCATGCTTCTAGAACCCACCTACCAGCAGAGAAAAATTATTCACGAATAGAGAAAGAAGCTGTGTAATTTATTTTCGCAGTCACAAGATTTCATAGATATATCTATGGTAGATTTTTTACACTACAGACGGATCACAAACCGTTACTAACAATATTTGGTTCGAAAAAAGGTCTACCGGTTTAAATTGCCAATAGGTTACTAAGATGGTGTACAATTCTTCTGAAATACAATTTCAGATTGGAGTATCTACCAGGAAAAAATCGGGCACGCGGATGGTCTGTCGAGATTTATACCAACGAAAACAGAGCCATTGGAAGATTCTGTAATCGCAGCCCTACGACATGAAGAAGATATCAGGACAGTACTATGTTGTACAGTTCGAAACCTCCCCGTCACACTACAAGAGATAAAAAATGAAGCAATAAATGATGAATTCATAAAAGAAACAAAAGCAAAAATAGCAGAAAAAATAATCAAATATCGGACAGCTTTTCTCTATGCGATAATGTGCTACTTTATAACGAAATGGTAGTAATTCCCAAAACACTACAAAAGCGAATCCTAAAGGATTTTCACAGGGGCCATCCAGGAAAAAATAGAATGAAATCGCTTATGCGAAGCAATTTATATTGGTAAAACATGGACCAGGACATTATACAGACGGTGGAAAAATGCAAGGGTTGTTTCTTAGCAGCCAAGGCAAGGCAAGGCCAAACATTCATAAGCCATGGCCAGAGACAGATCGTCTGTGGTCAAGAATACACGCAGATTATGCAGGGCCAATAGATGGTTTCTACTAGTTGATCATAGTGGGTAGTTATAGTAAATGGCCGGAGGTGTTACGTTGCAAAAATCCTATTTCGGAAACCACCATAAATTGCCTCCACGAAATGTTTGCTCGGTTTGGAGTAGTGGATTGCCTAGTCACAGACAATGGAACGCAATTCACAATAGGGGACTTCCAAGAGTTTTGCGAAATTTATCAAGTCAAACATATCAAATCCCCGCCATATCACCCAAGATCAAATGGGTAAGCGGAGAGATTTGTTGATACACTCAAAAGAGCGTTACGAAAAGCATATGATGTGCCTACGGAAAAATCATTACAACAATTTCTACAGGTATATCGAATTACGCCAAATAATGCTACGCCATCGGAATTATCACCCGCAGAAGTGATGTTCGCTAGAAAAATCACATCAGTATTTGATAAATTGCTACCAAAACAAACGAAGCAAATAACACAGTCGTACGTACCAAAAAGAAAATTCCACCCAGGAGAAAAAGCTTTTTTTAAAGCATATAAAAATAATAAATCTTACTGGGAGTAAGGTACAATTGAAAAAAGAATCGGGAATAGGGTTTACATGGTACAGGGACACAAATTCTCACATAAAATACACGTAAACATCATAAGGGAGAGACTGTTAGAGGATGCTAACGGTCCACCCCAGGAAGAAGTGATGGATACGATTTTCGATACATTTGATATAAAAAGGCCGCAAACAATGCCAGAGCCACGAAAATCGTCCAGAAAAAGGAAGTTCACAGAACCTTTTGAAATAGATCCAAAGAAAAGAAAATATTGAAAACCCCTCTACGAAAAAGCTTCGGAACGTGGGTGTTATGGGAACTTACCCATAATAATAATGGACTATTCCGGACATTATAAATACTGCGCCTCAAGAGGGAGGACAGAGGATTTATCGTAAGACCATTGGAATAGTGATACTAGTCGAGACAACATAGTTCACTCTAACCAAATCTGATAGTCATTACTCATACTTCTACTTCTTTGTATATATTTCTGTTTGTAATATATCTGTGTTATTCCATACCTGTGTTCGAGTTATTCTTCATTGGTTCTACCTTGGACCATCACCGTGGTACAAGGAATTTGGACAATAACAATAGAGAAAGTTCATCAGAACATTTACCATGCAAGTATTTATAGGAAGGGAGGCAACCTTACGGAAATGGAAAAGTAACTGAAGCCGAGATGCTAGGTTAGGATCAGTAACTTTGCAGTCTTCTTTGGATTTTATCAAGTGTATCTAAATATATAGCAGGAGCACCGGACCAGATGTGGCAGAAGTATTCAAAGCCAGGAGGTATGATAGACTTATATGTAAGATAGATTCTAGCAAGAAAAATTGTCGAGCACGACACAGGGAAGCAATTTTCTTAGCCACAAACCCAGCAATTGATTCAATATAATCTTTTCTTTTCATGTCAGCAGAAAACGTTAGTCTGAAAAGCCGACATGAATCACTCCCCTAGAGGTTAACATCAGCCATGCTGATGGAAGATAAAAATGGTTTTCTCAGATGATTAAAAGAGAGCAGATTCGTTTTGGAGGCATTCAAATTAGCAAGTCAATCCTTGCTCCATTTAACAACAAAAACTAGATTTTTCTTTGGATCAACTGCTAATTTGGTATTTCGTCTGTGTCCATGTTGTGAACCGTAGAGCAAGACAGATTCTACCGTGGCCTTAAGGAAGTCCCTCTTAAGATTGTCAGAGATGGAGGACTTCCAGATGGCACTGAAACTGCCAAGGACACCCCGTTGGCTAAATGTTGCTGCCAAGGTAAACAATTTCCACAGTCTTCAGTTAGCCTCTCTATAGGGAATACCGTCCGAGCGTGGTGAGTAGCCTCGCCCTTCGTGTGGTAATCTTGTTAATATCCATGGGAAGAAACAGAACACGGCAGATCTAAGAGAGAGTCTAACCTCGATAAGAATCCCTCTATTCTTTACGGATAGTTGTAGTTCATGTGGCGATCTTCGATCAAACAGTTGCTTCGGCAGATAGAAGCTTCGTGGAAGATCATCGTGCATGACAACCCGGGAGGTGCATTGCTCTAATTTGCGGAGAACCGTAATACATCTATAGTAGAGGCGCACATAGATGTCATTAGCCATCGAAAGATTCAAATGACAGGATCAGTTACTTCGCCTCAATTGCAGGATCTGTACGGGAATTATGTCAGGAACGGGGAGGTTGCTCTGGTTAACAAACATCGCAGATCTCAACACCATTAAATACGCCACAGAAGCACTATCATATAAAAGGGGGACAACAGTTCTCGAGATTATGGCGTCAATGTGGATTCCCCGACCCTTTCCTTAGTTGAATATTATGTGCTTCGTTAGCGCTACATACGGTTTTGAATCCTTCTCCTAGACTGGCTTCCAACTAAGCTGACCTAGTCCAAACTGCTATACTATTTAACCTGTAGCGAGGGGGAGACAAAGTGATGGTTTCATACTTTTCCAAACGGTATTTGCGCAAATGTGAAAGTAAGGAGCAAAAAATAGCAATGCTCTAAGCACAGTTTCAAACTTGAGCCTTGTAAATAACAACCGAATCTAATCAGTCTGTAAAAGTCAGAGATTGATTTGGTATGAATCGATATTAAAATCCTAAATCAATAAAAGATTAATATTTTTCGTTTCTGTCAAATGTTGCAGCATCAGGTTGATTTAAATCATCTTAATGCACTAAAATGATTTCTAAGAACATTTTTTTCCTTATTTTTACGAATGAACGAATCTATTTAAGTAGCGCTAAAATAATCATTTTGTTTTTGTTCATTCAGAACAATTACCTCATGAAAATACACACTAATAAACTATAAATCTGTAAAACAAGAATTGTCACGTTTGTACGGATTCGACGAGAGTAGAGACGATGATGATCCAACACGAGACGAGCACAAACTTTCAATCACCTAATATTCTTTTCCAAAAATACAGAAAGAGGAATCTAATTACAACCGATTTAGGTATCCATAATTCGCTAACTATATATAAAAAAAGGCTACGTAATTGTCGAAAGACACTGACAGGCGGTAGCCATGGAGGGAATGCAAAACGTAAGATGCGTAAGTCTAGCAAAATTATTCCTGACATGTGTACGGACCGAAGCTAAAAAAAAAAAATTAAAAGAAAGAAAAGACTCAGGAAATTAGTCCTGAACCAATATAGTAACCATTAAAACTGAGTGCTTGCCGTATCTTCATAACTGTTATTTTGATTACTATGTTTTGGTTACTGTGATCTTTAGACATATTACTAATACATTGGCAGGTAATTAGTTAAAATATTTTTTTCTATAATGTTTTTTTCTTTTATAAACCAATCCTTTTCACTCAGGGTCTTCTGACACCCCGGTGATTCGCAGATAATTAGAAGTGTAGCGATATTTTAAATTGAAATAACAAAATATGATGACAAAAAAGGCGAGGCCTGTATTCATTAAAATAAATAGGAAGAGAATTAAAAAAAATGAACACACCGTAGTAGATTTTCCTTCTAGTTACTTTTAATTAAAAACCAATAAAACAGAGACTTTGACTTTAAAAGTGATAGTATAAAACATAAGTAATAGTACATAATATGATTATTTTAAAAACGCAAAACCTAAAAAATCTTTTTTTTTAAACGAAACTGATTGCCTATTTGCTGTGTGGTGCAATGGATAGCGACCCACAACGAGAACTCGACGAGCGGAGTTCAAATTGTAGCTCCGGTCGTTACATTCGCTTACACGTAAATTCGTTTGGGAATGTTTTGAATCCATAACTTCTCCTCCACCCTCAAGCTATGGGCTAAATAGCAGTACATATTTTTCGATAACTAGTCTCGCCCAAAAATAAAATTCAGCCGACTGCAAGAAAATCTTGTGTAGTCAGTCTTAGATCAAAAGAGACATAGTCTATCAAGCGTGTATCACATATGTTACTTAACTGATTGATTGCATACTTTAAGAAATAAAACGTAATTTTGATTTTTGGTGGTACTATCCGAGTTTGTGGTCACATTTACCACATTTTGTTTTGAATCAAAGTGTAGTATTTTTTTTTAATGTCAACTAAACATTAACTTTTAATTACGGTGGCAAGTATTTCCATTAGTTATGGGCAACATTTTTCGAGCAATGGACCGATGATCTATGATTCATTACAATGCGCACCGCACTACTAAAAATATTCAAGGTAATTTTTCGTAGTAGCTACCTTAGCTACTTTCACAACAGAAGACCATATATGTAAGCATATACCTTAGAAATGGTAAGAAAAATTTATTTTTTAGAAAATATATTTTTATAATTAATTGAAGTGTCTGTATAGTATCTCTTATGACAGTGTGATTAATACATTTCGCTGCCTGGGATTTATTTATAATTTGTTCATTTGAAAATGAAAACATTTCTTCAAGTTTCCCTTTTAAAAATCAAAAGATTTTTAACGTATGATCTTCCTTAGTGAAAATCTCCAATGGTTTAAAATGCTGACAACGTTACTTTCCCCGGCATTTTACAAAATTCAAGAAATATTGTACTTAATCAATGTTTATGTATGTGGTTATGTATGAAAGAATGTGCGAGTGAACAAGTGAGAACGAAGCAAGACACAATTTTAAGAAACATTATTTTCCTTATGAAATTAACCGTGCCATTCAAACGGGCTGCATATGACTCGCGGGCCGAAGTTTGCCCATAACTGTTCTGCATTATCAGAGGGGAGATGGCGAGGTCACAAAAAAGTTAGAACCCACTTTTTAATCTTTCAGTGTCATTTTAGACAAGATATAAGTGACAATTTTTTTTATGCACGAGAAACGTTCAGGAAACCAGAAATTTTCTGTCTGCATTTGCTTGAAAGACTGCGTATTCTAATTTCGGATTGAGACTGTCATTTGTCAATGGCCATTATTCTTGTAAGTCATGAAAATTTACAAACGTAACTCTAAAATAATCAGTTAATTTAAGGAAAGTCCGGCTTTACTTTGAATGATGTAAGCTAAGCCAAGTATTATGAAACAGCAACAATTCGTTAGAAACAAAGAAAAGAGTACTAAACTGTTATGTAATATCACTCCTGCTATATGGCATAAAATAGTGGACAATCCCCTCACAAATGAAGAAAAGACTTGATGCAACAGAAATACTATTGTACAGAAAGATGCTGAGGATACTATGATAGATCCTGTGAGCAATGATGAAGTTTTAGAGAAAATGGGAACAAAAACGACAGGAGGAAGAGATAGTTGAAATTTCTAGTGCACATAAGGAGAAAAGATGGCTTGTCAAATTTGATACTCACAGAATAGATTGAATGTAAGACGGACAGAGGAAAGCAACGTATGATTTATCTAGCGATCTTGAGTAAATAGATGGTAGAACAACGTTTAGAAGAGATTTAGAAAAAGTCAAAATTAATAAATTTTGTCTTTTTATACAACAGGCAGGAAATTGTGGACAGCCACAATCGGCAATGACACGGCATATTGAAGACAAATAAATCTGGTATAAATTATACGTTAATAAAGAATGCAATATTTTTCATTTGTTCATAAAATTCGGTATTAATTATAGTTTTTTCGAACAGTGGGAATTACTGAGTTAATATCTTTTTTGTGGGCCATAGCTCAGAAAAATTATGAACCGGAAAAGCCTCCACTACCCCATCACGAGGCATCCTTTTAAATTAGTTATGTTTATAACAATAGGCTAAATATGAATGATTTCTATTGGGCAGTTTTCACTGCCCAGTCGGTAAGTTTCAATCACGAAAAATCAGGGGAACAAGGACAAACAAATGTGCGTTCAAATCTCATGTAAGTCTGATTCTTCATAACGGAATCGCTTTCTTTATTGAGTAATCGTAGAATGGGGACCTGACAATTACGATAAAAGTCAAAAGTTATGAGGCAAAATATGATTACAATGTGGTGGCCAGTTTATCATAGTTTGATTTAAAGACTCGTTTCGTCCTGAGTATGACGATAAACTATATTCGGCAGAAAAAGCCTCCGATCGGTAGGTTTTGAGGAGCGTGGAACCACCTCTTAATTACTGTTGTTTCCAGGTCCACATTGATTTAAGGTGGCAGCACCTGTTAGAGTCCCAGCTATGTGCAAACTGTGGTAAAAAATCTATGAAAGTATAAAAATAGATTTACATAGTAAAAATAGCAGCAATATATTTTTGAAAAGAAATATTAGTAGCAATACATTTTTTTTAAAATTAAGAATATTGCCAGCAATACATTTAACTCCCAACAATACCCCCTTTACAAAACTACTTCAATGAAACCTGATCTACAAACTTATTTCTTATAAAGAATACATATTCTATTCATACGAACCTATCCTAAAAATCTTGTCGGTATTACATAACCCATTGAGATGTTGATATGCCCTAAAATAAATTAAACAAAACCAAACCAAGCCAATGGCTCATGTAAGGGATCAAAGTTAATAATCATCTGTAGTGATCTTCGAAACCAGTTCTGTAACTATTATCCCAGATTTAACGCGCCAAAGATGTGCAGATAATCCCTTTGAAGATATCTTCTACGGACAAATAATATCATAAGTAATTTCCGTTTTTCGAGAACAAACTGTAATGACGAATATATTTGCCTAAATACTAATCATGATGCTACTAGGTGGCAGTTAAGAATAAATTTGGAGTATTCGGGCATATCTTTTTGTACGGCAGTGGCATCGTAGACAGTGGATAAAAGAAAACATTTTCCTCCATGACAACCTAAAGATGCATATGTAGCGATATCAGTGTCAGCCGATACCTTGTTAAATGGAAATATCTCATTGTTTCAGGCACTTGCTTTCCTGATAATTATCAGCTAAGTGAAAATGGATCTCAAAAGGACCATGTCAAACGACCCTGACAAGAAAGGCCACTGAGTGGAACAAGGGACTGGGTTCTTGATAAATTACTCTTTCAGACAAAGGTAACAGGGTAAACAACGCTGTTCGCTATAAGTGAGGGTCACTAGCGTTGAAAACAGAGTAACACACAGAGAGCAGACAAGAAGAGACGAGAGACCGCTCGCTGCGAAGATAAAAGGAAGACACACCCGTTAGACGCTTCACCCTCCCTCATCTCACTTCATCTCTGCCTCACTTGTCTACAGCAGATTACAACGGAATAAAATGGGTTCATTGTTACATGGTTTTGTTTGTCGGTAACTAATCTGACCGAAGCCACACGTGTTTAACTGGAAGAGGCTGCACCCTGAGAACCAACCTGAGGTACAACGCTACACATAGGGAAAGAATAATACACGAGAAAAGATATGGAAATCGTTTGATCTGTTCTAACTCAGGCACCCTATTCACCTGACCTTGTACCAACCGACTAATACCTTTTATGATCGCTGCGAAACGCTTTGATAGGGAACACTTACTCCAGTGAAAAGCAGATTCAAGAGTCAGTCTATATTTCTGAGATGTGGTATTATGTACACTATTTACATTATTCGGACTACTGTCCTCATCTTTGTTGCCATATTTATCACAGCGCTTTGGCCTTTGTACGCACCGGCCTTCTTCAGGTGGTAAATAAATGTTTCAGTTCGACATTCCAACCACCTGAAGAAGGCTGGAGCGTACAACGGCCGAAACGTTGTGATAAATATGGCAACAAAGATGAGGAAAATAGTCCGAACAATGTAAATAGTGCAGATTCAAGAGATCTTTGAACATTTTTTTTTGCATCAAGATTCGCAGAACACTACACAAAAAGTTTCAAAGAGCTGCCTGATAATTGTCAACAAATCATTGCAAATAATGGTGGAGATATATTTGAATAAAATGTAATTGTACTTGTTGCAGAGGCGGAAATGGGTAACCTGGAAGACATAACCTTGTTGTTGTTGTTACTGTTGTGAGCGTAAATTACTTCTCCGCCTCGGCCTGCCCTGTCAGTTGAGGCTTCAAAATACGCCGACTGCACCTCTTCAGTGAGGCTTCCTGGGTATGACGATAAAATATATCAGGCATCAAGGCCTCTGATCTGGAGGTTTTGATGAGCGTGGAACCACCTCTTAATTGCTGTGGTTTTCAGGTCCATATTGAGCTGGGTTGGTAGCACCTGTTAGGATCCCAGCTATGGGCAAATAGCTAGCACCTAAACTGGGTTCAAATGACTATGGAAGTGTAAAAATAGGTTTTAATACTAGCAATACATATTTTTTTGTTATAAATCTTGTCGGCATTAAATAACCCATTGAGGTTGATATGTTGTAAAACAAACCAAACCAAACCAAACCAAATCATCTCCGCCTCGGTAAACGTAAAATCAAGTAAAAACAATACATTGAATATGAATAAATAAATGTATAATTTATTTACATATATACAAAACTAGTAACTGTTGCTGTTGCTAAGACAACAGGGAGAGAGAATGTTGAAAGTAGAAGTTAAATAGACATGGCCGATGGCTGTCCTTGTCAGTGGCGTTTATCTCTCAGCCCTTCGACGTTAACATTAACGCTAGTTTGTGTCGCATCTCTCTCTCCCCCCTCTCTCTCTCTCTCTCAGCTTGCCGGTGTTGACATTTTTTTAAATTAGAGAATATATAGCCGCCAATTGGCTCCGAATTAAAGTGTTGGTTTTTAGAGCAGGAGTGTATCTGACTGGTTAATAAATTGTTCGTTTTATTTTGGTTAAAGATGATGTATGCGTGGAGTCTATGCGCAGATGACGTGTTTACGCCACCTGCTTTGTGTCGTCGAGCTGTCAACTTCCGGTTTTTGTAGAAAATGTGAGAGTAATGACATATTTTATAATTTGGGAGAATAAAGTTGATAATCAAAAACGAAAATTATTTATGATTTAATGCATTTCTCTTCTAGTCTTTACTTTCCAGTCACGATAGTGTTCAAAAGTTTCTACGCCCCCTTGTGGATGAGGAATTATTTTCCACCCTACAACTTCTTTCCCACAGACGAAACGTTGCAGTCCTCTCGCTATCCCATCACTATTTTTCTGGAAAGTTCTCAGACGAACTATAGTCCTTAGTTCGTCCAGATCTAACCTTCCCGCATATTGTAGGTAACTACCCTCATCCCTTTAGTATTCCATGATCCGCTACTTTATCGAATCAAGATGGCGCTTGTTCGATGACTACAATCTTAAATTTTTGATGTCTAGTGTTGACCCCTATCCTCCAGTAACTCTATAACCATATAAGTAGAGTGGCTCTTGGGTCTTGTACTGGGTTACAATTACTGTAAAAATCAGAATTATGATGTAATGTATTTTGATCTGTACATTTAAGAAGTGCGTTTCTTTTATCCTATGAACTTTGTTTCGTGGGTAAAGAAAAACAAGAACCGATTAAGTAAATAAATTTATGAAAAAACAAAATCACTTTTTCTTCATTGTTATTATCATTTTTTTTTTATATATAAAAAAGTATCCTGATAAAAAATAATAATGTCCAAAGAATAAAGATCAATACTAAACAACGTTTGCTCGGAGGAAGAATAACAAATCTCTTATAACAGACTTTTATATAAATGGCCTAATAATACGAAGAGTATTTTTAAAAAAAAATGAAAAATGAAGCAACGTTTAGGAAATTCGCAGTAACAACAAACCAAGATGGCGACTGTATTTGAATAGACATACATACAATTACGCACAAGAGTCGAGAATATATGCTGTTGACAACACTTCCGTCAATTCCTAGTCTTCTCTCGTGCCGAATTTACTGAACTTGCTGTTTTGTTGTTTGGTTACATTTTCATTTAGCATCACAAATATAGCTGGTTCAAACTGCGAGGAATGAGGCGACATATTTTGCAAGAGTGAAAAGGGAATAAAAAGAATTAATGATCTGCCAACACCACTGCGCGAATAAATAAGTTCTCGTAACATCGATGAACATTGAAAATAACAGAACATAACAAAAGAAAAAGGTTTTTGTCAGTGTTCTTTTATTTGATAAATTTCGGTGATGGAAAAGAAAAAAGTAGCTCTAATGTTAGTGACTGATATTGTTTTTATATTCTCTTTAATCCTTACAATCAAATCCTTTTCTTATTTGTCTCTTTTTTTATTTTTCTATTAAACCTTTATTTTTCTCTCTTCTTTTTACATACATTTTAATTGTCTCTATTCATATAATAATATTTTTTTCTTTCATTGTTTCTTTCTTTCGTTTATTTATTTTCATCTATTAAACCTTTATTTGTCTTATTTACATTGTTTGGACTGTTGTCTTCATCTTTGTTGCCATATTCACGACGTTTCGGTAGTTTTACGCTACGGCCTTCTTCAGGTTATTGGAATTTCGAACTGAACACTTTATTTTCATTTACTTTTCTCTTTCCTTTTTTATTTATTTTATCTGTGTCTCTATTCATATAATAATCACTTTTCTTTCTTTCTTTGTATCTTTTTGTCTCTAATAATATAATAAACATTTTTCTTTCGTTTTCTTTCTCTTTCTTTCTATAGTGTGTACATGTGTAATAGAAAATACGTTTTAGTATCTCTTTCCTTGCCAATGCATGGAATTCACTTTTGATTGATTCGCAGATATCTTCTTTGCTGAGCTATTGTGCTCCATCCTCATGTGCGTTTTTAATCATAGATGACAACGATTCAATCTCCCTGTTTATTAAATAAATTTGCCAATTCATTTTTACTTGTCAAGTTTTGATGAAAGCAATGTATTTAAATTAAAATTAAAACCCAGTGCAAAATATTCACAAGAAAAATTGCTACAAACCCAATTAAAACAGTGGATCCTCGACCTGTAGTGTGTGATTCAAACAACGAAAATGGATTTGTGACATCATCGCAAAACCATATCGCCTCTTTATCTACGAAATATACATCAGCCCCTCTTCATGCGTATTGAACTCCAATTCGCATTTTCCAAAAAGACAGATAAATAGATAGATACTGAACATACTAAAATAGATAGATAGAGAATAGGCTGAAATAGATAGATAGATAGTTAATAGAGAATAGGCTGAAATAGATAGGTAGATAGATAGAGGATAGGCTGAAATAGATAGAGAGATAGATAGATAGAGAATAGGCTGAAATAGATAGATAGATAGATAGATAGATAGATAGATAGATAGATAGAGAGATAGATAGATAGAGAATAGGCTGAAATAGATAGAGATATATATAGATAGAGAATAGGCTGAAATAGATAGAGAGATAGATAGATAGAGAATAGGCTGAAATAGATAGAGAGATAGATAAATAGAGAGATAGATAGAGAATAGGCTGAAATAGATAGATAGATAGATAATAGGCTGAAATAGATAGATAGATAGATAGATAGATAGATAGATAGAGAATAGGTTGAAATAGATAGATAGATAGAGAATAGGCTGAAATAGATAGATAGATAGAGAATAGCCTGAAATAGATAGATAGATAGAGAATAGGCTGAAATAGATAGATAGATAGATAGATAGATAGATAGATAGATAGATAGATAGATAGATAGATAGATAGATAGATATAATCGCTGACTGCTCATTTCTGGGCACACATGTATGATAGGAGGTGCTACCAATCAGGTATATTTGCGTTTGATCAACACCCACGGAACGCATCTCTGATTTATACTGCAACTCTTTGGAGTGGTTCTTAGTTACAGTTTCTGGGCAAGAGGGCATATATTCTGTTTGAACAACTCCAGAACGCCCAAACCCTCGGTCATGATGACTTGCTCCTTTGTGTTTGTACAACCATCGATGGATGGTCCTTCTAACCAATTTCAGTCACAACACCTGGGTTAATCTATGGTATGGTGTTCAGGCACTTTCCAAATAAAGGGATCGTCTCTCCAGTGTAATGACATCAAGAAGTTACCATCTTTCCATGGGGAAACTCGAAAACGGGTCTTATGATCGGAAAGCGAATTGTCTACCCATTCACCACACACACTTAATACATAGATACATTCCAAGAAGATGTTTTATTCTGATAATTTTGTTTTATGTAAATTTTGTGGTAGGACGATTTCTGAGCAATTTTTAGGTTGATGTCTCTTTATTACAAACATCACCTCCTCATATCTGGCGTGTGTCGGCTGTGTGAGTGTTATCTGTGTTAATTCCAGAAAGCAACATGAATTTAACATCTGGCAACTGATAAACATAATTACTTATGAATACTTATATTGATATCTATTCCATTTTATCTATCTATGAATATGTATATACACATTAATATCAGTGGGATGTTCTCTACAGAATCTATCTTACACAATTTATAAGTCTACCATCCGTCTATTAGGGAGCCACGGTAAAATAAGGGATAGCGGCTCGTATTGAGGAATCGGAGAGTCGAGTTCGAATTCCAGTTGGATCCATTACATTCACTTACGTGGGAAAGGTATGAATACTCTTCTCCACCAGTTATGGCAACCGGTCTAGGAGAAAGTAACTCTGAATTCAAAACTACATGTAATTTTGGCGTAGTATATATTATAGAGCTAAAGACAGGATTGTTCGCATTCAAAAGGATCATTCGAATGTTGATGATGATGACGATGATTATCATTCGTCTATGCATCGAATATTGCTGTCACATATATATTTATATATATGCTATATATTTAGAGATTCTTGATGAAATCAAGAAAATCTGTAATGTTATCGGTCCTAAACTGACACATCGGCTTCACTCATTTTCCCTGGGCCGTAACGTAGCTTCCCTGTGCCTGTTCTATAAATATTTTCATGGTAATTGTCCTGATGAAATTTCTTCTTTGGTACCTCGCCTTTGCGAATCTAAGCGCAGTACATGATTGGCTGCTAGGTCTCAACATTTAAGAGTTGAAATGCCTAGATCTAACTGTAAGTTCTATGCTTCTTCTCACGTTTCCCGCTTAGGTGCTCTCTTCCACCAACATGCTTTCCATTCAACTTTCATCTTCAAAAATTTAAATGCAATGACAATCGTTATCGTCTTCTTAATTCCACTTCTTTCATTGTTCTCTCTACTTAATTCTGTTTTTTTTTCTCGTATTCTTTCACACTCAGTAACCGCTTGAGACTTAATGGCTTTATTGCCTTGCTTGGGGTGAAATGATTAAAAAAATAACAAAGATGGTGAATTGCATACACAGGATCGTCCACTGATATGGACGATATAACGTATACGAATAAAACAGAAACAAAACTTTATTATAAGAAAGGACATAAAAATAAATCTACAAGCAATCAGATTTAAAAAAACAAAAACAATCCACCGTAAAAATATCGACATCTCCAGTTGCCTTGATCTATCCACTTCCCTTCTCCACATCCTTTCATTTTTCATTCCTATCTGCTCTCGCTCCGGATCTTCTGTGGCCCCCTTGCCTTGATCGACCCACTGTATTTCTCTTTCTCCACATCCCTTCCCTTGCCCTCCTATCTGCTCTTCTTCCAACCCTTCTTTAACCCCTTGCGTGATAGTGGCCTCCGGCCTTGCTTGAGGTGATACGATTAAAAAAAAATAATATATATATATATATAATCTGAATACAGTCAACTATACATCTTTTATGTTCCATGCCTACGCAAGCCATGGGAGATCTTGAGACACACGAATTCCTATACCTTTCAGCACTAAGTACTGTCCTTCTTTACGAATGTTGGATGATTTCCTCAAAGATGAAGAAGAGACTCGAGACGACGGAGATGTGGTTCTACAGAAGGATGCTAAGGATATCACGGACCGAGCATGTGAGCAACGATGAGGTCTTAGAGAGGATGTAAATAAGGAAGAGGCTTATATTTAACATCAAGAAGAGGCAGATGAAGTTTGGGGGACACATAGTGAGAGAGGAGGGCCTGGAGAATTTGATACTCACGGTTTGAATAGAGGGAAAAATAGACAAGGGAACACAACGCGTGACATACCTGGCAGGTTTAAGCAAGTGGATAACAGAATGTGGTATAGGGGAGGAAGCAGATGGAAGAAACGTGTTGAGAGCTGTAAGGGATAAGGATGGAGAGCCTTGATTGCTTACGCCCTGAAAGGGCATGACACAAAAAAGAAAGTACCTATTTATATTCTGTCACCCATTTAGACACGCTCGTTAGATGTGTTACTCGTTGCTACATTCTGTTCCTTATGCCTTCTTTATGTTCTGAGAGTGTCACATTCTCCAAGCGCTTTTTCCTCATGATGCGCCCTAGAAATTTCAACTGTTATTTTCTGATCTTAATCAAAAGTACCCCTTTCGTTACTGTAGTCTATAATCGTTGTGGTGTAATGGATATCGGCACAGAGTGAGAACTCGGAGAGCCTAGTTCGAATCCCAGTCGAGTTTGTTATATACACTTACGCACAAATACCATTAGGAAAGGTATGAATCCATCTCTTCTCCCCACAGATATGGGTTGTATAGCAGGACAGACTGGTTTCTTCAGCCTTGGTTGGCAACCAGTCTACCGCAGAAAGAAATGACAAGCTACTGCGGGAAAAATCTGCCACGTCTGATATGTATCGAAAGATACTTGATCAGCCAATTGTGTATCACGTATGGCACTTAACTGACTGAGCCTTTAAAACTTCCTCGTCGCTCACATGTTCCTTCTATGCTATTCTCTGTATTTTTCTGTCTAACCATATTTGATTTACTTCATGCCGTCTCTTCATCTGTGAGGAAGTTTCTCAGGAGAAAAGAGATAGGAACTAAGAATAAAAACAATAATTATCTGGCTTAATTAAATTCTAAATAATGAAAATTTCAAATTATTTCCTGAATTTCCTAAGCATTAAATATTTTCAATAATGAAAACGTTTTCGCATAGTCCCGTGGGAAATACGAAAAGTCGGCGATGGAATTCCTATATTTTCCATCAAATTTACAAATAAATCCTTGTTGTTAGCGTTGAGAGAATCTTTCGTCATTACTTTGAAAACTATCACTTTCTACTAGTAGAAGTATGGACAGGAGTGATTTCAATTAACAATTGCACTGAATTCTCTCTTTGTCGCGAAGCTAATTTAATGGTCGCCAGGAAACCGAGGATCTTCCTTTGCAGTCTAGAAGCTAATAGCAATAAACATCAAACAGACTTGCTGTAATTAATACTGATTTCGTAATTTTATAATTATCGCCGATAATAAAACTGAAAGGTTCTCTTAAATTTGACTGAAACTTTGATTACGAATAAATAAATAAATAAATAAATAAATACCAGTGAGGAATGGGCATGTTCCATTGCAGTTTTTCACGTCCCGATAACTTTGGTCTTTTAAACGAATAAATCATGAAAAGAAATGCGATAGCCGTAGAATATATATTATTCAAAATGCCATTTTCGGTCAGGATATATGTGATCATAGTTCCCCACAGATTCATTTTTCTTTATTGATGAATTACAATGATTCCTGGCATCCTGAGTAAGACGATAAACTACACCCGGCAGCAAGGCTTCTAATCAGGAGGTTTTGAGGAGCGTGGAACCACCTCTTAATTGCTGTTGTTCCCAGGTTCACCCTGATTCGGGGTTGTAGCATCTGTTTGAGTCTCAACTATGGACAAATAGTTAACCCCCAAACTGGGGTCAAAATACTATGAAAGTGTAAAAATAGTTTTTAATAGCAGCAACAATTTGTTCTTAAAAAATTATTACCATTATTAGCAGGAATACATTTTTGAAGAAAAACAATCTTACCAGCAATACATTTTTGGAAAAGATATTACCAACAATAAAGATTTTATCGGCATTAAATAACCCACTGAGGTTGATAAGCCGTAAAACAAACCAAACCAAAACCCGTGATTTCTGTGGAAATATATCGGAATAGTTTATCCTTGCCTTCTTCACAATTTTCATTTCAGTCTTATCTTCGAATGACTCCCATCAAAAGCGAGAATGGCTATTTTGTCTTGTTATGTAACTCATAGCTGGGAGTAAAAAATGAATTCATGTCATTCTCAATGGTTAATTTAGGATTAAGTTTAAGGTTTAGGGTTAGGATTAGAGTTAATTTATGCAAAATTAAACAGAACGACCGAAACTGTATTAACAGGCCAGAGTATACATCAAACCCGGTGTATACCCAGTTTTATTCTTGTCCAGTCTGTTTTATGCTCGGGGTATAGGTTAGGATTGACCAGTTTTACCGCGCACACACACCTGGTATAAAACAATTTGGGAGGCACGGTGAAGTAATGGATAGCGGCTCGGATTGAGGAATCGGAGAGTCGTGTTCGAATTCCAGTCAGATCCATTACATGCTAATACACTTGGGAAAAATATGAATCCACTTCTTCTCCCCCCAAGTATCGGAAAATAGCAGAATAGACTGATTTATATAATCTTGGATGGCAACCGGTCTAGGAGAAGGAAACATTCTGAATTCAAAACCGGCTGATAGTGAAACCACTTCTACTGTGACTCCAGTACACATGGTGGCCTTATGACATAGAATAAAAAAATACGGTTTAGGATAGAATATCTTCTCTTCGAACAGAAAATGTCCTTTTTTCATATAATAAGATGTATGTTATTGTAGCCACAGATTATATTCAGGGATACTATAGATTATGCAATGTGAAACGTCCTCAAAAATTTCTTGCGTTCTTTGGATAATAAAGCAAGTCGATTTTGGAACGATGGTGTTGCACTCAATTTGAAAGATGGCTTTTGACAAGATAAATAACGACAGAAAATATTTTTTTCGTTACCGCTTTTACCGTTTTTTGGCGAAAAATGTTCAAAAGATTAAGTTTAGATTCAAAATCGTAGTGTTGGAAATTCATTCTGGTGATCAGTGAAAACCTTATAGCACAGCCTTATGAACAAGATGCATGACACAAGCTAATCATGACTAAATCATTGTATCATCAAATAAGACCCTCATTTACTTCAATTTACTAAACATTTCAGCTATCATATGGTGTAATATGTTATACGGTTCATTAGGTTTAGTGAGATTTTCAATAAACAATACAAATTTAAAACATTTTTCTCATGATTTGTGCCTAGCAGTATTATGGTATTATATACGCTTTAATCTATTTTTTGTTTTTATTAATTATGATCTATCAAATTAGCTTCTAGACTGCAAGGAAGAGACTCGGTTTCCTGGCGACCATCAAATTAGCTTCGAGACAAATGATCTAACAAATCTTATTCATTGAGTAGCCTTTTTGTAATATTTTACTTATCGAATACTGTAATAAAATGTATATGTGATGATTCATAATTAGAAATTTGATTTGAATATATTTTCCATTTCATACAATATATATAAACTTTATTTGGATTTACCCTTGAAATAGTAAAATGTTGAAGCAAAAATCTGCCGAAATTAGTTATTTCTTTACGTTTTTTAGACGTTATTTAAAACTAAATGCTCAAACATTTTTGGTATCAGTAGTTATTACATCCAACTCCTGTTTTTACACCGAGTGCATTTTTGCTTTCCGAAAAACGTGAAAAATTAACCTGCCTTATTCGACAAACTTAAATTCTTTTCCGATTCATTGATTTATATATGAATAAGATTAACTTACTGGTGCTTCCTGATTTGGAGCAGACTATACTGGATACCTGTTGCAGGCGTTCATTTGGGCCATTATTTCAAGTTAAGAAAATTAGATTCCATCACGGTTAAGAAAAGCACTTGTTTATACTAATAGTTAAAGTCGGGAAACTGGCTTGGTAGCGTATAGTTTAAAGTAGATTATTTTATACTACCAGTTACGAATTAAAGCTAGACTCCAATTAGCCTCCATCTTTATATTGGCCTAGGCTAAACTCTAACTGGGCATATTCAGGGGTGGTGTTATCTCATCTGTGACAGCGGAATATCAACTGATTCCTGATTCCGATTTCTAAACTGTTATACTTCCTATACATTCTTCCGTACAATGTTAATGATATGCCGCGTTAGGAAACAAGCGATAATGTCTCTACACTGATTCTTTCTTTATTATTTGTGAATTGCTATGACCTCTTGGGAAATATAGTGCAGTAGTTTCCCGTTGCCTTCATCACACTTTTGAATTCAGAGCTTTCCTTCTCTCGGACAGGTTGCTCCCCAAGGTTACGAAACTCAGTTTACACTATTTGAGCAGGGAGAGATGGATTCTTTCCCCAAGAGCATTTATGCGAAAATGAATGCAACACATTTGCCTGCAATTTGAATTAAGTTTGGCAAATCAACTTTTCCGCTAAACAATATTGTATTTTAGCATTTAAAAATAAACAGAGAGAGAGAGAGAGAGAGAGAGAGAAAGAAGGTTGGAAATAGAGAGGTAGAGAGAAAAGTGATAGAAAAGGGAGTGAGTGGGAAAGAGAAGAATGGAAAGAGAGTGGGAGAGAAAGAAAAGAGGAAGAGGGGTGAGAGAGTGGGAGATAGGGGAGAGAAAAGGGAGTGATATAGTGGGATAGAGTTAGAGAGAGAAGAAGAATGGAAAGCGGTGGAGAGAGAGACAATAGGGTTAGAGAAGATGTTTGAGGAGTGAGGGTGAAGGGAGAAAATGGGTTGGAGGTATAGTGAGAGAGAGAGGAAGGGAAAGGGATCGAGAGGGAGAGCAAGGGTAGTAGGCGGTGGAGAAAGAGAAGAATGGTGTGAGAGAGAATGTGAGAGGGAGGAAGGGGCTGCGAAAAGGAGAGAGAGATACATCGAATTAATCCTATTTTATTTTTACTAAAATAAGTACTGCGTGTATATTTCTTTTTTTTTCAATGAACGGTGTGCATTAACGACACAAAATTGGAATGTGGGGAAGACAAAGATAAGTCTCCGTACGGGATTTAGTTAACCTCTACAGCGAGGGTCTAGACTAAGCTCGACCAACCCCTAAGACCCCAACCGTGGAACAAACAGATGATGATTACAACAGATCCCAACGGTTGAACCAGCGGATGAAGAGGGCTGCGCATGACGGATATGCTACAGAAGGCGTCACATGAATTTATAGCAGTGACAGCGACAGTGTGTTGCAGTTCCCTAACTAGATTTTGCATGTCTCATTCCATATGTGGCGCAGAGAAAGGTCATGAAAAGTCCTGGTAAGTTGAGGTTAACTATAAATAAATTCACGCCATCGGCATTTTTTTCTACTCTGATTTTCTTTTACGTTCAATCAACTCTTGCAAAGCCAAATGGTGATAGGGAATGGATGAGGTGAACTGGTGTTGGCGAAATTGGAAGCTTCTAGTGCTGAAACTACACATTGGCGGAGAATTTTATCAACGTCATCATCGTAAAGGAAGCTATCAGTAATGAAGAAATTAAATCCTTGGATACGAGATAAAACCGCAGACGCCGACAGCGAACCCTTTCTAAAGATACCTCTTAACAAAATACGCACAGAGCAGCATTTTGATGGTTTTCGTCAGTGTGCATAAAAGCTGAGATAGGCCTGCCGCACACTCAGAAGCAAACGAAAGGTGAAAATAAGAACCACGGCGATAAATAAAGACCTGAATCCTGCTTTCAATGTATTTCATTATTTATCTCAGGGATTCTATTGTACGGCCTGTTTAGGTAGATAGATAATTAATAGAGACAACTTCTCTCACTTCTGCTATCTCAGAAATGCAGATCAGTTCTGCATCTCAACCAGTGAGAATTTTCCATTCCAATGAATCTCTGCATCACGGCGCTCGGCTTGCTATTCTATCTCGACGGACAGTGCACATGGCAAACGGCAGCCCGGCAAAATATCGAAGGACAGTTTATCACCAGTCCAGAACATTCCTCATTGTGACTGTTAATGTAGACTCGCGACCGGAATACTTCCAAGTCCGATTTGTCGGCACTTAACCAATTACGTTTTTCATTTTACGTTTATGTGCAAACTAATTATAACAGTTGGAATCTCAGCGAGGCTTCATGCTAGGGACGTCTACTGGGACCCAAAACATCAAGTGGGTTTGGTATATACGATACATCGCTAAAGATGCTGGGATGGTTGATTTGGTTTATCTGCATATCAACATCTATGGATTATTTAATTCTGAAATATAAATATTTATTTTTATAGCTACATTTTGAAAGTAATTGTATGCCTTCTACTACAGTTATAATTTTGCTATAAAATGTATTACTGGTCATTTTCCTATAAAATGTATTACCGGTCATTTTGCTATAAAATGTATTACTGGTCATTTTCCTATAAAATGTATTACTGGTCATTTTGCTATAAAATGTATTACCGGTCATTTTGCTATAAAATGTATTACTGGTCATTTTGCTATAAAATGTATTACTGGTCATTTTCCTATAAAATGTATTGCTGGTCATTTTCCTATAAAATGTATTACCGGTCATTTTGCTATAAAATGTATTACTGGTCATTTTCCTATAAAATGTATTACTGGTCATTTTGCTATAAAATGTATTACTGGTCATTTTCCTATAAAATGTATTACTGGTCATTTTGCTATAAAATGTATTACCGGTCATTTTGCTATAAAATGTATTGCTGGTCATTTTGCTATAAAATGTATTACTGGTCATTTTGCTATAAAATGTATTGCTGGTCATTTTGCTATAAAATGTATTGCTGGTGATTTTGTTATAAAATGTATTACTGGTCATTTTGCTATAAAATGTATTGCTGGTCATTTTGCTATAAAATGTATTACTGGTCATTTTGCTATAAAATATATTGCTGGTCATTTTGCTATAAAATGTATTGCTGGTGATTTTGCTATAAAATGTATTACTGGTCATTTTGCTATAAAATGTATTGCTGGTCATTTTGCTATAAAATGTATTACTGGTCATTTTGCTATAAAATTTATTACTGGTCATTTTGCTATAAAATGTATTGCTGGTCATTTTGCTATAATATGTATTACTGTTCATTTTGCTATAAAATGTATTGCTGGTCATTTTGCTATAAAATGTATTACTGGTCATTTTGCTATAAAATGTATTACCGGTCATTTTCCTATAAAATGTATTGCTGGTCATTTTGCTATAAAATGTATTACTGGTCATTTTGCTATAAAATGTATTGCTGGTCATTTTGCTATAAAATGTATTACTGGTCATTTTGCTATAAAATGTATTGCTGGTCATTTTGCTATAAAATGTATTACCGGTCATTTTGCTATAAAATGTATTGCTGGTCATTTTGCTATAAAATGTATTACTGGTCATTTTGCTATAAAATGTATTGCTGGTCATTTTGCTATAAAATGTATTACTGGTCATTTTGCTATAAAATGTATTGCTGGTCATTTTGCTATAAAATGTATTACTGGTCATTTTGCTATAAAATTTATTTACTGGTCATTTTCCTATAAAATGTATTGCTGGTCATTTTGCTATAATATGTATTACTGGTCATTTTGCTATAAAATGTATTGCTGGTCATTTTGCTATAAAATGTATTACTGGTCATTTTGCTATAAAATGTATTACCGGTCATTTTGCTATAAAATGTATTGCTGGTCATTTTGCTATAAAATGTATTACTGGTCATTTTGCTATAAAATGTATTGCTGGTCATTTTGCTATAAAATGTATTACTGGTCATTTTGCTATAAAATGTATTGCTGGTCATTTTGCTATAAAATGTATTGCTGGTCATTTTGCTATAAAATGTATTGCTGGTAATTTTGCTATAAAATGTATTACTGGTCATTTTCCTATAAAATGTATTACTGGTCATTTTGCTATAAAAGGTATTACTAGTCATTTTCCTTTAAAATGTATTACTGGTCATTATGCTATAAAATGTATTACCGGTCATTTTGCTATAAAATGTATTGCTGGTCATTTTGCTATAAAATGTATTACTGGTCATTTTGCTATAAAATGTATTGCTGGTCATTTTGCTATAAAATGTATTGCTGGTCATTTTGCTATAAAATGTATTACTGGTCATTTTGTTATAAAATGTATTATTGGTCATTTTGCTATAAAATTTATTACTGGTCATTTTCCTATAAAATGTATTTCTGGTCATTACGCTATAATATGTATTACTGGTCATTTTGCTATAAAATGTATTGCTGGTCATTTTGCTATAAAATGTATTACTGGTCATTTTGCTATAAAATGTATTACTGGTCATTTTCCTATAAAATAGATTACTGGTCATTTTGCTATAAAATGTATTACCGGTCATTTTGCTATAAAATGTATTGCTGGTCATTTTGCTATAAAATGTATTACTGGTCATTTTGCTATAAAATGTATTGCTGGTCATTTTCCTATAAAATGTATTACTTGTCATTTTGCTATAAAATGTATTACTGGTCATTTTGCTATAAAATTTATTACTGGTCATTTTCCTATAAAATGTATTGCTGGTCATTTTGCTATAATATGTATTACTGGTCATTTTGCTATAAAATGTATTGCTGGTCATTTTGCTATAAAATGTATTACTGGTCATTTTGCTATAAAATGTATTGCTGGTCATTTTGCTATAAAATGTATTACTGGTCATTTTGCTATAAAATGTATTGCTGCTCATTTTCCTTTAAAATTGCATTGCTGTTAATTTTGCAATAAATATGTACTGCTTATAATTTTTTATATAAAAATATATTGCTGATATTTTTACTGTAAGAATGTATTTTTATATTTTCATAGTGTTTTGTCTTTGTTTCAGGCTTCATTATTTGCCCATAGCTGGAAGTCTATCAGGTGCCAGCACACAGCGTTATGGTGGCCCTGGGAGTAAGTGCAATTAAAACGTCGTTCCATGCTCCTCAAAATCTTCCAATCAGAGGATGTACTGCAGAATGTAGTTTATTTTCATACAAAGATGCCCCTTATACCGTTCCAGAAAGTACTTGACTCTCCTGCTACGCTTTACATGCACAAGCATCAGATCGGACGAAAATTGGTATATTGCTGCCAAATCTTTACTGGAGCTACTCAATCTTTATTTTCCAGCCTTGAATGAGTTCAAAAATGTTTAAGCTTTTTTTCTAGACGGATGCTGTTTTCCTCTCTATAGCCTCTTTTTCCGCAGATGAAACGTTACGAGACTCTCGCTATTTCCATGGCAAATGTTCTTATGCCTGTACTCTTTATCTCATGCCTTTACAGACAGGAATTGCTATGCTACGTCCGCAAAGTTGAATCACACCCACTTGTAAGGGAGAAGTGCCGCTCATTTTTTTTCCCCAAGAACTGCTACTGTGAGGAAAAAACAACTTTTATATCATATCACACACCTCAATCAATATTCAACAACCTTGAGTGGCTCTTGAGACAAATACAGGGCGATCATATGTATAAAAAGCAGAGAAAAACATTTGAAGGAGAGGTATACAAATTAAGTTTGAAAACTGTCCCATGAAATACAATAGTGAAACATCTTGAAACGCCTAAAACGTTAGTCAGTTATGTGCCATGCGTGATACACGCAAAGGTGATCATGTATCTTTCGATACATTTTTTCCGCAATAGGTTGCCATTTATTTCTGCGGTAGACCAGTTGCCATCCAGTGCTATAGAATCCGGTCTGTCCTGCTATTTAGCCATAGTTGGGGGGAGAAGAAGTGGATTCTTACCTTTCCCAAGGGTGTTAGCACGTAAGTGAATGTAATGGATTCAACTGGAATTCTAACTCGGCTCTCTTCTTGATTTCTTAATCATAGCCTCCAGTGTTAGTAGCTTATCTTTAAAAAATCAGATTATAATTTCTATTTGAAAAATGCATTTCTCTTTAAAAAAAAGGAAAGATAGTTATTAAGGCAAACATACATATTGAAAATGCACGAATTTCCGAGTTCTATATAAATTTATATCCAGAAACCTATAACATATATCTTCCCTTCACAAAATGACCACAAAATGACCACTAATAAAAGGCAGAAACTGTAAAAACAATCAATCTATATATCAAATTATGTAACTTCCTTTAGTCCTTCCGTCCATCTGCCCACCACATCCTCTAAAATAGCCATACATTGACCGATCGACATTAATTTTTGGGGAAAAGTACACTTGGGTTTAATCGGCTGCGTAGCTTAGTACAATAAATTTTCATTAACGTTTTTAAAAAAATTAAAAGTTTTATTTAATATACAAAATAATCCCAATATTTAAAAAAAACAATTTTGACTAAAATAACAAATACACTGTTGTGATGGTATAACCCAACTTCCCCAGTCACGATGATGGACGGACTGTTGCCGATAAAGTGCGACCACAGCAGGTGGTCGTGAGAGCGACTTCCTTTGTAGGAGCGACTTCGTTTGTAACACCTATTGAGGTTAGCATACTCTCGACTCTGTCTCTGTACTACATCCGATTATAAAGTTATTATTGAAAATCTACACTCGGGTTTTACTTTGTTTATTATATCTTGCACGAGATATAACATACACATTTAATAAAAACGCAATATTATTTTTTACATATTTTTTCTTTATATTTTACATATACAAGAATCTAGTTTCCAGTTCACCTTGCGTTTGCGAGAACTATAAACAAATCGCAAGGACAAACGCTTCAAAAAGTAGGAATTTGGTTCCAGAAAAGAAATATTTACACATGGCCAGATGTATGTTGCATGCTCAAGAGTAACATATCTATGAATTTATTCTTCGCTGTTTAAAAGGAAAAAAAGAAATTCTCTTAAAAATATTGTTTACCATAAGCTTAATTTCACTTAATGACAAATAAGTCATAAAATCCTATAAAATTAAATTAAATTAAAGAAATTATGAAACTGTGAAGTAGGGTTTTTTGTCAAAATATTTTCCAAACAAATTGGCTGATTTAATCTTCATCTATATCTTGAACGAAACGTAGTGTTTGTAAATCTCGGAAACCATATTAGGGATAATTTTAACAATACTAAATATTGTGAAGATTTCAGCACGCGTCGGCATGTTGCAAAAATATTATCGTATACAAGATTTTATTTAAAATTTCTCACAGTTAACCTGTAGAAAAAGACAATATGTATAAAGTTAAAAAAAAACAATAGGAAAACTGTATTATTAGCTGACGCGTTTCGTCCAATGTGGAATTTTCAAGGCCAAAACTAAATGAATTTATTGAAAACAAAGCAACTATATCATTTCATCCACAACGCAAGAAGAAAGGGATACAAAATATACAACCGAAACAAAAATAATAACATAATCCGTAATAATAAATTACATGAAAACAGATCCATAATACAACCGACCAACTCCGTTACGTCTATTATCCAGAACAACCTATACCATTTAAAAAATCTTAAAATAATCACAGACATTTCGAAAACTATTATGTATATGCTCAAATCCTCAAACACTAATAACAATAATATTTCTGAAGCAGGCATTTATAAAATAAATCGCCAAAAATGTTCCTTGGAGAAACAAGCAGAATTTATTAAAAAACGCATGAGCACAAAAGTGACCTCACAAAAAAACAACTTAACTAATGCACTTGTCATGCATAGAAATAAATTCAACCACAATTTTGATTTTAAAAATGTTAAACTCATAAAAAAAGAAAATAACTCAATCAGAAGGAAAATCATCGAGAGTGCCGCCATTGAATATTATCCAAGTATTAATCTACACCCAGGTTTTTCCCAATATCATTTTTCCTAACAGAATTACTACTCTCCCAAACCAACGTACACAACTATACCAAGAAATCAAAAGAAAATAGTTGAATCCGTCAACACAATAAAAATAACATTTCCACACGTGACAGTACCTGACGCAATTTTCAGTTGACAATATGAATACAACAACGTTTTCTAAATTCTTCAAGTTGCTAAGGATATTTTTTTTTTGTTAATAGTTACTTTGCCTTTTAATAAATTCATTTAGTTTTTGCCTTGAAAAAGTCTACATTGAATGATACGCGTCGGTTAATAATACAGTTTTCTTATTGTCTTTTACCTTTATATACAAGATTTTATATATACAAAAATACACTTTCGGCACTGCGAGAATTCTAAACAAATTACAAAGCCAAACACTTCAAAAAGTCGGAAGTTGACTATTAAAAATGCATTACTGTTTTTTCATATCTTTTCTTTAAGGTTTTATATTTCATCGATTGGTTTGCGAAATTGAACAAAACGTAGATTACGGAAATCTCAACAAAAATGTTAGCGATAAATTCAACAATACTAAATACTACGAGAATTTTTCGTAACATTACAAAATTCTTGTTACAATAAAAAAAATAAAAGTAATGAAAAATTCAGTAAGATGGCTTAAAATTTAGATATATCAGACGTCTAAATATAAGTTTAATTGCTGAGCATCTATATATCGTTAACGTTTCGATGTAAACATGATCCGAAGTTATTGTATGTTTCTTTTAAATAGCATTGATTCCATATATGGAGCTGTTATTACAATGAAAGTATTTTTCTAGACGACACCTATAACGATACAGTTTCCGTTTTGTTATTGTTTTATAGCAATAAAGTGTCGCTGCCGACACTTGTGTTTGAACATATATCGCCAGTGTGCGAACACAAGCGATCCCATCATTGGATTTAGACCATGTGGCCATAGAGGAAACGCATAAATAGGAAGTTGTGTGACGTCTAACTCATCGCTAGTTCTAGTCTATCCTCTATACTATACAGATCGTTAGTTCTGTTCTCTCCTCTAATACTATACGGACCGCTAATCTCTACTCTATTCACTACTATTTCTCTATTCAGCTCACTATACGTATTAATATTCGAGCGAGTATTATCGAGCAAGTACTATTAGTGTGAGTGTTATTTAAAGGCGTCTGACACCAGTATTGTTCAACGGCGTTACTATAGTTGAGTCTGCGATTATAAAGTCTCTACTACAACGAGTAAACGAGTATTACGAAAGTGGCAACGAGTATTCGTTGACATTACAAAAGGGTTAAACGAGTGTTCGTTGACATCACAAAAGTTATTTATTTACTAACGGTGATAAATATAAAGATAAATTTCCGAAGTAATTAAAACGAATACAATTATACGGAAGCTAATAAAATTTAATTTATTTAATCAAAAAATTTACTGCTCCTTTTAATAACGACGTTCGAGAATGCTTTCATATTGTCATAATTCGATTTGATGTTAAGGTTTCCAGTCCAACCATCTCCAGAAACAATGCAACAGATTTACAAGGAAAGGTATAGAATTTGGTATGGCAACGCGTGTAAATTTGTAGAACTTTCTATAAATTCATAACGAAAGAGGCAAAATATTCGTTTCGTTAGAATGCAGAGAGATCAGAAAAGAGATACAAGTCAATGCATCTTATCTTACTGGTAACAAGTCGAATATAAAAAGAGAACGCGTACTGACGCAAGCGTTTATTTGCTCTTCATTATTCTCGCCTGATAACAATAATCTTTCGGGCAAAAGGTTTTTTTTTTCGCAGTTATACTAGTTCAACGAAAAAACTTCTAGATTCCTCTTATGTTAGTCAACCTGACCACACAAATTTATACTTCGCTTATACATACATTTCTTTCTTTCTTTCTTTCTCTCTCTCTCTCTCTCCCTCTCTCTCTCTCTCTCTCTCTCTCTCTCTATATATATATATATATATATATATATATATATATATATATATATAAAAGTGGGTGGATGGTGAGAAATTCTCTGTCCGATCAAGGTTGTGATGTTTTGTCATTTGGTTAGATTTTTGCAAGTGAGGCTAGTAGACTGAAGCGATAAAGCTGGGCCTCACATGAACATGCGGAAAGGAAAGGAAAGGAAAGGAAAGGAAAGGAAAGGAAAGGAAAGGAAAGGAAAGGAAGAACTTTCAACAAAGAAAGAATAAAAATCCTTCAGGAACGAAAGAATGAAAAATATGTTTAAAAAAGAATAAAAACTTTGAATAAAGAAAAAAGAAAGAAAGCACTTTAAAAAACGAATGAAAATTAAAGAAAAAAAATGAAAAGAATTTAAGGAAGGGAGAAAGGAATAAAGAAGAAACGTTTCAAAACGGAATAAGAAAATAAAGAAAGAAACAAAGAACTTTTAGAAACTAAAGAAAGATTTTAAAGAGGGTTTTTTCCCTCTTTAAAATCTGAAAGAATGTGAATAAAGAAGAAAGAATATTTTAAAAGGATTAACAAATGACAGAATACTTGTAAGAAGGGAAAAATGAAAGAAAAGAAGAGAAATAATTTTTCATTACACACCATTACAAACATATCTATATCTTCAGTCTACTTGTCTCACGAGCAAAAATTAATAGATGAATTGTCTAAATTACGCAAAAAAGAAAATAACACTGACATCTCATTTTAAAAGATAAATTTATCAAAATTACACAGAAATATCTTGAAATATTAAAGAGTAAAGTTATTCAATAATATTAACATTGGCTTTAACCACGGCCTCCAGACGACTTCGGAATCTCCTGCAACTCTTCTGGACGGTCTCCTCGTATAAGGTGTTGAATGCTGCTATAATTCTTGACTTCAGTTCATCTTTGGTATTACAAGGAATTTTGTTGGTCTCCTGCTCAACTGCACCCTAGACATAATAATCAAGGGGATTGCAGTCTGAGGAGTTAGGCGGCCAGATGCAAGGAGTGATGTCGCCGTAGAAATTGTCTGACAGTCATGACTGTGTTCTCCTGCTTGCGTGGCATGATTCATGTTGCCCGACATGTGGTCTTCCAGCAGCCACCCTCTTGAACCAGTTCTAGCCGGAACCCAACACGAACGCCTGCATAGAGTGCCTTGAGTATGCATGCGTTCGTGTTGAGTTTGAGGCCCTGTGGGAAAATAAGTGGAGGCATAGTAATCACTCCAAAGACCATGATGTTGACTGGAATATCATCCAACTCTTTCTGAATTTTCTGAACTGTTCTCAGATTGACACACAAACACTCTTAAATGTTCGTATTGGAGTTTCCTGGGCAAATGTCAAGCAGTACAGCATGCCGTGAATGTGTGTGTGGACAATTTAAGATCTAACTAATAATATATCTGTATAAGGACAATATGAACAAAGACTAAAGGAAAACTTTTCTTGGATGACGCGTTTCTTCCTCTGATGGACTTCATCAAGGCGTATGTAAGGCTTTTATTTTGCAACAAGGATTAACGAAAAGTGAAAATAATTGTTACATTTGAGAAACGCTCATCAATATTCATCAGGTTGACTGAAACTTCTAGAAGTGGTGATGTAAAAAAGCAAATTGCAACACATCAATTCAGCATTTAAACTCTTTCAAAGTACACATGTTGGCGTCATACTGTCCATCAGAGGACAAAACACGATGGCTAAGGTAAGGTTTCCATTGTCTTTTTCCATATATATATATATATATATATATATATATATATATGTTTGTGTTTGTTTGTGTATGTGTTCCCATATATATATATATATATATATATATATATATATATATATATATATGTTTTTGTGTGTATATATATATATATATATGTTTGTGTGTATATATATATATGTTTGTGTTTGTGTTCCCCCCCACACACACATATATATATATATATATATATGTTTGTGCGTGTGTTCTTATATATATATATATATATGTTTGTGTGTGTATATATATATAGATATTTGTTTCTGTGTGGGTTTCCATATATATATATATATATATATATATATATATATATATGGGAATCATCATCAAAAATAATGGTTTCTAGGTCAATATCTATCTATATATCTATCTATCTACATGATATCGGATGAAAATATGTCCTGAGTGGTGCTATAAAAAGCAAATGACACCACATATCAATCCGGCTTTAAAACTCTTTCGAAGTATTCTGCTTCTGAAGCCATACATTTTATCCAGCGACGTTTCCATTGATGGAGGCCTTCCTAGAACTCCATTTTGGAATAGCGAGCAGCTGTTTGCATTCTATTGGATTTCCCTGACATCTTGAAATCGTGTCCCTTTCAAGTGGGATTTGATTTTTCGAAAGAGGAGAGAATCGGAAGCGCCGAGATTTGTGGAATATGGAGATTGTTGGACCCGTGGAATGTTGTACAACCATGATCACTGATGTTACGTTTGGCTTGTGTTGAGATGACCACACTCTACACAGAGCCTTACATCATCAATCTGTATAAAGCAGTATTTATATATGGTATCATGGCAATGATCAGGATCGACGTTGCTTAACTTCGGTGATCGGATGAGACCCCACAGAAAATGAGAAAAGGACGCAAAGTAATCTGCCATAAAGTAACCTCACCCGATCACCGAAGTTAAGCAAAGTTAAACCTGGCGAGTATCTAGACGACTGGCCACTCGGGAATACAAGGTGCTGTATGCGTGCATGTGAGGGTGGTGTAATGAAGAACGACTAGGAATTAGAAATCGGAGGGCTGAGTTCGAATTCCAGTCGGGTTCGATATATACTCTTAAAAGTAAATACCATGGTATGAATCTACCGTTTCTCCTCCCAGATATGGGGTAAATAGTAGAATTTGTATCAGAAAGTTTTTATTATCACAAAAAATTTCTCACGGTCCCAAAATATGTTTCGCCATTAAACAATCCTTAAACAGGTTGATAAGCACTAAAAAAACAATTCAGTCTGAAGCTAAAATTTTCCAGTGATAAAACTGATCTCGAATAGAACGAGGATCTCATCTAAAAGTATACGACACACAAACAATTCACGTTTTAACCACGAATGCGATCGTCAGGCGTTGGCGACAAGCGCATACGTATATGCAATTGTATGTATTAGTACATACGATTAGACACACAGGATTCTAAATAGAATTAAGGCTTCTATTCCGGTCAGTGTAAAGTCTGATATATTAAATTTTGGCACAACACCTGATTTACATAATAACCAGTGAATCACATATACACGAGAAATGGTCCCCGAAACGTACATGTTAAGCGCCAATCATTGGCAGGTGTTCTTTTAGAAGATACGGATTGAAAGCAAGAGTAACGATGCGTCAAGTAGAGGTTTCATTCTGTCTACATGTAACAGTCTCTTCATTTCTCTCTCTCTCTCTCTTTATATATATATATATATATACATATATATATATATATATATATATATATATATATATATATATATATATATAAGACTCTCCTATCGTATTCGACGTATGAGGGTCAAGCAGATTAGTTCCGAGGAACCGACAGCCCGGCACCAGCACATGAGATTTAATTATAGTGGTGAAGGCTTTGTGCAGAACCAACCACCTGAATAAAGAGACCTGGTGCACTACGTTCCACAAGGTCCCCAAACGACCCTGCGGAGGTTTTGAATTCAGAGTTGTCCTTCTCCTAGACGAATTGTCAGCCAAGGCTATAGAACCCAGCCTGTACTGCTATTTACTATAGCTGGAGGGAGAAGAGGATTCATACCTTTCCCAAGTTGCATTTGAGGATGTGTTGTTATATACATATATATTTAATCATCTATTGTTCAGAGTTGAGTCCGACCAGGGGACGGTTGTTTAAAAAAGTGCTCTATATCAAATCCAAAAAATGAAGAGCTTTAAATATCAAATATTAAAAAGATTAGGAATCATTTGCACACTCACTACCATGGTTTCAACCATTAAGCGCTTGTCAGGCGGTAGATGCTAGTTAATATGCTAATGTTTATTGGCTTATTTTACGTGCGCACAACAGGAAGTGTAACAGAAGAGGAGGAGTGAAGCAAGAATGGGGAAGTAGGGTGGGACGAGGAGTAAAATAAATACGTACCTTCATCTTGGTTCATATACACCCAAAATATACTTTTTAGTGTGTCTACACGCAGACATGACCTCAAACCTTTCCTTTAACATTTTTTCTTTGTCTGGATACGTTACTATTGCTAGTTTTTCTTTCTGTCGCACCCTACAGATATCACTACCATTACTGTAAGGCGTGCCTCTCTGCAGTATGCTCCAGCTTATATTAGAGCTTTTGAGAGAACATAAAGTCACCAAGTTTTATAAAAAGGCATCATCTTTATACAATAAAGGCATGAATGAAGAGGCAAAAACACCAACGCCAAGCTGGATATAGGTTACGGCGAACAAGTATTTCTAGCCGTAGAAGTCCATAAAGAAGACTTCCCCAGTGATCCTACATTAGGTAAAATAAGCCATGGAATCTTAAAAAAAGATTAAAATTCATTAAGAATTGCTACGCAGGCTACTCATTGGAAGGGTACAAATGAGTTCATTTATTGGTTCCATGGAACTGAAAATAAGCAAGATCATGGATTCATGAAATATGGCATCAAGGATTTTTATCCATCCATATTAGAAAAAGGATTGGGATTGCTTGAGGCTTTGAATTTTGCTAAGAGCTTTGTTGATATGCCACCTGAACAGGTAGAGATAATCTTGCATTGTCGTAAATCTGTGGCGAAGCACGGATTAAGAAATCAGGCAAAGGCGCATTTGATGTCCCACAAGTTTCGTTCGACGGTGAGGTTCGGACTTAATGGGCCCGTACATTTTAAATTAGATCGACGAAATAGTCCACGTAGACAGCCAGGGGCTGTATAGGGACGACGGGATGATTATATCTCTGGACAACAGAAGGAAGAGTAAATGACAAAATTAGAAAACCAAATTTTAAACTCTTCGAGAGCCTTGAAATTGAAATTGAGGTCGATATGAAAAAAAAAAATTCTCCTAATATTTGGATGTTGAATTTAATCTGTAAATCGGCAGCGTCACGCCTTACATACAATTCAAAACAAAATTGAGGCATGTTAACGTTGGATCCAACCACCTGCGAGTGTAACAAGCACATTCGTAATGTTATATATATATATATATATATATATATATATATATATATATATATATATATATATCTTACGACTACATTATGTTGAAGTATCGGTTTCCGTATGATCGCCGAAGTTGAGCAACATCGAGCTTGGTCAATACCTAGATTGGAATATCAGATGCTGCAAGATTTGATGTGCGGGAGGTGTAGTGGGTAATGGCTCGGGATTTTTAATCGGAGAGCTGAGTTCCAATTCTCCTTGGGTTCATTATATTCACTTATGTGTAAATGCCGTTGGAAAAGGTATCAATCCAACTCTTCTTCCCCCATATATGGGTTAAATAATAACACTTTCATCACTAAACCATTAAAATGTCCATAAAAATTCTTACAATCTCAAAATATTTTCTGGCTTTGAATAACCTGCAAAGGGTTGATAAGCCGTAAAAAAAAGAATCAATATATCCATCATTTATCCTATTTCTATTTTTAATTTATTTCTTTTCAGGACGCCTCTTTGTGACTAATTTTTCCCGAATGTTTGAACAGCATCCCGTAGATTGCAAGTAATGTAAAGCATAGATATCTCTCAGTATTTGCATGATGCTTTGAAATAAAAGTAATGATAACAATGTATTTTTGAGTATTTTCAGTTAAAAATGTACAATATCGATATGCATATGTGAGAGATTTATTTATTTATGACTGAATCCATTGATGAAAAGGGAATTTTGTAAGAAAACATTGACGGAAATTTACAGCCAATTTTAACTGACCTTTACGTTTTTTTTTAAACGCTTAATATTTGAATCTTAAAAGTAAGTCGCAGAGATTTAAGATCAATTAAAAATTTAATTTTAAGCTGCGTAAAATTATAGGTTGAATAATCAAAAAATAAAAATACAATATTTTGTTTCCAATGTTTTAAATTCTATTTTTAGTAAAATATTCTGCAGCCTTTTGGATTGTGAAAAATCGCTGATAATTTTTTTTTTAAAGATTAATTTATTTAATTAATATTTAAAAATAAAACATTTTAATTTATCGATTTTTCCGGACAATTCAGCATTGTTGTTCCTCAATAATTTTGTCTTCATAATTGAGAAATATATTGTTTAACTGGAAATTTAAATATGTTTTTGATGCCACATTTAACGTAATCAATGAAATGTACCCATTTTATTTTTTATGTTCTTTTGTTTTTCTGATACAAGTTGTACTATTTAATCCATGAGGAGGAGAACGTGGATTCATACTTTTCCCAAAGGTATTTGCACGTAATTAATTGAAACAATGAAACTGGCACAACCCTCCCGTCTATATAATACTAAAGGTCTGTGATTCCAGCTTGCGTGGTACCTCGTCCGTCCGGCGCATAATAATGATTTAAGTTTTTTTTCACCTCTTTCTTACCATCTCTCTCTTTCAGCCACTCTGTCTTCCCGCATCTCCCTACTTTACACCACTCTCTCTCTCTTTCCACCACTCTCTCTTTCTACCTCTCATTCTCCCTCTCTTTCCATCTCTCTCTTACCGCCTCTCTCTCTATTTCCCCCCTCTCTCTCTCTCTTCCCACCTTTCTCTCTTTCCACCTTGCGCAGTGCGCCCGTCCGCCCGGCCGGACGGTGCGTAATGTTTTAAACTAATCTAATTTAAGTGAATAAGATTTAAAAATACGAGTTGTTCATTCAATAATTATTTTTATTTTAACTATTTTTATTTTACAAAATAATATTTTAATGCTGAAATTCATTTCAATGTTTTATAACCTAAACCGTCAGTGACCGAACGGCACACCGGTAGATTAATCTATATATAAAATTCTGTGACTTCCGTTTGTCCGTCCGTCCGTCACACCCTCTAAAATAGCCATACATTGACTGATGGAGAGCAAATTTTAAGGAGAAGTGCAAACAGGTTAGGGGTAAAAAGTACATTTGTTTTTACTAGGGTGCGTATCTTAGTATAATAAATTTCCATTAATTTTTTAGAAAAAAATTAAAAGTTTTATTATTTAACATGCAAAATACTCCCACTATTTTAAAAACAATTTAATGATTAAATAAAAGTACTTATTTAATAAAAATGCAATCATATATATATATATATATATATATATATATATATATATATATATATATATATATATATATATCTTTTCTTTAAGTTTTTCTATATATTTAATTCTGGTAAAATATAATGTTCAAGGGTAGTACTGTAAATATAAACACACTCAGGAGAGTTTCAAATGGGCATAAAATTTCAAGAGTAGTAGTGATATAATCGAGACAATGCCTGATTGGCTGGAAAGAAATTCATTAAAGTTGAGGAGTGCAGATAGCGTTGCTAATGCAAATGATATCCAAGACTCAGTCGGGAAGGCTTATGTAATGGAATAACTCTTACCTTCAATAAGCTTATTGATAACAGATTACTATAATGTTTAGAACAGGACAGACGGTATTAATCTCAAGAATAAAGTTTATTCCTAAACAATCCGAATATCTTTTCAAATGTACAAGAATCCAGTGTCCAGTTCGCCCTCAGTTTAAGAGAACCATAAATGAAACACATGGTCAAAGGCTTCAAAAAGTATGAATCTGGCTCCAGGAAGAAATATTTACGCATGGCCAGTTGTATGTTTCATGCTCAAGAGTAAGAAATGTTAAGAATTTATTCTTCGCTGTTAAAAAGGAAGCAAAAGGAATTTTAAAAAAATACTGTTTACGATGAAGTCCTATAAAATTAAATTAAATTAAAGAAATTATTAAACCGTGAAGTAGTGTTTTTTGTCAAAGTCTTTTTTCAAACTAATCAGCTTATTCAAATTTCAGATTGGTTTGCGAAATTGAACGAAACGTAAAGTTTGTAAATCTCGACAAAAATGTTAGCGATAAATTCAGCAATACTGTGAGTTCTTTTTATTCAATACTGAATTATTGTTCATCAATATTTATGATTAACTAATTGAAAAAATACAACTTTTAATATTGAAATTGCCACCACAATTAAAATAATTAATGAAATGTACAAAATAATCTTTTATATCATACGTATGTGCAGGTAGTGTGGGTTATTAGGCATCCGGAAAACGCGTCGAAATTTGCTAGAAACTGGAGTTTGATTACTCTGACTCAAATCTGTTTTTCTCTGATTTTTTTTTTTAATAAAAAGAATGAAAAACAATCGAGAAGCAGATGAAATTAAGAGATAATTCCCGCATGAAAAAGAAAAAAACAAGAAGAAAACACTTAAAAAGAAATAAATTCGATAAAACCACTCAAGACAACAACAAAATTTTTTTATCTGTTGCTCCACCTCCTCTCGCCAAATAACGCTATAAATCGAGGATATTATTTTCGAATCTGTACTAAGAATCGTTCTGACAAACGAGATTTTTGAGATATACAATTTATAGGATATTTCTGTTCAGTGTAATCCCTGTCAATGGACTTGGGGAATATCAGCACATATATCGTAAATAATGCGGAGTACGTCGACGTAGATTGTCTCGCTAGATCAACTACCACTAATAAGTGATATCGATTCTCACTGGGTGCTTCAGAATTTAGGCCTTGCGCCACATCCAAGCTACACTTATAAAATCATTTTGGGCACTAGGCGCGGTGTAATGTTTAGCAAGCTTGTGTCTTTAGAAGAATTACGACTAAATAGTGAGTTCGATCCTCACTGGGTGCCTCATATTTTCAGCCTTGTGCCACATCTAACCTACTCTTAGAAAAGCTTTTTGGGCAATGCGGCGCGATCTCATAGTTAGCAAGCTTGTCTCGCTAGATCAGTTACAACTGAAGAGTGAGTTCGATCCTCACTGGTGGCTCCATATATGCGGCCTTGTGCCATATGTAAATTATGCTTAGTAAATCATTTTGGGCACTACGGCCCGATGTAATGATTAACAAGCTTGTCACGCGAGCTCAATTATCACTGAGTTGTGAGTTCAATCCTCACTGGGTGATCAGTACTTACGGCCTTGTGCCACATCTTAGCTATGCTTAGTAAATCGTTATATCGAAAATTATGGGCGCGTGGCCAAACAGGTACAACGTTAGCTTTCCAACAATAAAACACCATCCCACCTGTAACGTGCTCCGCTATCATCCAAGTCGGAAGGTTTCTCATTGTTTCCCTCTACCATTCCGTCCCTCAATACATCTTGTGAGTATTTAATTTTCCAAGCCGATCTTTCTCATAATGTTCTGCATAAATTTCCTCTGATTCATTCTAATTTTAAATATGTGCCTTTTTCTGGTTCCTATTTTCTTTAGAACTTCCACGTTGCTCGCATGTTCTGACAATGCTATTCCAAGCGCCCCTCTTTAGAGCCACATCAAACTTCGAGTCTCTTCTTCATCTTTTTTTTAAGCATTTTACCCCAAGCAAGGCGGGATGCCACTAACACGCAAGGGGTTACAGAGAGTGGGAGAGAGAGTAAAGAGGCGTGATGGAGGAAAAGATGAAGAGAAGGGCAGGGAATAGGTCAAGGCATCTGGAGATGTCGATTGACATTGCATTTGCAAAGTTGGAGATTATAGCTATCAGGGACACAAGTAATAGTAAGGGAATTCCACAGATGGGAAATGCGAGATATGAAGCTATTGGAGTAGATCGGTATGGAAATTGTATAGCAATCACTGTAATACAGAGTGACGATTCAGTGTCCTGTTTTCAAAAATGAGCGCTGTAAACTTTTGCATATTTGTAATATCTGTGAAATAAAAATGCAATATGATTATCACATTATTTAATTAGAAAATATTTAATTGCTTTTATGAAAAAAATATATTAAGGTCACTATTGTTTTAAGAAGAAATTATTTTTGATGAATAATGGATTTTTACAAGAATTGTTTTCATATAAAAAAAACAATTCGAATATATATATATATATATATATATATATATATATATATATATAAATGACAATAAGAAAACAGTAACTGCTGACGCGTTTCGTCCAATGCGGACTTTTTCAAAGCAAGAAACGAAATGAATTTAATCAAACAAAGAAAATTAATAAAAACAAAAAACAGAGTGTTCTTAGCAACTGGAATGTAGGAAACGCTATTTTCATATTGTTAACTGAAAATGACGTCAGTTAATGTTACGCGTGAAGAATATTTCATTATTCTGTGTTGATGGGTTAAACCATTTTCTTTTGATTTTAATATGTTTTTGTGTACATTTGTTTGTGAGAGCAGTAATTTTGTTAGAAAAGGTGAAATAGGGAAAAAGCCTGGGCGTAGATTAATATTTGGGTATTGTTCGATGGCGGCACTCTCTAGAATTTTCCTTCTGAGTGAGTTATTTTCTTTTTTTATAAGTATAGAATTTTTTAAATTATATATATATAATAAGGGAAAGAAGTATGACAAAGTGTAAAAAGTTTACTTGTGACGCGTTTCATCCGCGAGGAATTCATCGGACTAAGTCTAAATTTATGTTGATGCAATTACACTTGTTCACGAACAAGAGAGGTTGGAAATTTTAAATTAAATTTTTTTTTGTTTACATTTCAAATCTCCAGCGTCTCTTGTTCGTGTGAGGAAATAAAATTAGTTCTGTTTTGTTTTTTTTTTCGACATTTTATGCAATTGACGACTATCGGCAAATTCCCTTACTGGAAGACACTAGAAAATCCAGGCCAAGAGAAAATATTTATACTGCTTAAAAACAGAAATATAAATCTCACCGCGCCTTCTTTCAAATTTTTCCTTTTCAGAAAGAATTCCTCATTTTCCAACCCAACATTATATATATATATATATATATATATATATATATATATATATATATATATATATATATATGTGTGTGTGTGTGTTAAAAAATTAAAAGAAAATGATTTAATTCATAATCAATAAAATTATTTATTCATTTTTCTTTATTAGGCATTCAATTACATCACATAGCATCATTTATATTTTACCTTGACTTTTCAGTCAATCTAACATATAGTATGATCGTTCTTAAATTTAAAAATTTTGAAAAACTAACGGCATTTTTATTTTTGTTTATAAAATTGCAAAATAATATCCTTGCATTTGGCTTGATAAAGTCTCTCTTAAATGTCGCCTAAAATAAGTTATAGTTTTGTCCTTATTGTCCTTTTACAGATACATTTTTAGTTATACAGATGCGGCCAAAATGTTCAGAACGGCATTGTTTCCGTCAGAAAAGTAGGTATAATTTTTTATTAAATTTGTTTTATATTCCATAATTTTCACAGACAATAAATACGATATTATTTGTTATTGTCTGAGATTTTGTTGTAATCTGAGAGGATAATACAAAAGTTATGGATGATTTAGTAATTTACTGTAAAACCCATGGCGGGCAAAATGATCAGAACGGTTGCTTTTACTCCGTGCTTTAGTATATTTAACCGGCGAACTCTATTTTTTTAATTTGTTTACGTGACGATTCGTTTACTAAACATTAGTAAGAATATCTGCAGTGTACTTTGTTAATATAATGCCACTTACTCCGTTACCAATTCGTCAGCAGATTATTAAGCTTCGAAAGAAGGAGAATTTAAGTATTGGGTCCAAAACAAAGATTGTTAGCATGTTTCTCGGGAAATGAGCATTGTACGGAAGAAAACTTTATCTCGAAAAACTGTGTCTCGTCGTTTAGTTGAACATGACCTACAAGCAAGGGCACCTGCAGTGAAGCCACTGATCAGCTCCAAGAATAAAATTGTCGTCTTATCTTTGCAACCGAATATGTGTTGTGGTCTCAAGGAAAATGGCAAACGGTGCATTTCAATGATGAATCTAAGTTTATGTTATTTGGCTCAGATGGGAAAAGGTACGTTCGTCAAAAAGTAGGTGAAAAATTGTCGCCTAAATGCCTTAAGACTAGTGTTAAATTCGGTGGAGGAAGTGTCATGGTTTGGTGAGTGATATCTGGAGATGATGTGGGCCTTTTGGTGCGATTACACGGAAAGGTAAATGCAGCAGTTTATAAACAACTTGTAAAAAATGATGTCTTGTTTGTGCTGAGAAATTCAACTAAGCGACCACCCATATTCATTCAGAACAATGCCCCATGTCACAAGGCTAAGGTGGTCATGAACTTCCTCAAGGCTGAAAAGGTTATTGTTATGGATTGGCCTGCTCAAAGCCCAGATCTCAATCCTATTGAAAATGTGTGGAATATTCTAGGAGAACGTTCGAACGCCAGAAATCCTAAAACAACCGAGCAATTATGGAATGCCCTTCAGGAAGAAAAGAATAAGATCACCCAGCAACGAATTGAAAATTTAATTTCCTTATGCAGTCGAAGATGTCAAAGTGTGATTGAAGCTAAAGGGCTTCACACTAAATATTAAATAATTCCAGTATACTCTGTCATTTTTTATTATTTTGTTATTTTTTCAACCGTTCTGATCATTTTGACTGCCATGGGTTTTACAGTATTTTTACTAAATCATCCATAACTTTTGTATTATTCTCTCAAATTACACCAAAATCTCAGACAATAACAATTAATATCGTATTTATTTTCTGTGAAAATAATAGAATATAAAACAACTTTGATAAAAAATTATACCTACTTTTCTGACGAATATTTATTTAATGTTTCATGTGTGCGAAAAAGAGTTTTCTTTTCTGAACAAAGGGTGTGTAAAAACTATTCAAATGTTTAATATTTCCGAGAGCTTTCGGCTATACCTTTAGCCATTATCAAGGATGATTCGATTTTTCAGCTTAATTGAGTATGTGCGTTATGTGTATGTTTTAGTGTGTGGTAGGGATGTTTTTAATTTCTGAATACGGTTAGCATATTGTGGGTTTGTTCGTAGTAAATATTGTTAAAGGTATAGCCGAAAAGCGCTCGAAAATATAAAACATTTGGACAGTTTTTACACACACTTTGTCCAGAAAAGAAAGCTCTTGTTCGCACACAAGAAAAATTAAATAAAAAGCTTAAACGTAGTACCTTGTCTGCCGTTTTTATGAAACATATATATATATATATACATATATATATATACACAGACACCACATATATATATATATATGTGTGTGTGCGTGCGTATGTGGGTGTCTGTGTGTATAAGGTGTATTTATGCAGCAAGAATTCTTTTAAACAACTTTTGTTCAATATAAACGAAGCCTCGCTATGGTATTTTTTATCATTTTTTTTTTAAATTTCCGACTAAGATATTTTGTATAATCAGTAAACTGTCCAAAGTTTTTTGTTTTGTTTTTCGATCACTTTCTATTTGTGCTATATTCGTTGTGAAGGTTTTTGTTTTGTTTTTTTGTTTTTAGTCTGTTTGTCAAACACTTTTTGGCCGATTCGTTTGCAAACGGAGGAAAACCAGAATTAGCCCAAATAAGTTTCATAAACAGCCAAAATAACAAAATCCTTTAAACCGAATGTAACAACAATAGAAAGCACTGGACGTCACCAACCCAGAAAAAGACTCTGGAACGATTATCGATTGTATAAAACAACTTATTCAAAAATCTGTAAAACTACATATATATATATATATATATATATATATATATATATATATATATATATATATATATATATATATATATATAATACTTGCTCACTCGTATTCGAGGATACCCGTCTACTAGGACAGCTAGCCTATCCCTATTGCAGACGCTTGCTCAAGCACATTTGTGTTTGTTCAACACCCACAGAGCCCACCTGTGGTTTACACTGCAACTATGCTGAGCAGACCATAGTTACAGTTTCTGGGAGAGGGCGTGTTATCTAGAATGATCAGCAATCTGAGCAACACCAGCAAACTCAAAGCCTCGGGTTACGATGACTTGTGACTACGTGCTACCACAGCTATCGGCGGCCCCAAGTGTTCCGTCTACCCAGTTTCACTGACAAGGCTTGGGTCAAACCGTGGTATGGTTTTCAGGCACTTTCCAAAGGTGCCGCATGCTCGGATCGTCCCGCCTCCAGACCGATAACATCACGAAGTCTCCTTCCTGACAAATCGATATATATATATAGCCACACTGATGAGCTGTAATACAGCGAAACAGTCTGTCTGTGGATGACAATATATATGCTCCTGAAAAATTTATTTCGGTTGAGCTCTCTGGGGAGGATGTGTGGGTTTGTAAACAGTGACTATTACGGCTAATAATGCAAGACTCTTCGGTAAATCGAATCGAGTTCTCTCAGTCACTGTGTGTTTATCTAAAAATAAATACGCTTAAATTCACCTTCTTCTCTGCCGTGAGCCAACGGCTTCAGGGTAAAATTTCCGACTGACGCGAATTCAGCCGGTTTTCGATTCTAGCCAGAGGCAACCGGACGTCTAGTCACACTGATGAGCTGTGATACAGCGAAACAGTCTGTATGTGGATGACAATATATATATATATATATATATATATATATATATATATATATATATATATATATATTAAGTTGACAATACTGTTCAGAAGCCGTGGATATTTTACTAGCACTAAACCAGAAATCGTTGTGGCAGATGATTTGAGCATAATGGGTGTGTTTAACTACCAATCACGCTAGTTTAAGCTCTCTCTCCAGAACTTGTAACTAAGGTCCACTCTGGATAATTGCAGTATCAATCTCCGTTGGGCCATACGAGAGTTGGAGAAACACAAACAATATACCTGAGCTTGCCATCCTCGCAAACGTGCTAGCTTGGAAACGAGTAACCAGCCTTTATAATTATTATTATTATTATCATCATCATCATTATTATTATTATTATTATTATTATTATTATTATTATTATTATTATTAACATTAATATTATATTTCCTTTGATTCCCGGTGAATATTCATTTCTTTCCGTGTCCCAACCAGAGACTTAAGGTCAGAGATGACATTATGAAATCTTCCACTCGGCATCTTTTGAGGGGAATAAAGATCAAACTTATTTTTACATAGATAAAGCCCTTCGTAAGGTATCCGCTGTACTTGTGACTAACATTTTTTGTACTTCTTTAAGGCTTGTGGTACCAAGAGCCCATTCAATGAATCTATTGGAACCATTTCCAATCAATCCGATGGGTCCAACTACAACTGGAATTGTTGACGTACACATGTGTCATATTTTTGTGATTCATATTTCAAGATCCTTGTATTTTCATAGTTATTTTTTTTTTAAGATCTTCAAAGATACATTACAATCTGCAGTGACGGCTATGTCAATAATGAAGCATATTTTGTGGTCTTTTATCCCGATGTCTGCTAATCAACGATTGTTCTGTCTGTGTGTATTGTAAAGACCCATAAAATTGTTACAGGTCCTATCTCTGTAACTGGGTCAGGGTTATGTTCATACCATTTTCTTGCAGTTTTCGTCCCGGAAAAAATGCATATTTTCCAGTGCAGATGTTGGCCCACTGCCGAGATTTATATTAAGAGGGTGCTAACACTACAACCTGAAATATGATGCTCAATGGTTTCTGGATATTTTTCAGAAAATCTGAATTTCGGATTAACACAATTTTTTATTATGTGTGCTTGGTAATTTCTAGTTAGCATGCATTAGTGTTGAGTCTTGACTCAATGTTGAATCTCGCCTATTGCATGGAATAATAATGCAACACAAAATGTACTTGGAACAAGAATGTATTATAACAAGAAAGTGTACACAATAAGTACATATAGTATTTCTGTATATTTCTGGGAAGACGTTCCTGGAGAATGTGTTGACTAGTCGCAGTCGATCAGAGTCTCTAGTTGGATCTCGTGATTCCTTTCTCTCGTCTTCCGGTATCAACCATTATTTATATAGTTGGTAGTCACCTATGCAGATTAGGTGGATCTCACCACAACAATTAGTCCTGTGCAGCAAGAACAAAACCTACGTTTTCAGCTTTTTCCCAGAACAAAGTAACCACTGACTGGTACAGGGTTTGTCTACATCATGTTGTTTGGTATGGACAGAGTATTGACCTTGAAGAGGCTTATCTTGAAGTAGTTTTTGCATTTGGCTCATTGCATTTACTTTTGCTTTCTTTTTAGGTTCTTTGCAGCTGCTGTAGGTGTATTATGGTTTATTTGCATTTCTTCGCCCACTTGAAATTCCCTTTTAAATTTGTTGGCTTCCTTTATTATTGAATTAAGTTACTTATTTCTTTCAATTTCTTTGCTACAAATTATCACCCTGTCTTCTGTAATTTCCAGGTACCGTTGAAGACCGATTGTTGTTGTTTTGTAAGATATTTCTAGTTGAACTAATCCTCTGCCTCCTTCGGATCTGGACACATATAGACTAGAAACGTCAATATTAGGTTAATGCATACGGTGGCAAGAGAGAAACTTTTCTAGTTTTGACACGCATTCACTTAAGGATGTTGAAACTGTAGAAGCTTTGGAAACGCGTAGCTAGTGATTATTATTATTATTATTATTATTATTATTATTATTATTGTCGTACAGCGATACATACATAATTTTGCAGTATTATGATGAAAAATATGTTATCCAATAAATATGTGAAATATTAAACATAACATTCATAGCTTAAAGAAAATGTTCTTCCTTTCCCATACGGGTACTGGTTAATATTAATAAAATATATCGGAAATTATAGAGTGAATTTCAGATCAAAATTTCATTAATAATTACGTGCTAGACTATGGTTTACCCTTTCCTAATATGAGGAGGCACGTGGAGTAATGGATAGAGGCTCGGATTTGAGGAATCAGAGAGCCGAGTTCGAATTTCAGTCGAATCCATTATATTCATTTATGTGCTAATACCTTTGGGAAAGGTATGTATCCTCTTCTTCTCCCCCACCCCAGCTAAAATAGTAAATTCTATAGCCTTGGATGGCAACCGGTCTACTGCAGAAAGAAATGGCAATTTACTGCGGGAAAAAATCTGCCCCGTCAATCATGTATCGAAATTCTGCTGAAAGTGTGGGGGAAAATACTTCTACTCATGCATAATACGCACCTCTTGTTTTGTAATCAAACCCTATAAATTGTACCTCTCCAATTTTATTACGGCCAGCGTTTCCTACTATTATTTAAAAATGGTTTTAAACATAGAATGATATTATTCTAATTTAGTTTTATGATAATTCTAAATTTTATTTTACGGCAAATATTTAAAGATTTTTCTAGCTGTGCACAATACGCATCCCTAATTTTACTTATTTTTTTTAGAAAAAATACGTATTATACAATGAGAATTATGGTATATACAAAATCAGGAAAAACAGCTGAAATTACTTGGGTAAATAATAAGAAAGGAGAGCTTGGAAAATGATCACTTGCCATATTGAAGGAAAAAGAGATAAGGGAAGGCTGCGACGACATATCTGAGCTTGAGTGACTGGATGGCGGAACGGGAAGCGGAGGCCTGTGCAAAATGAGAAAACTGCTAAACGTCACGTGTGTTAAAAAGCTGTGTAGAGCCTTGGTTACCAATTCCTGATGAGACTCGCCACATAGAAGAAGAGAAGATAATTCCTATGTAAGTGCAGGAGATTTAAGTCATGATAATCGGAGTATCATTACCACACTTTCAATTTTGAAACCATATATATTGGATCAAAAAGTATCGGGACTGTAACGGAACTAAATTACGCAGAATTGAGCCGATTGGCTCAGATTGACCTTGACCTCGGTCGGGCATACACACTAAGTTATAACGTTCTCGCTCACTTCCGTTGTTCATAGCAAGTGCTTTGAAGGAAGGTGTGTAGAGTGTAGTCGTGCCACAGTGGCTTCATCTGCTTGTGCAGATATTTTTGACCAAGGAAAGCATTCCCTAGGTTGGATAATCACCATATTCCACAGATGGCACCCCTTGCGACTTTTTTCTCTTTAAAAATCAAATCCCACTTTAGAAGAACAAGATTTCAAGATTTTCGAGGAAGTCCAAGAGAATCTAACAAGGTAGCTGCTCCCTATCTCCACAAAAATGAGTTCCAGTAATTTTTCTATCAATGGAAAAGATGTAGGGTAAAAGTGATTGGCTTTAGAAGGTGACTACTCCGAAGGATATTAAATGCTATATTTATATGTATTGTAGTTTTCTTCTGATAGCACCATTCCAGATACCTTCCGATCAGACCTCGTACATATATTATTAAACTCATAAATTCACAGAGATTTTAATCTTTGCCTTCGATTTTAATCTTGGAGCGGTATAATTAGCTTTCTTGCATATATAAATATATAAAATATTGCTATCCGAATATGGTTGCTTTATTGAAGTCACTGTTTATTAAATTTCTGAAGAGTAACTCCATTATTTTTAAAGTTTATTACATTTGTATGAAATCACTTCGGTTAGCTCTTATGAGGATGAATGAAAAGCAGTTTTCTATTGTTTATTTCCAGGTAAAGCTTTCTATCCACCTAAGCAAGGACTCGAATTTGTATCTTATTACTCTTAAAGGTGCTGTTCAATGCATGTTTATATATATATATATATATATATATATATATATATATATATATATATATATATATAATCATTTATTTGAATCTAACAACATAAATATGTTATAAAATTACTACAAAAATAGCCATTTTGTTTCAACACCTCTGGTGTCTTATCAAGTGATGATGTAGAATATAGAATAAATGGTTTTAAAAGTTTCAAATTAATTAACGATCATTAGCTAGGAGTAAACGCTGTTACATAAGCTAGAATGACCAATCAAAATACAAGTATAGGGTAATTCGAAAAATTTGACAACTAAGCAAGGTTATCATAGATATTAAAAGATTTATAAAATTTGAAATTAAAATTAAAAGTAAAAAAATTACCTATTTAGAAATCTAAATCAAATCTCTATTAAGTTTTAAATTGTAGAATTACCGAGGAGAAAAAATATAAAATATAAAAATAAAAATAAAAGATATATATGCTATTTAATTTATATTTTCATTGAAATTATGTTAAAAAGGATGTTCAGATCCCCAGACAGAAATGTATACATTTTTAGTTTCATTTCAACATGTTAGTCGCCTTTCACGCGAAATCATTCGAACATACTCAGATTATAATACATAAGCGCTCAGACGTATTTAGATATATATACACACATAAAATACGGTGACGAGACACAACCCTTGATAAAAAAAACGATTATCTACACTACACACACCAATACGTACGCAAACATACGACTAAATGTGCATGCACTTTCCTTACACATAGACATCAATAAACACAGACGCATACATCCACATTCACAATGACCTAGACGGTCAGATGTCATTGCCAAAGATTCGTGGCTTAATATGTTATTAAACGAATTTTAACTTGAAATATAACTAATCTGGTCAAATATATATAGATACAATTTAAACAAATAAATATATATAAAAATATATATATATACATATTTTAAACCATATAGTTTTCGACACACTACATGCAAAAGTAAATAACTACCTCCATATATAATATTGTACATTCACACATACGCAAACAAATCAGCACATGTATCTGCATATCCATATATACGCATGATAGGTACGCATATACAGACATATGTACATAGACATACATATACATAAGCACGTATAAATATATCGACCCATACAGCAACGCAGAAAAGTAAATAAAGCAGAGTAAAGAAATATATACATAAAGATGTACATATATACAAATACATATATACATACACATACACATACATATTTAGATATACATACATACGCACGCATACATACATGCATACATATATATATATACGCACGCATACATATATATACGCACGCATACATACATGCATATATATATATATATATATATATATTAATTAATTAATTAAAGAAAGAACGAGACAACATTAAGGTTCCATGACTATGAAGAAATATTTGTGTGTTTCAGTTGCGCTTTTTCTTGGTGTTGAACCGAAAAATGCTTGAGACTACCATATATCTATCTATCTATCTATCTATCTATCTATCTATCTATCTATCTGTCGGTCTATCTGTCTGTCTCAGTCTCTTCATATCTATCTATCTATCTATCTATCTATCTATATATATATATATATATATATATATATATATATATATATATATATATATATATATATCTATCTTAGTCCCTACAAATCTATCTGCCAATTTTATTCTGGGACAGATATCCAAATGATTTTGATACACACTCACATAAACAAATAGAAACCAATCTATTTTAAATAATTATGATAACTGATGGCACGTTCTCATATTTGTGTCATAATACCTCATTTTTCATAAAAGTGGAATATTATATTACTAAGAAACCAAGTCCAGGCTGTGGGACCGATGAATGTATAAATAAGTATTTGTTAAATTATATTAGAGAATATCTAAACACAGACACACACACACACACACACACACACACACACACACACACACACATATATATATATATATATATATATATATATATATATATATATATATATATATATATATAACATTAAATTGTCCAAATGGTGTAACAGCAAAATTGTACAATCGTAAGATTTGTTAAGTAAGTAAGTTGTATCTTAGAAATTATTAATGATATATTCCGAAGATTTTATAACACTATTGGAATCTACTTTCAACAATAAGAATGTATAATTATTCCCCAAGCTTAACAGAAGAATCGTGATTAAATCGATCATGAACGAAAAGGACATGTTCGTCATTAAATAATCATAGCTAAGGATTGGGAGCACGTGAAGGATTGAGATAAAGTTCAAATACACACACACAGACATACACACACACACACATACATACAGAGGATATCTATCTATCTATCTATATATATATATATATAAATATAAATATAGGTAACTATACTCGTGTCGAAAAACCTTCGAACTCTTGATTTAACAACAGCCAAATCAATCACGAAGGAAAAAAAGGTTTTAAAAAAAGAAAGAGCCAGGAACATGAAAGTCTGTCGAAAATAATCGCACAGATACAGGTTCAAGGCCCAAAGAAAAAACCCCGATACGAGTAAACAACTAACTAAAGAGCTCAATACAAGCGTAGAGCAAATTCCAAAACCGAGATTCTTAACAAATGTAGACACAGAAATGCTTGGTTACTGAAATAAGCTTCTCTCTCCCGATTGTAGCGTTATCATTATTGTTTGTGTTTTTTTAAACCCACCCCTCGTTGTCGCTTTTCTTTTTCTCTTTTTTTTTTTTTTCTCTTCCTTGGTCACGTGGTGTTGTCTTGGTGGTCGTCTCTATATATATGCCGTTTTCTGTTGCCTCTTTAGCCAGCCGACCCTGACGATCTGCCTAAGTGAAACCTTGGTAGGTGTGTCTGGCTCATTAGGTTTGACTATATATATATATATATATATATATATGTTATTCCAGGATCGTTTTCCAACTTATTCAACATGATCATCGCCCTTCCTAACCTTCTAAATTTCTGTCCTGGGGTAACAAGGTCTTTCACACGCTTCACGTACGATTTCATTTTCAAGTCTATTTTCAATACACTTTTGATTGTTATTACTGAAACTCGTCTCTCACGTGCCAAATGCCTTATGAATTGTGTTGGATCTTTTCTAATTGATCTCTTTACCTCGAAGGTGAGATGATGATCCTTATTCTAGTTGTGACCTCTTGATCCAGTTTTTCTCTACTGTTCTCTCTTTTGTAAACTTATTCACCGTTCTCATCATGGTTCTTGAATGTACTTTGAATATGGAAGCCAGATTATGAATGTTGGTACCATTACTGAAGGCTTGAATTACCTTTTACTTTCACCATTGCTCTGTTGGGAAGAGAATGGCTAACACAAAGCGATTTTAAACTGATCTCTTTTTAGCTCAAAAGTGTTATCAGTGATTCTCACGACAAATGGTGTCAAGATGGCTAAACGTCTTATCTGAAACCTGAATAAATAAACTCAAGTAATGTAGTGTTTTTGTACATATTAAACATTTTGTGGGCTGGATAATTATGCTGCTACACGATTTGGCCAAATTTGCTTTTACACCCGATATATATATATATATATATATATTTAGATGTTTGGATACATTATGGGATATTATTTTCGGAACATACTTTCATGAAAATTTTTCCAAATTTTAAGAACTTATAACTCTCAGAATTCCATATGCAAATTTATTACATTATATCTTATATCTTATATATATATATATATATATATATATATATATATATATATATATATATATATATATATATATATATATATATATATATAATATCAATATGAACACTGGATTATATATCTTACTGTTCTTTCTTTTCATTTGTATATATATATATATATATATATATATATATATATATATATATATATATATATATATACATACATATATATATATATATATATATATATATATATATATATATATATATATATATATATATATATATACACAAATAAAAAGAAAGAACAGTAAGATATATAATCCGGTGTTCTTATTCATATTTTTATTTTTTATTTTTACAAAACAGTGCTCAATGTAAATTTACAGAGCATAAATTTGTCAAAAATTTCCCTTAAATAATATTTAAAAATAAAACTAAAAAATGGGAGCTGGTAATATACATACTTATATTTGATATGAAAAAATAATTTTAAATAATTTAAGTAATTCTATCATATTTAATTTTTTTTAAAAAGAAATATAGTCTAATAGTAATTAAGAGTAAAAATATTTTAAAATTGTAGTTAAATAAAACGTATTCTAACCCAAACAGCCTAGACAGAATCTTTAAGTATACAAGTACGAAAAAAAGCCGAAAAACTTTTTGCCGTTAATAAAAAAAAAAAAAAAAAAGACGACATGCATTTAACAGATATCAGAATTCATTGAAAAATACACCCCTACCATCCCTAAACTTAACCTCTTTTTCGAACGTAACTCATAATTGATACAACAATAGTTAATAAAAATGAACACGCTACCACCCCTGTCTGAATGATTGGATTTCTCTGTATCTTTGGAAGAAATTATGAATTTATATGTGCGTTTAAAACTCAGTAAATTTAAAAATAAGTTATTCAAAAATTCGCTTGAAGATGAAACGGAACTAATGCTTTAAATTTAATTATATAATTAAATTTGAAGTTTTTAACTTCAGTTTTTGAAACATGGTTATTAGTGTGTAGCGAAAAAAAACATATTTTAAATCAGTTAATATATATATATATATTTTAAATCAGTTAATATATATATATTTTTTAAATCACTTAATATATATATATATATATATATATATATATATATATATATGTACAAAATAAACGTCATATTTTAAATTTCTTTTGTACCTTTAAGATATTTTCGACCAACGCGTTTTCAAAAGGTATTCGTTTTAAGATATTTTCACAGTAAAAAAACACCCTGTGTTTTCTTGGAGATTATTAATGTGTCTTGTATATCGCCAACGAATAACCTTTGAAAAAGCGTTGGTCGAAAGGATCCTAAAAGTATAAAAAATAACGTTTATTTTGTTGAAATCTATGTTTTATTTCTGTGGGTACAAGTTCTTGTTTATATGCATACATTCATACATACATACATACATACATATATATATATATATATATATATATATATATATATATATATATATATATATATATAGAGAGAGAGAGAGAGAGAGAGATAGATAGATAGATAGATAGATAGATAGATAGATAGATAGATAGATAGATGTGTGTGAGTGTGTGGGGGTGTATTTATTTGTGTATGTGTTCGTATATAAAGAATGTATCTAGTAGAGTTAAATAGTATGTGTAAATATAAACCTAGAATAACCCAAAGGAAGGCCGATGGGTCCCATCAGCCGTCACGAACCGATCTGTCTAACTCATTCCCAACAGCCTAAAGTCAAAGATATAACCTCAAGTTGAGTTCTCTTTCCTTCTTTCCATTGCCTGTGGATTGATAAGACGACTTTGCTGTTCTTTGTAGCGTTTACTAAAGTTTGTCTTTTTATGTTTCCGATTTCCGCGTTACATAGATTATGCGCGGCTTTCCACCTCCTTATTTTCTTCTTCTTCTTCTTCTTCTTCTTCTTCTTCTTCTTCTTCTTCTTCTTCTTCTTCTATGTGCCGCTTCTTTCGGGACATGGGCGATCATAGCCCCTCACAATTTCCCGTCCTTTATATCTTTTAGTAAAATTTAACTTTTTGCTATATCTCCTAATCCCTGTTCTGCCAAGGTGCATTCCACTGTCTTTCAATATGTTCTGTGAGTGTCAAATTTTCTATACCTCATTCATCATTATGTGTCCTAGAAACATCAACTGTATCTTTCCGCTGCTAAGTATTAATGTCCTTTTTGTTTCCGTTTTCTCTAAAACTTCGTCGTTTCTCACATGCTCATTCCATCATGGTATTCTCAGCATCCTTCTGTAGAATTACAATTTTTGTTGATTCTTCATCTGTTTATACATTGTCCATTATAAGTGTTTCGTACTCTTTTCTTTGTTTCTAATGAAATCTTCCCGTTTCTTAATACTTTGTTTAGATTTGTAAGGCATCTTTCACTATCCCAGTGCGCCTTCGGATTTTGGTGTCACCTTTCCCTTCCACTGTTAAAAAAAAGTAGAAGATATATGTTTTTTACTTACTTGATCTTTCAGGCTCCAATTTGTAATTCGCATATCTATTAATATAAATATATACGATCAAGCACGATAACTCTAAACAATATATATATATATATATATATATATATATATATATATATATATATATATATATATATATATATATATAAATTACAAAACATAATAGTCGTTTATTGTCTAGTATATTTAACAATATATGTTTGAATAATGATCATTCAGATCGAAATCTCCACCGTAACGTTTACGGATGAGAAGATCTGAAAAGTTGAACTTGGTGTTCACGAAATAAATTATAATCGAAATGGATAATTAAAGTCTTCGTCTTCTTATTATCATTATAATGCTCTGGCTTTATATGCTCCTCGGAATTATCCCTTCCAGTAACAAACTCTTAATACGTATAGGCACACTGATGAGCTGTGATACAGCGAAACAGTCTGTCTGTGAATGACAATATATATATATATATATATATATATATATATATATATATATATATACAGAGAGAGAGAGAGAGAGAGAGAGAGAGGCAGACACACAGATTCAAAGCGCGAGAGACAAAGATGAAACGACCGATACATATAATATTAAAGTGATACTTTATTAGAGGCTTATCAACCATTTGCATGTCATTTAAAGCCAGGAAATATTTTTTAGATTTTAGGAATTTTTAAGTTTTTTTATAATAATGATTTATTCATACAAGTCTTCACAGCTGATAGAAAAGTGGTGGCTTATACCTTTCCCAAGGTTATTTGCGCGTAAATTAATATAACGACCCCCCCACCCCTGAAATTGGAGCTCCGATTAACAATTCCAAACCATTATCCATTATAGCACCCGCATAGCGGTCACCCATCTAGGTATTATCCATGTTTGAAATTTGTCTATTAGAAAAGCGTACAAGATGTGACTTCTTCAGAGCAAAAATGTACAATTTCTCTACATTAACTCCATCGGAACAAAAGGTAATTTTTCAGAGAGATCAGTATTGACCCATCGAACAAAGACGTGCAAACTAATTATTGTGGAAACCTGACAAATGGGCTCTTCCACACTTATATAATGTGGTTACCAATTGCTAGTAAGCAGAGGAAGTGACCAGGTGTGACTCCTGTCGAACTCGAACTCGAACTCGAACTCGGCTTTGCCGCAGGGCAAGGTTTCGTCCGGGGAGGTAGACAGTCCCTGAACCCGTTTATACGAGTTCTAATGGGCATATTTTTGGCCGAGCCTACGAGCTCGGAGAGCCCAAATTAAACCGGCCTTGTGCCATATACGAGCCATGTGGGAGGTTGTTAAATATCGAGGAAGTCACCAGGTCAACCCTCCCCTTAATATGTTAGTGTAGGTCGTTTTAGTTGTTTTTTTCCCGTTATTAAACTTAGCTAGGTCGTGTATGCGCATTGGCCCCTTTTATTTTTGTCCCTATTTGTTTTTCTTTGAGTTTAATTCCCCATCCCTCCCATCGTTAGGTGGATAATGATGTCAGTTCTCTGGTGGGTGCGGGACGACATTCGTTTCGGGTATGTTGTTTCGTAACTGTTTTTTGTGTTTGGATGAGCCTGTGTTTGAGTGTGCGGTTGGGAGGAACAAAAGTTTTATATTTTTCTTTTCAAGTCCCTCATTGATTTCGTCCAGTGAACTGGTGTTACTGCTACATTTAGTTGCTTTGTGGGGTTTTTATTACTAACAAAGATTTTGTTTAGTTTCTTGTATATAGTTCTTATACATTTGTAAATACTCATTGGGGATTTTAAATTGTTTTTTTTATTCCCCTCCCCCCACAAACATTGAACCGTATATATGGGGACTAGTTAGGACTTCATAGAGTTTTTGAGGTATTATGGTGTTTGAGGTAAGAATGGTAAGTAAGAATGAGTTGTTTTGGTGAAAGGAATATTGTCAGTATGTTTGGGTCAGTGGTTGCGGCAAGTTTAAATGCTAAGACAGAAGAAGACCATCCTTTTCCCTTTCCCCACTTCGGCCATGTGCCATATTTGTACATTTAGTACAGTAAATATAGAGGAAGTCACCAGGTGTGACTCCTGTCGAACTCTCTGCAGAGAGGAACTAGGACGAGGCTTTGCCGCAGGGCAAAGTTTCGTCCGGGGAGGTAGACAGTCCCTGAACCCGTTTATACTGGTTCTAATAGGCATATTTTTGGCCAAGCCTACGGGCTTGGAGAACCCACCTTAAAACGGCCTTGTGCCACATACGACCCATGTGGGGGGTGTGTTAAATATCGAGGAAGTCACCAGGTGTGTATCACCGAGTGAATGTATGAAATAGTGAGTCAGGACACCAGTGAGAGTAAGTACTCTCCAGTCCACATACTTTGTACGACGTTTCCGTGAATAATATACCGTTTAACTTTATATCCTAGTCTATGTTATTTTTCTATGGTTTCAACACCATAACAACTGGCGACGAGATTCGAAACAATCTCACGAAAGGAAAGACCAAAATTCTCTCTTGTCGACCATAACAACTGGCGACGAGATATTCCGAATCACACAAAGGAAAGAACAAAAATATCCCTTGCCGACCATAAGAACTGAAGAACCAAAGAGAAACATCTACATGAAGAGAAAAAAAGGGTCACGCCATAACTCTAAAGACGTCTAAAGATCCCAGTGTGTTAATCTCAAGTCTGGCGAACAAAGAGAAATCTTTCACGAAAGAAAGTTACATATACAACAGTTATATGTTAATACTCAACTGGAAAAAAAAACGGACACTCCAACCGAATGACAGACAACGTTAAATACGAAATAAGACTTTGATACGGACGTCGGATATATGTAGAAAAGTATAAAAGAAATATTTACTCAATCTAAAGTAAACCAACAATTTGAAAATACTTACTAGTGAAAAATTGTAAGTAAGATTTTTCCCCCCTCATGGCTATAATTGTTCTTCGCTTCTCTTGACCACACATAAAAAAAAAGAAAAATATATCTGTTTGGCAGCGTGGTTGTTTATGCAATTTTTTTTTTCCTTTAGAGAAAAATTGAAACACTCAGACTGTATTAGAAAAAAGGTTTTTTTTAGTATTACCAACCAGAGCTGAGAAATATTAAGGAACGGAATTTTTTTTCCCCCTCTTAGAGAAGAAAAATTGTCTAAATTTTTTCTCTCGGAAAACACGCATTTGAAGTCATTATGGAAGACTTTAAAACGATTATTGTTTAGATGATGACTGCACGATTTGAACTGCAACGGAAGACTGAAAAACGACAACAAAGTTTGGTAGAAAAATTGCTTTTACAACAAAAAGAATGGGAAGAAAAATTGCTCCTACAACATGAAAAATTTCAAGAATTATTGCTAAAGACATTAGGTAAATAGGATGTTAGTGAAAACAACACTGCATTTTCTCACAATACAATTTGGAATTCTATGGAGACATATAATTATCTTCCTGAAGAAGATAAAACATTTGAAGCTTTCTATAGAAGATATGAAGATCTTTTTGCGGTTGATTGTGAAGATTGGACGAACGCTAAAAAAGTTCGCTTACTTTTGAGAAAGTTTGGAACAGCCGAACATAGTAAGTTCGTCGATTACATTCTTCCGGAAAAAAAAAGTGAATTAGGGTTCGACGAAGCAGTAGAACTTTTGTCCGAGTTATTTAGCCCTAATACAACTTTGTTCCACAAAAGATAGAAGTGTTTTAACTTGTCAAAACGGGATGACGAGGATTATCTTACATTTGCGTCCATTGTGAATAAGCACTGTGACGATTTTCGTTTGGCTGAACTGACAGCTGACGATTTCAAATGTTTAATATTTGCCCAAGGGTTAGTCTCTGCAAAAAATCTCGGAGATTAGACGGAGAGTACTATCAAGACTAGAAAGCGAACCAGGTCTCACATTACAAAAACTAGCGGAAGATTGCCAGCGAGTAATCAGTGTGAAAAGCGAGGAATCAGGCATATCCTGTTAGAATTAAGTACAAGCCAAAAAATTACTCCCCTAAAAAAAAGGTAAAGAAAGAAAAAAGAGAACGCCCATTAACAATTTAAAAATAGACGACCCTTTGAAAAACAAAAATTACCCCCTAGTCAATGTGGTCGTTGTGGTGGACATCATTGGGAGGCACTGTTTTTACCGAAACAAGACATGTAATAATTGTGGTAAAATTGGCCACAAAGGGGCGCACTGTAGAAACAAAAGGAATAACAAACAGTCAGAAAAATTATATCAAACGAAAAAGTAGATAAGAATCTACGAAAATACGTTGTAGTTAACATTCTAAACAAAACAGGTAAGCTGCAACTAGATTCTGGCTCGGATCTCTCAATCATTAATCTTCATACTTGGAGGAAATTAAAAAAACCAACAATGAAAAAGACAAACAAAACAGCACGCGCAGAAACTGGTGACAAAATCAAATTTGAAGGTGAGCTAATGCTACCTGTAACACTGAATGGCATTACAAAGAAATTAAATATTTTCGTCCATAAAAATTCTGAGAATTTGTTTGGAACGGTTTAAGTTGTGTGATCAACCAATCAACAATTTTTGCCAAAAAGTGGAATATATGACAACAGATGCCCAAAACCTGAAAGAAGAATTAAAAGAAAAATTTCCCGAAGTTTTCTCAGCGGGACTAGGAAAATGTAATAAAACAAAAGCCAAATTTGAGTTGAAAGAAAACGTTCAACACGTTTTCAAAAGTAAAAGAAATGTCCCATTTGCATCAGTTGAAAAAATCAAAGAATTAGACCGACTAGAAAATGCCGGTATACTATCCAAAGTGAGTTTTAGTGAATGGGCTGCCCCCGCTGCATACGTAAGAAAAAAGTCCAACCAAATTCGTGTTTGTGCGGATTTTTCAACGGGCCTGAATGCGGCTCTAAAAGATTACCATTACCCTCTCCTCACACCGGAGGAGATACTTAATAAACTGAATGTTAGGAAAATATTTCCCAAATTGGACTTAAGCGATTCATACCTTCAAATCCCTGTTGAGGAGGAGTGCGCAAAACTTCTGTCAACACCCACAGGGGTTTATACAAGTTTGACAGATTGGCTTTCGGAGTCAAAGTTGTACCCGCTATATTTCAGCAGGTCATGGATACCATGCTGGGCGGCTTGGACTTTGCATGTGCCTATCTAGATGACATTGTTATTGCAAGCAAATCTACCGAGGAACATCGCAAACATATCCACAAGGTTTTTGAAAAAATTCATGATTTCGGTCTCAAAGTAAAAGAATCGAAATGCGATTTTTTATATGAATGAAATAACGTATCTCGGGCATGGCATTGATAAGAATGGAATACCACCTGACCCAAGGCGAGCAGAAGCTATCAAAAATATGCCTGCCCCCCAAAACGTCAACGAACTCCAAAGTTTTCTGGGACTTGCCAACTATTATCAAGTATTCATAAATAATATGCACGACTTACGAGCTCCTTTGAATGAATTGTTAAAAAAGGGAAACAGTTGAAACTGGACAACAGAGTGCCAGTCAGCTTTCGAAAAAATAAAAAATATTTTAACTTCAGAACTTTTTTTGACTCACTTTTACCCTCAATTGGATATCATTGTGGCCTGCGATGCGAGTTCATACGGCATCGGTGCGTGTATCTTGCATATTATGTCGGACGGTACACATAAACCCATAGCACACACATCAAGAACATTGTTACCGGCAGAAAAAGCGTATGGCCAAATTGAAAAGGAAGCCCTCAATATCATATTCGCGGTAACAAAATTTCAGATATCTGCATGGAAGGTATTCTACAGACCGACCATAAACCATTACTAACCATATTTGGCTCAAAAAAGGGTTACCTTTTTATACGGCGAATAGACTTTTGAGATGGGGTACCATCCTTCTCAATTATAATTTTAGAATAAATTATTTACCAACTAATAAAATTGGCCATGCAGATGGTCTATCCAGACTAATAGCTAACCAAAACCAACCATTTGAAGACACTGTTATAGCAGCTCTTCGTTCAGACTGTGAAATAAAATCAATAATAGCAAATAACGTACGGGAATTACCTGTAACCTTGTCGGAAATCAAAAACGAAGCGCTAGAAGATGATTTTATTTGCGAGATAAATCGTAAAATCGCAACAAAAGATAATAGCGTGTCAGAAGTCTACTCACTGTGTGATAATGTTTTATTATACAGTGAAAATGTTGTAATTACGAAAAAATTACAGAAACGAATTTTGAAAGACTCCCCGGGGGACACCTCGGTAAAAACCATGTGAAGAGTCTCATGCGGAGTTATGTCTACAGGCCGGCGATGGACAAGGACATAATGGAAATGATAAACACACGCAGAGGATGCGCCTTGGCGGCCAAAGCTCCACCTACCATTTCCAAAAACTGACCAGCCTTGGTCACATACATATCGACTTTGCTGGGCCGATTGACGATTATTATTACTTAATCGTTGTTGACAGTTATACCAAGTGGCCGGACGTTTTAAAATGCAAGAGGCCGACAACGGCTGTAACAGTTTCCTACATGAGCTGTTTGCGAGATTTGGAGTAGAGGACTGCGTTGTCGGTGACAATGGCACACAGTTTACTTCAGAAGAATTTAAGAACTTTTCCGACATTTTCCAAGTCAAGCACATAACTACGCCTCAATACCACCCTAGATCTAATGGACATGCGGAGAGGTTCGTTGACACGCTGAAAAGAGCATTTGAGAAATCTCAAGGAACTCCTACTGACATAGCATTGCAGCAGTTCCTGCAAGTTTATCGTATAACGCCGAACCCGAATACACCTTAAAATGGCTCACCGGCAAAAATCATGTTTGCCAGAAAGGTGAGATCTGTTTTTGACAAACTAATCCCAAAACAGTCAAAAATATGTAACACCGAAAAAGGAACAAAAAAACTTTTTCTCCCAGATCAGAAAATCTTTTTTAAAGTTTTCAAAAGAATATGCCGTACTGGGAGGAAGGCACGATCACTAGAAGGATCGGCGAAATGGTGTATATAATACAAGGACCAAGACATACACATAAAAGACCTATAAATCAAATCAAAAAACGGCATGAAATAGATTCTAACAGCTCACAGGATGAAGTGGAAGAAGCTATAGAGATTATTTACGATACATTTGACCTTGAGCCCCCGCAACATACGTTTGAACAACGAAGGTCGGGGAGAAAAAGGAAATTCACCGAACCTTTGACAATTAACCCAAAGAAGAAAAGGTATTAACCCTTTTACCAAGTAAAAGGCTTGGAAGGGGGGTATTGTGGAAACCTGACATGCCTACAAATGGACTCTTCCACACTTATCTAATGTGGCTACCAATTGCTAGTAAGCAGAGGAAGTCACCAGGTGTGACTCCTGTCGAACTCTCTGCTTTGACAGAGAGGAACTCTGACGAGGCTTTGCGTTTCGTCCGGGGAGGTAAACAGTCCCTGAACCCGTTTACGGGTTCTAATGGGTATATTTTTGGCCGAGCCTACGGGCTCGGAGAACCGACATTAAACCGGCCTTGTGTTACATACAACCAATGTGAAGGGGTGTTCAAAATCGAGGAAGTTACCAGCTGTGAGTCATCAAGAGTGTATCACCGAGTGAATGTATGAATGAGTGAGTCAGGACACCAGTGGGAGTAAGTACTCTCCAGTCCACATACTTTGTACTACGTTTCCGTGAATAATATACCGTTTAACTTTAAATCCCTTGTCTGTGTTATTTTTCTATGGTTTCAACACCATAACACTAATGTATGAAAAGAAACCAATAAATAAATCAAATATAAAGACGGGGGGGGGGTTAATAATATAAGGATCAGTAATAGAAGTTCGCGTCGTTTTGGCGAAGTTAAAAGTGAGGCCACCGGAGCTAAGTTAAGTTGAGGAAAAGGTGACGTAAAATTTTGAACATTTAAAAGATTTATTCAGAATTCTTCAAACTTTCAATAAACAGCGAAGCGCCAAATAGCCAATGAACTTTCTGTCTCCGGAAACTGGCTTTCTTAACCATTGACTCAGCCATTTTCAACTAGCGTCCATGTTGAACCAGTATGCAGATTGGAAACATGCCACAGATTGAACCTCTTTTTTTCGGCTACATAGAAAAACAAAATGTCAATAGATAGATAAATAAATAATTTCCTATCAATTATGAGAAACGAAAGAAAGTAGCATCTCCTTATATCAATAGAAGAAAAGGGTAAGGGAAGAAGAAGAAGAATTCCAGTCGAATTCATTACATTCACTTACGTGCTAATACCCTTGGGAAAAGTATGAATCCTCTTCTCCCCCACCAAGCTATGGGTAAATAGCAGGACAGACCAGGTTCTATAGCCTTGGATGGCAACTGGTCTACCGCAGAAAGAAATGTCAACCTACTGCGGGAAAAAAATATGCCCCGTCAGTGATGCATCGAAAGATACATGATCGCCTAAGCGTGTATCATACATGGCACATAACTGGCCTTAATCAAAGCGCCCATATCAGTCAAAGTCGATTCCTACCTCAATAGAAACATAATGGACTCTCTGCGCTTTCCACCTCGAAGCTTTTTTGTCTGTAATTATATCACAGGTTGTGCGTCATCGACATTCATAATGTCAAGATTATCACCACATATGAAAGAACAAGGAATCCACTCAGATTATACGTTTCTCTTTCCTCTACAATCCATGAGTCGGGTATCCGCGTTTGCATCTTCTCATCATTTAAGAATTGATGGTTAGCACCAGAGAAAAGCGAAACGAGACAACAAGCACCTCCACCGCATAGCATAAACGGCAGCTGTTTCCATGCTTTTGAAACGGGATTATCCTCTACAATTATTTCCCTTTTAATTAAAAAAACACTGAGCTGGAATCCACATGAACCTGATTTATACACCTGTCTGTTAAGTTAAGGCTAGTTGGCTCCAAGTCTTTTCAACAGTATATACCGATTTTCATTATTTCGTGTATAGTTGGGTATCGCTTTCTAAGCTAGATCCTATTTGATTTTCAGGCGGTTTCTGCTTTTACATTCTTCATATTTGTAGGAGATTTTAGAGATACATTCATTTTCAATCCCTGTCTCTTGTGTGCGACTAACTTTAGCAAATAGGTTGTGAATTGTGAGCGTGCTATAGAAAAGCAATATTTATTTTATGCTGTTTCAACCCGAAACTTACAATTGTTCCCATATTTCATCATTTTCCATCATTTTTCTGTAGGTCCTTTTTTTTCTGTGGCTCCTTTTTTTTTCATTTATTTCTATATCTTACGAATGGAGGTGTCTTTGTTAGGACTACCCGGACAGTAATAACCTTCTGGGAAAGAAACCCAACAAAGAATTGTGAACAAGTTTGTTCACATCATTCGTCCATTCATAAGAGCTCTATACAATAGATTGATAAAATACATTCCGTCCAGAAAACAAATAAAAAACTTACAAAATACTTGTTATTCAAAAATCTTACCAAATCCGTAGAAGTTTCGATAAAAGATATTTAAAATTTCCCAACAGAGACAAAATAAAACTTTTGTACCAAATAAATATTTTAATAATATTCTAAATAAAATTGCGTTGCATACTTCGACATTTCCTTTGTACAATCATTGTCCAGATCATGAATCAAATGTAGCAATTATTTACGTAGATTTGCACGCAGACATTTATACGACTTCTTACAGTATCCTCTTTTACTAAATAGTCACCCCTTTTAATTACGGATCAAAATGATCGCTGCTTAACTTGACTAAAATAGATGTGGTTCTACAGAAGGGCACTGAGAATACCATTGACGGAGCATATGAGAAACGAGGAAGTTTTAAAGAAAATAAGAACAAAAAGAACACATATTTAGAATGAGAAAGTTGGTTGGTTGTTTTTAATTTGCGTCATATCAACCTCGATGGGTTATTTAATGTTGACATCTAAATATGTTCTGAACGCAATTGTAGACCTTTAATCATGTATTGCTGGTCAGTTTGCATTAAAATGTATTGTTAATCATTTTAATATATATATTGTAGGTAATTTTACGATAATTAGTTATTGTTGGTAGTTTTTGCTATAAATAGGTATTGTTGGTAATTTTAACATGAATAGTTATTGTTGGTGCCTTTGCTATAAAAATATATTTTTCATAGTTTTTTTTTGTTGTCTTTGTTTTGTTTGAGGGTTCCCTATTTGGCCATAACTGAGACTCTAACATGTGCTACTACCTCGGGTCAAGGTGGACCTGAGAACAACAGAAATTAAGGGGTGGTCCCATACTCCTCAAAACATTCAATCTCCCCATGAGAGGCCTTGCTGCCGGGTATAGTTTATCGTCATACCCAGGACTAATTTAATACGGAAAACACCATCAAGCAAATATAATACCCAATATTAGCATATCGGCTTTTGTATTTCTTCGATACCGAGTTTGGGTGGTGATGGTATTATTATTATTATTATTATTATTATTATTATTATTATTATTATTATTATTATTATTATTATTAAATTCAATACAAGGTCAAAAAACCACTCAAGGTAGAGAATACTTATTGCGCTTTTTATAAGTGAGTTGAAGTAGGAAATAAAAAGATTCTTATTATAAGGACGTGTAGGATAGATATCGGTTGACCCTAGATTTGAAGAGGCCGAGATTGTTGCTTATCGTCATTCCCAGGACTAGGAATGAAAATGAGACAGTTGATTTTTTTTAGGGCATATAATAAGGAAAGCGGGCTCGGAGAATTTAACTCACAATGCATACTGAAAGCAAGAAGGACACAGGGAGACAGCGAGTAACCTATCCAACAAACTTTTGTGAATGGATGGCTGAAAGTAGGAAGGTTAGCAAAAACAAACATTATTATGAGCGAGGGAGAATAGTTGATTTTGGTGAACAATGGTCGCCACGTCCTGAAGGGTCACGGAACTAAAAGAAAAAAATCGATGGTCTAGCTTTAAAACGATGTTTTCTTCGTCATTTGTCCATAACCAGATTGACTAACAAAATGTACAATTCCTATTTATGTTAATTCTTCATGTGAAGACTTTCAAATTCTTCCAAATTTGATAACGATCTAGATATCAGTCTGAGTTCTAACTAAAGACTTCCGGTGGCGTTTCTACTGGGGCATCGTTTTGGCAATATCAACCTGAATGCTTCTTGCATAGATTTGACTGTATTATCGTATTCATTTTCTTTTCTTTTTTTTTTTGGTCGGAGAAACTCTGGCTATAATTGTCTGGTACGCCTAAAAATACGCGCAGGTCCATGATGCTGCGATGAAAAATTTACTAGGCCAGGCACAGAGATACACTATAAAGCATCACGGATCTACTCTAGGGCTTGATAGTAGGAGTAGTGTTTACTTAATAGCATGACATGACAATTTCCTATCACACATACTAGCAGGCACCCTCAGGCTTGAGAAAATATAGAGTCTTCTTGTTCTTTTATGTGCCGTGTCTCTTCAGGACGTAGGCGATCATGACTCTCCACTTTTCCCTATCCGTTGTAGCTCTCAATATGTTTTGTCTTTTTCTACTTCTCCCAAGCCCTGTTCAGTTGCTTAAGCCCGCTACGTATATCACGTGTTGCTTTCCCTTGTCTGGCTTTCCCTATATCCGCCCTGTGAGTATCAGGTTCTCCAGTCCCTTCTTTCTCATTATGTGTCAACACACAATAGAGTCTTCTAGGGTGGCTAAAATCTGTATTTACTGATGCCTACCCAATGACAAATGTTGCTCTTGTACCTACTGCGCCAAGTTGTGAGTTATACTGTAGCTATGGTGAATGAACTTTAGTTACGGTTTCTGCCGTGATCAGTTAAACAAAACCAGCACTCTCGAACCTTTGGTCACGATGACTTGCGACTTCGCGCAAGCGAAAATATTTTCAAACTTTCGGTCATTATAACTTGCGAATTTGTGCATGCACAAACATGCGCGAAGTGTCGGTCACGATAATATGTGACTTCATGCCAATACGCTCAAACCATCGGTCACGATGACTTGTGACTTCGTGCAACCGCGAGCATGCTCAAAACGTTGGTCACGATGACTTGTGGCTTCATGATATATATTTCTAAAAATATCTTCCATGCAGCATCTTGGTTTCTTGTTCATTGCCAAGAAGCTTATATCTAATTCATATGTACAATATTTTATTTGATTCGGGCATAAATCTTTGCAAGCTTTACTCTCTATCCTTGTGATTTCAACCAGTATAGTAAAAAAAAAGAAAATTATTAATAAAAACTCACTGCATTGACACTAGATATGAAAAGGGAGAAGGATTTTCCTTGTGTCAAATATTTCTCTGCTCATCTCATAACTGACATTTCACAAGTCACCCTCGATTGAACCATGTTACTGGAGGTTTGGTTTGGTTTGTTTTACGGCATATCAACCTCAATGGGTTATTTAATGCCGACAAAATTTTTATTACTGGTAATATTTTTTCTTAAAACTGTTTAGCTGGTAATATCTTTTTTTTCCAGAAATATATTGCTGGTAATACCCTTTTTTTATTTTTGTGTGTATTGCTGGTAAATTTTTTTTCGAAGAATTTCTGCTATTAAAACCTCATAGTGTTCATAGTGTTTTGACCCCAATTTGGAGATTAAATATTTACCCATAGTTGACACCCAAACAGTTGCTACCACATCGGGTCAGGGTGGACGTAAGAACACTAGCAATTAAGGTAAGATCTTAATTAATCTCAATTAAGATCTAGATATAAAAACATGGAACGAGGACAGTCTACCACTGTAGATTAAATAAAGGGTTCAGTTTGGAATTCCCTGTAGGTTATTCGGATCGAAATACATCTGATGAAGCCCCCGGGTGGGAGGAACGGCCGAAACAATGTGATAACAACGCAGATGAGGATAATAGTCTGCATGAAAATAATATAAAATAATATAAATAATAATTGAATTTTTTATCATTTCGGAGGATTTTTTTCAGCGGCACTTGAATAAAAGATGGGGGATAATAATTATTTATCTTAAACTGATATTGAAGAAACTGATATTTATATTTGTCAATATATTCAAATTTGCAAATATTACGACGTGATCTCCTAAATATACTGCGAAAGAGAGGAGGGTGTGTGAAAACTTATTATAAATAAAACTATAAATATAACACATATAACTCTTTCATAAATCAGGGATCTTTTTCATACTGTATTTATATTATAAAGAGGACCCCCGTTCTAAACTGATAATAAAATAAAGATTTGGTTATAATTGATAGCTTCTGTAGATTGCTTTGGATTGGTTTGTTTTAATTTACGGCACATCAACTACAATGGGTTATTTAATGCCGACAATTTTTATTGCTGGTTATATATATATATATATATATATATATATATATATATATATATATATATATATATATATATATATATATATATATTTCCTTCAAAAGTGTATAGCTGGTAGTATTCTTTTCAAAAATGTATGGCTGTTAATAATTTTTCTTCAAAAAAATTATTGCTGATAATATTTTACAAAATATTTCTGTTATCAAACCTATTTTTACACTTTCATAGTGTTTTGACCCCAGTTAGGGGTTAACTATTTGCCCATAGCTGAGACCCTAACAGGTGGACATGGGAACACTAGTAATTAAGAGGTGGTTTCACGCAACTCAAAACCTCCTGATCAGAAGCCTTGCTGTTGGACGTAGTTTATCGGCTTCTCCAGGACGCAGATGTAGTTTATCGTCATACCCAGGACAGGGATTCTAGAGGGGATATCGACAGCGGGATTGAAACCAGTTTCAGCCCTTACTTCCCCAATGAATTTCTCACGTACACAGTGCTTCTCCTAGAAACGAGAATGTGCGTGTGGTGAATTGTATACCGGCGGGCTAAGTTCGTATTCCAGTCGAGTTCAATACATTTGTTTACTTGCATTATTTACACTATTCGGACGGTTATCCTCATCTTCATTGCCATATTCACAACGTCTAGGCCGTTGTACGCTCCGGCTTTCTTCAGGTGATTAGAATTTCGAACCGAACCCTTTATTTCGTCCATCATGGAAGATTGTTCTAGTTCCACGTTCCGGGTCCTTACCAATTCTTCAGTATCTGTCTATATCTCTGAGATGAGGTATTATGATTACTTACATTATTTACATTATTTGAACTGTTATTCTCAACTAGAACAAATCTCCTTCCCAACGTATGTGTTAAATAGTAGAACTTCTATCAGGAAAAGAACATTGTTATCTCCAACATATTGGTAATGCAATATTCAGTCGCAAAAAGAAAGGATTATTCTTACAAAGCAGTTCCCAACTCGGTATCTATCCTGATGACACAACTATTTACTCCTCTCTTAATAGTCAGTTCGATGGGACCGACATCGTAAAATTAGGGGCTGCTCTGGAAAACGACGTCAGATCAGTTATTAACTGGGGCAAGAAATGGCTTGCATACTTAAACGCGTACACAATTAAACTGATTTAATTCTAATAGAGAACAATTTTGCCCTCCATCAGCACTGGAAAGTAACTTATTGCGTTTTCTGGATCTACTAACATGAAGTGGACAGATTATATTGAATCTATTGCTAGTTCTGCTAAAACGGTTGGTTCACTGTGTCATGCCAACCATTTTTTTTCTGGTCAGAATCCCTCTTTCACATTTATCATTCGTCCTTGCATGGGATATTGCTCCGGCTATATATCTCGAGATTCTTGACAAAATCCAATGAAGGGTCTTTAATGTTATCGATCCTGACCTTGCACCTCGACTCACACTCCGCCGTTACGTGGAGTCTGATACACACTGCGTACAAAGTCTATTCTGGTGTGATCTGAGGTGAAGCCAGTATTTACTATCTACATATGGATTTTATTGCTATTTCGATTTGTCAAATAACTGGAATGAATCTGGAAACATTAAATAAGTCAATGGTGTTTTTGTTTTGATTTATAATCCTGTGTATGTATGTTCAATATATTATTCAGACCATACATGCAGGGAAAACGGAGATCACCGCCCTCTGTGGGATGAGGTTAAAATAAGAGACAGAGAATATTACTGGAAAATACGAAAACTTAAAAAATCAGCGCATATGCTAGGTCACCAAAATCTAAGCCGGCCAAGCATAGATAGGAATACAATGGAGACCAGTAATACAAGAGTGCTAGAGTAAAACAAAAATCACAACAGATTGTAATATGATAAAAATCGTTAAGAGAGACATTAAGTTTATAAATCCCCCCAAATCATTCATTGGTGTCCCCACTGGATAAAAGAGTTGCTTGAAGCAATCCAGTGACTTGAATCAAAGAGTTGTTAGTTCAATACCTGACCACAGAAGACTTGAACAAAAATTCGAAGAGTTGAATCACTGAAGGAAAATAACTGAAACTGGGATATGCAGAAACGGTATGGCACGTGGAACTAGTGCAATCTACCCACTGGACGCAATAAAGAGTTCGATTCGAAATTCCAACATATATCACCTGAAGAAGGCCGGAATGTACAACCTCCGAAACTTCGTGATTATAACAATAAAGATGAAAAGTCGGAAAAATATATACAGTGTATATTATTCAGTGTAAATGCAATTACATAATAATTAATACATATTGGATATATAATATCGATTACATATCTGCGGGGTACTGCTCAAAATTCGTGTATTTTGAATAGTGAGGGATTTTTCCCTCTACTCTTTGTGAATCAGTCAGTTATGTGCCATGCGTGATACACGCTTAGGTGATCGTATATCTCTAGGTACATGACTGACGAGGTAGACTTTTTCCCGCAGTAGGTTGACATTTCTTTCTGCGATAGACCAGTTATCATCCAAGGCTATTGGGCCCGGTCTGTCCTGCTATTTACCCATAGCTGGGGGGAAGAAGAAGAGGATTTATACCTTTCCCAAGGGTATTAGCACATAAGTGAAAGTAATGGATTCGACTGGAATTCGAACCTGATCTCCGATTCCTCAATCCGAACCGCTATTCATTACTCCACCGTGCCTCCTTCTTTGTGAATAGTAATATGCAAATAACCCAAAGGTATTATTTTTAGATGACGGTAGAGAGCGGCTGTTAGTCTAATTTTTTCACAGTCAAATTCTCTCAACCATTTGAAGCCACCTCGTATATAAAAATGATATCCGATATCTTCCTGTATTGGAGATGCACTAGTTTAAAGACCCTTCTAACCTAATGCGATCAGTTCATTTTCAGTGCGGAGGTGGGAGATAAGCTAGGCGTACTTTTTTTTTTTTTTTGGTTAGGCCAACGTCAGTGAGCAAATGCATTTGTATCGATTCCAATAAAATATATTACAGCAGCTTAGAAGTAAAATAATGAAGACCAACAAATTTTATTGCAACAACTAAAAACAGTAAACAATTAAACGAATCTAAAACAAAGAGATATTGCGAAAATAAGCTCCCATAAGTGGTTCGCTGCATGATAGCTAATCTCTTGATTTAAAAACTTAAAATTTAGCAGGGTTCATTTCTGTCTCTTAAAACAGGCAAAAATATAACCTATGTTTCAGTACTGTCTAATATTATTGACGGACAGAATTAATAAGGAACTACCATAAGTGGTTCTGTGCATGATAGCTATCCTCTTGCCTTAAAATCCTAAAATTTAGCAGGTTTCATTTCTGTCTGCCAAAAAAGGCAAGAACACAAGCTACATTTCAGTACCCTTCAGAAGTCTCTAATATTATTGACGGCCAGAATTAATAAAGGTCCTATCCTAGGTTCAATACTCTTCCCATTCTGCTGAAATATCAATACCTTTTACGTTTTCTCAGTATTGCTGTTGCATAGAAAACCTTTTGCATTTGTATGTGTAAGCTCAATAATTGGCTTAGTGTCAAAATGCAAAGGGATCTCTTTTAATTGGTAACAAGAAATGATGCAAGTACAAATATTCTTTTGTTATACAGAAAGATGTTGCAGATATCACGGATCGAACATGTGAACAACAACGAGGCTTTGAAGAAAATGAAAACAAAAAGCAAACATATTTAAGAGACACGGTGGAGTAATGGATAGCGGCTCGGATTGAGGAATCGGAGAGCCGGGTTCGAATGCCAGTCGAATCCATTACATTCACTTAAGTGTTATATACCCTTGGAATGATAGAATCCTCTTTTTCTCCCCGCCAGCAAATAGCAAGACAGACTTGGATGGCAACTGGTCTACCGCAGAAAGAAATGGCACCTTAAAATCTGCCTCGTTAGTCGTGTATCGAAAGATACATGATCGCCTAAACTTGTATCACGCATGGAACATAAATGATTGATACTTAACATGAGGAAGAGGCATCTGAATTTCCTAGGGCACGTAATGAGGAGGGGGGCTTGGAAAATCTGATACTCAGAAGATAGATTGATGGAAAGAAGGACTAACGAAAGCAGCGTGTAACATATTTGATGAACTTGAGTAAATGGATGGAAGAACAGCGTTTGGGAGAAATAACAAAAAAAAACAAAGCGTATTAATTGCGACAAGGGACAAGAGGATGTGGAGACCATGATCGCCTACGTCCTGAAAGGGACATGAATGTTTTAAGAAAGGACGGAAATCCGAAGTCGCAAGATACTTTCCAAAAACTATTAGTTGTAGGTTTATAAAGAATCCGCTATTATAGATTTCTAAAGATAATCTATTAATGTCCACCGTTCCAAAAACGGGGCGGTGGTCATTATCTGGTTAAAACAAATCTTTTTTTCTCTCTCTCTCCTGCGCTGTGAATATGTTATATAGTATTTCCAGTACATCTGTAATATCGATGTTATTTTTCTCTCTCCCACCGCTACAGGTTTTCTCTCATTCGATTGAGTTAGCCCTTTTGCTCGCCCCTCTTTCCTCCTCCT
>OZ038503.1:49911215-49913715 GCA_964036315.1 Acanthosepion esculentum
GGACATTATATTCGATCGAATTTTATCCCAAACCCTGGCCTGACTCATTCTTTCTTTTCTTCATTATTGTGCAACCCTTTATTCTACTTTGTTGGTTTATTGATGAAAAAGGGACATCTAATCATTCATTTTTCAAAGGACCATATCCTGATCATCATACTGTGAAGCCTTTTTCCTAGCCATCCACTGTTTCCAGATTATTTTTATTTTTCACGGGCTTACGGCCATATCATGTTGAAACACCGGTTCTCGTAAGACCACAGCAACACCGAGCTTGGTTAATACCGCTTGAGAATAACACGTGCTGTAAGCATGGATGTGCGGTTGGTGTAACAGATAATGGCTCAGAATTGTTAATCGGAGAGACGAGTTCAACTTCAGGTTGGGTTCGTTATATTCATTTACGTGCAAATACCATTGGGAAAGGTATTAATTCACCTCTTCTCCCCCCAGCTATGAGTTAATTAATAAGACTTGTATCACTAAATCATTATTATCCCAGAAACGATTCTGACAATCTAATATATTTTCTGGCTTTAAATAACCAGCAAGGGATTGATAAACCGTAAAAAACAAATTGATCAATTCTTCTTCTTCTTCTTCTTCTTCTTCTTCTTCTTCTTCTTCTTCTTCTTCTTCTTCTTCTTCTTCTTCTTCTTCTTAACATCCCACGCATGCGCATCCAATCACAACGAGAGTATCAGTCACACAGAGAAAGAGAGACGAGATAGACATCTCATGTCATCAATTCACTAAAGATTCTAGTCCTTGGACATAAGAAATACGAGAAACTAAAATCGAAATTGCATCGACTTGTGGAAACAATCCTCTTCTCTAATGAGGCCATATATTTCAGACTAGGGTATGTAAGAGGAACGGGGAAGGGGTAAAGATAGATAAATCGATGTATTGATCAGATGACGGGAATAAACCTTTGGACAGACTTCAATGTGGAGTAATTTTGGAGTTAGGGGTGTCGGAAAGTAGGAAAGAGTTCGTGGTGATATCGACCGGTAAAGAGGAGAAAGACGAACTCCAAAATAAAACGTGTTTATAATGGCATATATAGTCGATATTGGTATACATAGATTCATGTAACATGTACATATAATGACACGACTGCAAGCGGAATCACAATAATATGCATGAAATATAGAGAAATATATCGCCATCATTTGCAGGGATAATTAATATATGTGCCTGTGGACTTCCATACATAATTGTAAAAGAAATTAGCTGTGTACACCCTCCACCTGAATTCAGGTCAGTACCCACGAATCTCTTTTCATGGCAGTAACTGTAGTGAGTGAGTGAGTATGTTAATAAATAAATAGGTCACGTGTCTGATAAGGAATCACGCAAGTTAGAATTAAAATCGAATATTTATGCAGAAACACATACGCAGACTAAACTCTCACAATTTTCCATGCACACAAACACATATGTATATCTCTATGTATATATGTATGCATAATGATAAGAGGCGGTTTTAAAATAACACGAGAAGTGTGAGATGTTCGCAAGTGTCTTGATGTAATTTTCCATTAGACTGTTGGCACAGCATTTGATATAAGATCTAATGAGTGCTGTCGCATCCGTCTAAATAGGACAGCCCTTTAAGAATTGTCAAAGACGCCAAAATTGCAAAATTCGCCAAACTACTTCAAGAGGCGCCTAACGTTGCCACATCTATGCAAAAGAATGTATGACCATAGCAAGACTAAAAAGCCAGATCCGCACTGCCAATATTGTTGGATATCGCTTGAGGAAAGACCTTTGGCCTTTCTTCCGCTGCATCAGTGCGTGAGCGGAAATCGGAACTGGTGGTTGCATAAACAAGAAATGCATCCGCTTGCTAAACTAAACAGTTATCACAGGTGTCCTGACCTTGAATAAACTGGGCGCCCATGTGCACTGAGCGGAAGAAAATGCATGCTTGTGTGGGCACATGCTGCAAGACCTGTGGCCACACGAAGTTGCACTGGTGCATGCCAGAAGAGGCCTGGCCACACGAAGTTGCGAAGGCAACACACCAGAAGAAGAAGTAGCCACGTGAACTTGGCTGGGTGTCCAAATGTTATAAAACCGGTTCGATTCTTGATCTGGGCAGAGAGACTAGCTAGAGGTTCATCGAAGAGTTGCCCCCGGCAATTCATGTGTGCGCAATCCTAACCTCTATGATTCTACCTCACTCTACCCATTCGCCAATAATAAAAATGTTATATATATATATATATATGTGTGTGTGTGTGCGTGTGTGTGTGTGTGTGTGTGCGTGTGTGTGTGTTCGTCTCCTTATTTGAGCCGAGCAGCAATATAATAAAATATTTGGGAATAAATCAATCTTTGTTGTTATTATCACAAAGTTTCGGCATTTATGGTCTACGGTCTTCATCAGGTCTATAATGGAAGGCAAAAAAACAAAAACAAAAACAAAAACAGAAAGTCTTCAACAGCAGCAGCAGCAGTCAAACATGACTTGCAACATCAGGCACCAGTA
>OZ038503.1:49918715-49926215 GCA_964036315.1 Acanthosepion esculentum
ACGTCGACTTCGACGGGAGAGTCCATCATATATATATATATATATATATATATATATATATATATATATATATATATATAGATAGATAGATAGATAGATAGATGATCAGCAGATTACCAGAGAGTTTTCTCTGGATCAAAGACAGATTATATTAAGAACTTCTGCTTTCAGAGATTTCTGTAATCTTATTATTTTTTAGCATTTTGTTCCAGCCTATCTCTATCTGAGTTCATCTAAATATCTTCATTTGTAAAAGTGTCTATTAATACTACCACTACTACTACTACTTTCTTTGGTCAAATTCATGCTTTTTTTTCATTTTCGTTACTTATTAATTTTTATTAACTAATTTTCCATTTTTACAAATATGTATTATTATCACTGCTACTACTAATACTACTACGACGATGGTCAAACGTATGCATCTGCTAATTTTCTCAGCTTTCACCATAATGATTTCACCTATTTTTTCATTTCTACACGTGTTTATTATTATTATTATTATTATTATTATTATTATTATTATTATTATTATTATTTATATTATTATTATTCCTCCTTTGATTTATGTTGTATACACATTTCCTTCCGGGACGAAACAAGAAACCTAAGTTCAGAAATGGCTTCATGACCCACAGATAATTTTTGTAAAAAAGAAAACTATAAAAGATAAAAACTAAGGTCATACATATTTTACATAGACGTGTGCAAGATGTGTGCTGTACCTGCGAGTAATATTTTTTGTCTTTCTTTTAGGCATGGACTACCGGGAATTCGTTCAATTAATTCATCGGAACATTTTCTAATCAATCCGAGGCCTCCATCTACAACTAGAATTATTGATGTCCTCATGTGCTACATTTTTTAAATTTCCACTTCAAGATTCTTGTATAGGGACTGCTATGTCGATAAGAAAGAACATCTTCTTTTTGTAGTCTTTGCACACGAAATACGGGTGATTATCAATGATTGCCCTGTCTGTGTGTATTGTAAAGTTCCATAAAATTGTCACTGATCCTATCTCTGTAACAGGGTGTGGGTGATATTCATACCAGTTTCTTGAAGTTTTCTTGCTGTAAAAGTTGCATATTTTCCTGTGCAGATATTGGTCCAATCTATCGTGCCGAGTATTATATTCAGTGCGTGCTAACACTGTGCAACATAATATATGACAGCGAGTCTATAAGTCTACCATTCGACCTTGCATGGAGTATTGCTGCCATTTATGGTCTGGGGCCCCTGCGTGTTGCCTCAGGGTTCTTGATAAGATCCAGAGACGGATATGCAATGTGATTGGCCCTGATCTGTCATCTCGTCTGCAGTCGCTCTCTCACAGACGCGATGTTGCATCGCTCTGCCTTTTCTACAAGTACTTCCACGGTAATTGCTCTGAGGAGTTGCTTTCGCTTGTCCCTAAGCCTCGTGCATTTAAGCGTCCTACGAGGCTGGCATCCCGTTCCCACCCCTTCACCGTTCAAACTGTTAGATGTAGACGTCTTTTCTACTCCAATAGCTTCATGTCTCGCACATCTCGCCTATGGAACTCCCTTCCCTATTACTGTTTCCCTGACAAATACAATCTCCAACGGTTTAAGTGTAGCGTCAATCGTCATCTCCAATTGCCTTGATCTATCCACTTCCTGACATCTTTCATTCCTATCTGCTCTCGATCTATATCTCCCGTAACCCCCCTGCCTCGATCGACCCTCCGTCCTTCTCTTTCTCCACATCCCTTCCTTTACCACTCCTATCTGCTCTTCCTCCAACCCTTCTGTAACCCCATGCGTGATAGTGGCCACCGGCCTTGCTTGGGGTGATACGCTTAAAAAAAAAAAAAAAAAAATTATTTCCGTATATTTATCACTTCAACTTCATTTCGGGTTAACAGAACTTTTCAATATGTGTACTTGGTAATTTCTAGTTATCAAGTTTTCGTCCTGAGCAGCAAGAATAAAACATTCAGTTTCAGCTTTTAACCCTGTACTACGTAACCATTGATGGACACGGGGTTTGTCTACATCTGTTTGTTTGGTACAAGCAGAGTATTGGCCATAAAGAGGCTTATCTTTCTATCGTTTCTGCATTTGCTACATTTGCTTTTGTTTTTTTACGTTCTTTGCCGCTTGAAACTCCATTTTGAATTTGCACGCTTCCTTTATTACTGAATACTGTTTCCTATTTCTTTCATGATCTTCGACACAGATCATCATCCAATCTTCTGTAATCTCCAGGTTTCTTTAAAGACAGATTGTTATGGTTTTGTAAGGCAATTCTAGTTGAACTAATTCTTTGCTTCCTACAGCTCTGGACACATACAGACGATCAATATCAGCCTTAACTTGATGCATGCGGTAACAAGTGAGAAGCTTTCTCGATTGGAGTCCATTCGCTTAATGTTAGGTATGCTTCAATTAAGGATGTTGAAACTGTATTGCATCACAGAGATAGCCAAGGTATTTATGGCTGATATTCTGTTTTTTTAAATTAAACTCGGTATTCAATGCAAGACGCACACGTTCGTAGTATTCTTTCTCCTTTATTTGGGTATGCTGTATTCCATCTCCTTCGGTAATTCCGAGGTAACTATAGGCTTCTTCTTGTTCCAGTTCTTTAATCTTTGTGACAAAATCTTGATCTATTTAGTGTTTTCTGTAATTCCCCCTTCCATGACTGTTACTCTTGCAAAACGAGTGTGAAATCCATACTTATGTCGTCACTGAAATAATTTTACATTAGTGAGGATAACCTGGAACTCATAATCGTCTTTGGAAAAGAGTTTGATATCTACCATGAAGAATAGGTGATTAAACATTTTCTTATTTATTTTGTATCCATATTAATTACTGTTTAGTTCACGTGAAAGGTAGGTTAAGAACAGACAGAACAGAATGGGCGAATGGGAGTCTCTTTGAAAGATTTCCCGTCGGATATCCAAACAATTGGAAGTGCTGTATTTAGGTATAATGCGGTTTTCCACAGTTCCATGCTATATTTAAGGAAAGTTACTGGCATCAAGGAAAAATATAGATTTCCAAAGCCTTAAGGTTCCAAGAGGGTGGTTCACTCTCAAAGACTTTACAGTAATATATCCATGCTGTGCTGAGATTTCTACCTATTTCCTGCAATTTTTCTGGATCATTTTATTTATTGTTAGTTGATCTTTGCAAGCAATGAACCTCTTCAAATTCCATTCTGTTCCAGGGGAAGAATGACGTGTTAATAGAGAAAAGAATAAGTACAGTTCGTCAGGAGAGACATGATCAATTTGTATGTGGTGGACAGACATGTTATTAGCCTATAATTTTGCTGATCATCTGTTTCAGCCATTTTGGTTAGGAGATATGTAATGATCAATTCTTTAATTTAATTGGGGTTATTATTTAGCATTGATAAATTTTGAGCAAGAGTTTTATGGATTGATGACATATGATAATGTTGAAACTTGACTAATGCATGGAATAATAATGCAAACACAAAATGTAGTTAGAAGAAAATGTATTGAAACAAGAAAGTGTACACAATATTTACATATAGTCTTTTGTATATTCCTGGGAAGACCGTTCCTGGAGAATGTGTTGACTAAGTCGCTGTCGGGCAGAGTCTCTAGTTGGATCTCTGGATTCGCCCCCATGTCTTCCGGTACCAACCATATTTATATCGTCGGTACTCCACTATGCAAATTAGGTGGATCCTACCACAAAAGATAAAAACAAAAGTTGGCTGCCTTGTCATTTCCAGGGAATTTGCATTTTTGAGAATTTTGTTAGAGATTGCCTAACATTATACTTGATTATATTTTTCCATTTTTGTACGGGTTTATCCTTCATTCTTTCTTCTTCTCGTTTGATCCACTCTGCATTGGGATTATATTACTTTGGGTTGCGCCAAATATTCTCTCAGAACGTTTGCGCCACTCTAGCTTGAATCCATGTAAAAGCCTCAATCTTTCCTGCGAACCTCGGAGACTTGGCGTGGCATAATCGCAAGAGCTGTATCAAATAAGAGGAACCACATCACTTGAAGACTTTCAACAGCACCAACAACTAAAATGGATAGCTAGTGGTAGCGGCTGAAAAAAGAACATTAAAATGGCTTCGGTCGAATAAACTATGTAGGTATAAGCGTGGGCCATACCTCTTCGAATCACATGAACTGGCGCTACAGATTCACAATCAAAGAACTGTACTAAATAATAAAAACATTATTTGATGACTTCCAACAGCAGTATCAACAAAAATGTATGGCACATGTAAGAAAATAATGACATATTGGAGAAGTTGATATTCCACACCACTTCAAATAAAAGGTTGGAAAGGAAACCCCATCAATGCGGGAAAGAGCGATAACAGACACTGGACTTGAGAAATCTGTTTTCCTGAAAAATGTTTTAAGAGAAATATTTTATAAATTTCAATCAAAAGCAGTACTGGCTGCTGGTCACTTTATGCAAATGTTTCCTTATAGGGAAACAGTTAAAATTACCATTGTCATAATATAAGTTAATGTACAACTTCTTGTTTACTTCTTCAGCAATGACCGTATAACCACACTCACATACCTATATTATTTTGTTTCAACCTTAATTACGGATATAAAAAACATATTAGACAGAATAATATTAACTTGTCACATATATTCGTTCGTTTTTTTTCTGTTCTGCGAGTTATTTTGAAGAATAATCCTTCGTGGCATTTTTGCTTCTTAGTAATTCTGGTCATCCTGTGACACTGTTGTCTAACGTTATTGACATTTTATTTCAGATTAGACATGCCTTTGAGATGGATTGCCAAATAGACAAGAACGATGGTGTTTTACATCTTTTTCTTTTTGCTTTTAATTAAGGCCACAATGGTGCCAATTCTGCTCGAGTGAGAGATGAATTCTTTACCAACAGAATGGCATAAAAATGGTTGTCCTATTCGAACTCATAGGCTCCCCGCGTTCTGGATAACTTGTTCGGTTCGATAACCGGTTGTACGCGTTGATTAAAGAAGAACCGCGCCAGACCACTAAGGAATTAGCACAGAAGATGGCAAAATCTCTCATGTTACTGTCGCTCTTCATCTTCACTAAATGTCCAGAAACATGGCGCATGGGTGCCAAACGTATTGACCGAGAGAAACAAACTCCAACGCTTCTCCACTGTCACCAGGTTACTCGCTCCGCACCATGCTACTCGTTGATACAAAGAAAGAACTTGGTTGAGAATTTCTGCCATGCTAACCATATTCTTCTTATTTAGCCCCTTCAGCCTACCAAGTTTTTCAATTGCTTTCTAACTATTTTAGGGTTGTTTCGTTCAACAACGACGTAGAGCATAAAACTTGGCGTGATGGATTTTTCGAATCAAAACCTAGGTATTTTATATGAACGGGTAATTGAACAGTTAGCTGGTGGTTGGCAGGATTTCGTAGGCAGTAAAGAGAAATACATTGGTGAATGATTCATCATAACTATTACTAAATTATAAGTATGAAAATACATTAAAATGAATCATAAAAAATGAACGAATTTATATAATAACCTAATAGAATTTACAGTATTTACATTAGTCGGACTACTGTCCTCATCATTTTTGTCACAACGTTTCGGCCGTTGTACGCTCCGGCCTTCTTCAGGTGGTTGGAATTTCGAACTGAACCCTTTATTTCGATCACTGGGGTAGACTGTTCTAGTTCCACGAGCCATGTTTGATGGATGTCAGTTATCAGTTATCTCCTGCTAATTTTCCCTCTGAAAGTTCTCCACTGCCTGAACCTGGTATTGAACTCACACTCTTTTGGGTCTGTCACTGGATCTAACCAACGCCTTTATCCACTGTGCCATGTGTCCTTGAGGACATTTTCTGAGTATTATAAACCTAATTTTTCAGCAACCATTTTTTACCAGTACTCATATTACAATTTTGCTGTTATCAATTCATGTTTTTACCAGATCTCATATTGCAACTTTTTTTTTTGTTGCTGTTATCATTGCTTTTCTCTGGCACTCCTTATTACTGGTTCCCATATTGTATTTATTTCTATGCTTGGCCGACTCAGGAGATTTTTGTGGCCTAGCATATGTGCTGATTCCTTAAGTTTACGAATTTTCCAATGGTGTTCCCTGTCTATGATCTCAACCTGATACCACAGGGGACGGTGATCTCACTTCTCTCTCCATATGTGGTCAGCCACGCCTGATTTTTCTACTTCCCCTCGCGTTACAGCTTTCTGGTGTTCTTGATGCCTTACCTTGAGGGGGCGGCCTGTCTCTCCTTTATATTCCTTTCCGCAGCTGCACGGGATAGCGTACACACAGTCTTTAGTCCTGTTCTCCTCTATGGGAGGTCTCACTCGAGAGAGATATCTGCGAAGTGTTGTCACGCTTTTGAAGGTTGTCCTGATGTTATATGGACCGCAGTATTTTCTGTATTTTCTCTGATAACCCCTTCACATAAGGCAGGCAGACTGTAATGTAAATACTGTACATAATACCTCATCTCAGAAATATAGACAGACTCTAATAGAATTTATGAATATTTTAAAACTCCGATACGTCTAATCATTTTGTGTTTCATTATAGTTTTTTATATACATTTGTATATTGTATACATTTTTTCATTAAGGAAATAGTTGAGTATATAGAATTTCCTAACAATGGACTCTACTCAAATATATTTTAATCTTAAAAGCTCTGGGGACATTGATCCATATCGATTAGTCACTTGACAGGCATAGTAATTAAACTTGTGTATATTTATGGAAAATACGATTGGTACAATTTGGTGGTGGCACAAATCTGACACCATTTCCTACATCTCCAATATCATTTTCAGTAAATACGCCAATTTCCTTTGCTGATAATATTGACCTCTGTTGTCTACCTTCAAGTCGGCGTCTAGTAACACATAGCGCTGAAAGTTCAGCCGTGTTTAATAAAACGTCGGACACTTCTGTTGATGCAGTAAGATGCCCATCAAACCTGACAGCGTTAAGTGCAACTTCATGCGCTTCCTGACTAGGTTACCCTTCATTTATTGGAACACAGCATTACTGTAATTTATCCTTCTTCTCGCTTGATGTTATTTCCCTTATACACGTGGAGGTTTAGTCAATCGGTGCTGCTAGTATTAAGTAACTAAATAGGACATCCCAAATCTTACACATTCCCTATATACAAAACTATATTTTTTAAATACTAATACAAGGACCAAGAGCCACTCAAGTTAGAGGGTTACCCTGAGCGTAAGAAAAGGCAATAAGTGAATTTCATGGAGTTATGCAGGAAAAATAAAGGTTAATATTTGACTTAACATAAGATTTTAGCGACTGAGAAAACATCTCGCCGGTAGTCGGTTCCACAAAGCTGCAGTTCATAAGAAGCTGTCCAAGTGGGACTAATAAAATGCGAGGGGAAATGGGATGATTCATTCTTGTGTACATACCATGGCGAGTCCCAGTTGCAAAGGTCAGACAAGGTGGGACTGAATAATGCAGCTACTCAAAGCACAAGCGATGG
>OZ038503.1:49931215-49946215 GCA_964036315.1 Acanthosepion esculentum
CTATAAATCATCATAATATGCACTTGTTGCTTCCTCCCTTTACGCACTTTCAATGGTAAGCGTCTACCTTGAGTGTCTTTTGGGCCTTGTAATGGATGAACATTTACTGAAAAATTCATAAAAAAAACATATTCTCATTTCTTATTTTAAGTAACAACTCTCAAGTCCCAAATTGTAATAGTAGTAGATATTTAATATTTATAATTAAATGGTAGATATACTAACATATAATAGAATAGAATAGAATATATTAGATATAATTGTAATAGTAGATATAATAATAAATAATTAATATTTATTTTTAGTAGATATAATATAATACAATATAATATAACATATAATCATGAGAGTGTGCGTGTTCTTACATTCGTTTGTTCGCACGACCGTTAAGCTCACCGAATACTTCATAAACAACGGACCATTCCGATTTGATCAAAGATCACCAAATTGTACCAATCGTATTTCCATAAATATACACAAGTTTAATTACTATGCCTGTCAAGTGACTAATCGATATGGATCAATGTCCCCAGAGCTTTTAAGATTAAAATATATTTGAGTAGAGTCCATTGTTAGGAAATTCTATATACTCAACTATTTCCTTAATGAAAAAATGTATACAATATACAAATGTATAAAAAAAAATTATAATGAAACACAAAATGATTAAGATAAAACACTTATCAGAGACGCTACTTGGTTTCAGTGAAAAAATGCAGAAATATAATAATCAGATGGGGTGGTATATTAAGGGATGGAAAATGCTAAAATATAGTAATAAGGATAAAATATAATAAAAGTTTGTTGAAATAGTAGGGGTTCAGAAAAAACCTAAAAGAATATAATAATAGGTTGTGGGAATAAGAGGTTGGTAGAAATGCTAGAATACAATAATCGGTGGGGTTGGAATATTAGGGGTTGGAAAAATGCTAAAATTTAATAATACGTTGTTGGAATAATAGAGCGTTAGAAAAATTGCTAAAATATAATTGGTGTTTATCTGATAGCCAAAATTTAAAACAATTTAAAGTAATCAAAGATTTTATTGAATTTTAGTTACTTAGTTTTATAGTCTTACACATGAAGACGGTTTTTGAGGAAATGTTAAAAAATTACAAGTTACCGCTGGTATTTTATGATAATGTCGTCGATAGATGCCCCTATTTACAAAAAATCGACGCGTTTATATATATAGATTTAGAAAAAATTCAAATTCTTTTTAAAATATTGAGAGTCGATATACTATTCCTGATTAGTAAATACTGTTTTAATTTAGTAACATTATGACTTGGTCGTAACAAATTAATACAAAATTTTAAAAGATTTAAAAGTTTTATAAATTATTCTAATTAAAGTTTTAAAATAATCAAAAACATTCTTATAATAATTAATTTTTCATCGAAACTTTTTATATATAATAACATAATATATTTTATCCATAAAAGCAATTAAAAGCTTTTCTAATCAAATAATGCCCTACTTGTATTGCATTTTTTTGTTTCATAGCAGATTTTCTAAGACCGGGGGTAGTGTTTGATTTACGATAATTATAATAAATATAAACAGTAAGCGATACAAAAAAAATCCAGTTCTTAAAATAAAATAAGTGAAGGTGGGTAACGGATCAAAAACAAGAGATTCTCACAAAGATTTTCTAAAAAAAATAAACGTTTAAAAAATAATTTAATTCATTTCTATTTTAATCCTGAATGTTTCATTAAAATCCGACAGTTATCCGATTTTTGCAAGAATCTCCAAACCAACATTTCTTTCGCCACAAATAAAGAACCTTAAAATTCCCTGTACATATTTAATGTTCCACGTTGACACCAGAAAAACACTATTTTTAGTCATCATTTCCAAATTTCCACAAAGTATAAACAAATATAATTTGTACATAAAAAATCCTTTGATCTTTCCTCGTAATAATAACACAAAGATTTTGACGGTCTCTATTTTTTAAAAGTTTGGAGCATTTCTTTCAACATGTATCGTCTTTTTAGCGAATTTTGGGGGTATCTACTATAATACGTCCTGAAATATATATTTTGTATATAATTATATATTATGTAAAATATTATGATCAAAGAATTATGTTAGATTTTGTGAAGGCCTCCTTTGGAAAAAAATTACGGTATCGATTTAGCGTTGAATGTAAAATATAGTCAGTTTTATTACAGGTGGATGTATTGTTTTGTTACGTAAAAAAGCCATTAGGTCTGGTCAATGTGAATACAGTCTTCGGTTGATGGCTTACTAATGAGGATGAGACGTCAATAAATCTTGTTTTCTCTGACCACTCTGTCTTATGGCTCAAAATCTTGACACAAAATCACTCTATTAGCAACAAACAAGAACCGAGAGAGAAGAGGGTCGAGTGAAAGGATGGGCAAACTACTTTATATTACCGATGAGATGAGATTTTACTTTTTCATTCATTCATTCATTTATTTATTTATTTATCTCTCAGTTTCAGCCTTCGTATTGGTCATGTACAATTTTACAAGCAAGTCCCTGATGAGTGGATGTAATATCCGCGAAATTAATTTATTACTATCGATAATCAATCACTTTTTATTGGGCACGTATAATTACTTGTCTTAAGGACGTGGGCGATCATGACATCCCATTGTAGCCTTTCGAAATCTATGTCTTTATATATATCCTTCATATTGTATTTGCATTAAAAACGTTGTCTTCCATTAATTCTCTGATCTGCAGTTTGTTTTTTGCGAAACGCTAGATTTTATTGTGCACACACACACACACACACACACACACACACACACACACACACACACACATATATATATATATATATATATATATATATATATATATATATATATATATATATTACGTGAATCATTTATACGAAAAGCAGATAATGAAATTAATCAGTCTCGCAAACAATTTTTATTAATAAAATACATTAACCTCGAATCCGTTAATGAATGGTATGATCCTTGTTTATAAGTTCTGGTTTTATCAGGTCTTTTTTTTACTACTAGCTTAGCTTTCAATCGTTTCATACGATCATCCTCAGGTAGGGAAATATATATATATATGTATGCATGTATATATATATATATATATATATATATATATATATATATATATATATATATATATATATATATATATAGTATAAAAAATTAGGAGAGCAACCAATTCCACTTCCTTGGTTTCAACCTTCCGGTATTTTCAGCCGATTTCGGTGAATTGATTTCCTAATGTTTCAGTTTATGTTTTTTTTTAATATAAATGCCATATTTAAAAAAAAAAGTACTCAAAGTGTGGTAGAAAGTGAGGAGGAGAAAAACATGTGAATTGGAAATGTGTCGGTGGGGGGAGTCAAATGAAATATACATAATTTCTTTTCATCCAACTTCATATGCAATCAAAAGGAACTTTTTAGTATGCACACGACGGGACATAATTTCCAATCACATATTCGAAATGTTCTTTGGTCTGGAAAAGTTATTATACCATTTTTCTTGTTGACAAAGGTTACATATGTTGCTATGATTCTTGAAAGGCTTTGCTTTTTTTTAAATTAAAAAAGAAGTCCTCACACATACAAAATATCTGTTATAAAAACATGAGTTACCCAGCCTAAATAATTTCTTCTTCGGACATATTATTCTATATGGAAGTTAGCAACATTAAACAAATCCTAATCAACAATACGTTCCTTAGCCACGTCATCAACGAACACATAATATTAACTTCAACGAAATTTTAGAAAAAGAAAACGCCAGAACCCTTAGTGACGTAAGCAACACACCATTTACTTATTCTATCGTAACCAAATGCACTCTAATTATAAACAGGGTGAAAATGAAATTAAAATATAATTCTCCGGTACACTCAATGATTTTAACAAACATCTAAAATTAATATCTACTATTAATATCTACTTCGCATTTCAAGACCATTTCAAACCTTCAGCTTCTCAAAGAAGACCAGGATGTAGATAGAGGAATTCTAAATAGCACACAGGCACCACATCGGTTCTTGATAGTGACTGCGAAAATCAAAAATATTTGACAAAAATTAACTGAAAATTGGAAAAATTGTGCACCAACATACGTAGGATGTATTGAAAGTAGCTTCAAGAAGAGATGGTATAATCACAAGTCATCATTCAAGCTAGAAGAAATTCTACCAGACTAGACAGCAAGATGTGAAAATAAAAAATAACAAAACTGCAATTGTTACCTGGGAAATATTTTAATGCCAAACCTTACAACAATCACAGTGATATCTACAATCATTGCCAGGAAGAAAAGTTATGAAGAATAACATTTCTAGAACAGAAAAACCTTCTGAATGAGATATCAGAAATGACGATACGGTGCATAAAAATTAAAATGTTCCTTTTGAGTTCGTGCGAACCAGGATTAAAGTAAGTACATTTCATATAACACCCCTTCGAGACAATTTAAATACGCTTATTTTTCTCCCCGCCTTTAAATTACACTTCAAATGTTGTGCGTTTATTTATTTTTGAATAATGAATCATTAGGAAATAATTTAGACGGAATCGCCTGGAGATATCAAATCGTTGAAAGCAAGATGGCGTGACGTTTGATCGCTTAATTTTTAAAATTTAAAAGCTTTTTATTATCTTTATACCTGCATTGAGCACTTTTTAATAGTATTGTTTCCTGGTCTAATTCAAGTCTGACCAATAACTTTTTTTATAATTATAAATATATATATATATATATATATATATATATATATATATATATATATATATCAATGTGCATGAATGTACATTTATCTGTGTGCCTGTATTTACATTTTCTTATGAATACAAAATCCAACATCTTGATATGTAGATTACATATGCATCTTTTTATGTTACCTTTGTATATGTAGGAAAGCGCGTGTATATATATATATATATATATATATATATATATATATATATATATATATATATATTGTGTGTATTTAGGCAGCATTTTTTCATTCATACATGTTTCATTAAATAATATAGATATGTGTTGTCTATATATTTTATGTAAATTCTTTCATATCGTCTGATAAACTTAATAACATTATCATTAAACAATGAAAGAAAATCACAATATTGATACATATTTTTTAATCCAATCTAAGCTTTCGGCTTACATAAGCCATTATCAAAGATGACAATTACACAATATATTAAGCAATACACGAACAAGAAATTGATGATAGTCTGTTTTTGTTTACATGGATGATTTCCAAGCAACGATAAACACGTGCATATAAGACGCTGAAAGCGAAAATCGCACCACAGCTCATGACGTCACACATGACCACGCGAGAGTGAATCCGATGAGTATTGAGTATGGAAAGCCGTTGGTATGAACCAATGGCTTCTGTTACTAATTATAGGCATTTAAGGATATTTGTGGAGATTTCATAGTTTATTTTGTTCAGGTTAGGTTTCAACTAATGCGGCAGTGGTACTTGTTATGTGGTAGTAATGTTGGGGGAGTGGGTGATGATGATAACAATTGTAGCAGCAAATATTTATTGTAAATTGGTAGATGTGATCGTTGTAATGGTGGTGGAATGATAATAACAATAATTATAATTATAATCATTATGATGGTAGTCTGACCTAGAAAATAATTGATGGTGTTATTGTATCTCTTATCATGTTCAAAGGTTCAATGGTGGTCTATGTAGTAGTGTTGGTTGTTTTTTTTTATCCGTTTGCTATAAATTCTGATAATAGGTATTTGTTTTCATGTCTGCATTTAGAAATTATTTGTGATATTATGTTTTGTGTATTCTTTTGTTGGGTATGAGAAATTATTGCTACCTTTTCGTGCAACAATATATATATCCAAAAATTAAAAAATTAATCAGTTTGTCTGACGAACGCAAATTGCGTGAAACCCAGTGTCACAAACTCACTATATATATATATATATATATATATATATATATATATATATATATATATATATATATACATACATATATATATATATATATATTGGAAGTAGGTGCGTTATATTGAGGAATTAGGAGTAGCTACGCTATATTGAGTCTAGTTACTTTCGTCTTCATCGAGCGTAAGATGCTTGCGTAAGTACTGTAACGGTCCGAGTTCGATTTTCGATAGTGGTTGCTTACTGCTAATGAGTCAGGAAACGGTCGTCCAGTAATTTCTGCATTCGGTTGAGAGTTCTTGTTCTAGACTCGATAAATTATTATGATATATATATATATATATATATATATATATATATATATATATATATATATATATATATATATATATATATGTCATTGTCAGTTTTCTGACAATCACTTCCCATTATATTATGGTTTTTATTTCGTTTGAACTTTGGTCTATCATTTAAGCGCCCAGATCGCAAAGTATGATTTTCAGTGATATCCCATACATATTTATTGAATTTATTGTACCGAGTTGTCCTCGGCCACCTTGAAAGTTATTAAATTACTGTAGTTATAATTGGTGATCAATAAAAAAACATATAATGTTATATAATTTTTGTACAAGCAAATCAAATATATTTCATGAACGCAAGTGGAATACAAACTAAACATACAGCGACCATTGGATCACATACACACATACACACACACAGACACAGACACACACACACACACACACACACACACACACATATATATATATATATATATATATATATATATATATATATATATATATAACAATAGCAAAGATAACATCAGATTACACCTATAAAAATAAACAGAAGGACAAGAAAGCAAGACAAATTACCAACGAGTCGTACATAAATAAACAAAGACAAATATCGAAAAGTTATTGTGGAAAAGTTACCAGAAGAAAAGAAAAAGATTAAGACTGAAATAGTTGGAGATTAAGTCATTATTCATAACATACTACAAATATAATTCTTAGTACTGTTTTGACAGCACTAATACTTAAACTACCAATGGATAAAAAACGAACGAGAGTAGAAAATACTATATTGATAGATGTAACTTTTAAGGTAAGCAAAAAAATAAAGTAAAAATAAGACAAACGATCTTCATGTTATGCAAATAAAAAGGGACTACGAATAGAGAAAAACCTGGTAACAATGAAAAAATCATCTGGGCACCTGGACGTGATGTAATGGTCAGCAAGCACATCTCACTATAACGATTACGACTGAGTAGTGATTTCGATCCTCAATAGGTTCCCCATACTTTCGGCCGTGTGCCACATCTAACCTACGCTTAGAAAATCACCAGGACACCTAGACGTGGTCTAAAGGTTAGCACAGTTGCCTTGTTAGAACGATTATGACTGAGTAGTGATTTCGAACATCACTAGGTTCCGCATAATTTCGGCCTAGTGCCATATCTAACCTTCGCTTACAAAATTACCTGGACACTTAGACCTGGTTAAAAGATTATGACTGACTAGTGATTTCGATCCTCACTGGATCCCCATACTTTCGGCCTTGTGCCACAGCTAACCTACAATTAGAAAATCACCAAGATTCTTAAACGTGGTCTAAATGTTAGCAAGCTTGCCTTGTTGGAATGATTACGACTGAGTAGTGATTTCGATCGAGGCTAGTTTCCCCAAACTTTCGGCCTTGTGCCACATCTAACCTACGCTTAGAAAATCACCATATATGTACATGTGAGTCTCTAATTTATTGATGGCTTACGGTACGATCACCGAATGTAAGCAACGTTGATACCGATCAGTACTTAGACGGGTGACCACTTGGGAATAACGAGTTCTGTAAGCTTGCATACGCTGGTGGTGTAATGCATAATGGCTCGGAATTGTTAATCGGAGAGCCGAGTTCCAATTTCCCTTGTGTTATTTATATTCACTTACGCGCAAATACCCTAGGGAATCGTATGATTCCAACTATGGCTTAATTAGTATGAATGGTATCACTTAAATCATTTTTATATGAAAAAAATAGAAAAATAAACTAAAATTACGTACAAAAAATTATATTTCAGTGTTAAATAACCCATAGATTTTGATATGCTAAACAAAAACAACCAACCAAATATGGAATCTAATTTACGTGCAAAGATATTTGTTACCATTCATGTTTGCTCCATGTTCCAGAAAATCTAAACAACCTCTTCCAAAGACATCTGATGAGGATAGTGGTCATCTTTTGTAAGTCTCTATCATTCGTCTTTCTGGAGGATTTTGATATCATGTTGAAACGCAGAAAACTGCTGTAATGTGGATTTATATAAAAACATAAAAAACGTGGTGTAATGGTTAGAAAATTGTGTCCCTATTTCGATTTACGACTGAGTAGTGAGTTCGATAGTTCGTTGGGTCCCCCTTAATCTCAACATTATACTTAATAAGTCTCTTGTAGATCAATTACGATTGAATAGTGAGTTCGATCCTCAATGGCTGCCCCATTATTTCAGCCATGTGCCACATCTATGCTACGCTTAGAAAATCATCATCACAACTTTTCTTCTTTTCTTCAGTCAATTCCATTGTGTGCGGGAAGGTTTCTAGGATATATTGAAATTTATCGAGCAATCTCCGAGAAACAGATTCAGAAGTGTACCTCTGAGAAGCGGTGCAGAGCGAAATGTTTTGCCTGATCATGGGGAGATTGTGAATTTGATGATCTGGAGTGGTTAATTTTTTCTGGGTTGTTCACTTTTCCTACGATCAAATTAAGGGACAACAGCTTGGTACTTGGTGATAGAATAGTGAACTTCAGTCGGGCTGTATATATAAAATACATCTAAATTAAGTAAGTTAATAAATTCATTTTAACAATTTAACTTCTAATGAACAGACTGCATTTACGATACTTGAAGTCTGGAAAATATTTTTTTATTTTTATTTTACTTGTACAGTGTAACCCGGATATAAGAGAATTGTCGGGACAGGAGAAAAGGTCTCTTATATCCGGGTTTCTCTTATATCCGGGTTTGGTCTATTATATATACATTAACACAGGCTCTAATTTGGGAGCAGATAAACATCTCTCTTATATCCGGGTTTCTCTTTATATCCGAGTCTCTTATATCCGGGTTACACTGTATATTAATTTCAGTCATGACAGTCCAAGGAGCAGTGTAAAACTCCAACTTAATATGTGTGAAAATGCAGATATAATGAAAAATATATCTGTAGAAAAAATTGAATATGTGTCATGTTTTCCTTTTGTCTTATTAATATATATATACCGTGTGTAACAGCAAAATTGTCCAAATCGTGTAACAGATCACAAAATGATCAATATCTAAAAATAAACACTAAACTAATTGAGTTTTTTTTTTTCAGGTTTTCACATAACCCGTTTAGCCATCTTAACACCATTATTCGTAATAATGACGGAAAAACCTTTGAGTTATTCAGCTGAAAAGAGTATAAAAATTAAAATCGTTTTGTGTCAGACCCACTGTCTTCCCAAGTGAGCAATGATGAGAGGAAAAAGATCATTCAGGCCTTCAGTAATGGTACGAACATTCATACTCTGACTTCCATCTTCAAAGTCCATTCAAGAACCATCAAGGGAACGGGGAATAATTTTTAAAAACATAGTATAGTAGAGAGGAAAACTGGATCAGAAGGTCACAATGGGAAGAGTGAACATCAAATCAACTTAGAGCTAACGAGATCAATTAGAAAAGATCCAACTCAATTAATAAAATCTTTGGCACGTGAAAAAGGAGTTTCAGCTATGACAGTCCAAGAAGCAGTGAAAAGAAGACTTGAAAATGAAATCGTACATGAGGCACCTTGTTACTCCAGGACAGAAAGTAAAAGGTTGAAAAGTTTAAAAAATATCTTGAATAGGTTGAAAATGATCCTGGAATAATATATGTCAAAATTGTGGTCAGTTTCGATTCGGTGAAAACCCAAAGCGTTTTATGCGTTGGTTTTTAAAATGTCCTTTTTGTTTAAATTCTTGAGGTTTCTCCAATATATTCTTTTTGGTAATCTTTACAGTTTATAGAGAAGATTCTTCTTTCAAGTCTGGCTTGTTGTTTTTTTACGTATTAAATCTTTTATTGTTTTTGATGTAATCGTGACAAACTTTATGTTGATTTTAGATAAATTCATTTCGGGTGTAGTTTTTATGTTTTTAATTTATTCGTTAGGTTTTTCAAGAAGGAAAGCTTTTCTGTTTTGGAATATTTTATGAGCCTTTTGCTTCACATTGAATCCGAAATAGGATAGTGAAGGGTCTTGAAAGTATTTTCAATATAATTATCCTCTTCGTTGCAAATTCTGAACATTCATAGATTGAATCCAATGATCATTCCGGATTTTATTTTGTTGTTATAATGGGAATAGAAGTTTATAAGGTCATTTTAATTAGTTGATTTTAAGTGATCGTTAAGCTTCAGGCTGTTGTCAACTCGGTGTAACATGATGTCTAAGAAAAGTAAAATATTGTTTTCTTCCATTTCGTAAGTAAAAAAAAGGCATTGGGATATTTAAAAACAAAGATGATGGAAAGTAAAAGAAAAAATTTTGAAACTACAAGCGTCTCTCGTTCATGCGCATATATCGTTAAACCAACGTCAACGAACCAAGTCCGATGAAGTTCTAACGGATGAAACGTGTCACAAATAAATTTGAAAAATTTTGTCTTACAATTTCTTCCACACTATTCTTGATGTATAAAGGGTCGGTATACATAAATATAGATCATTATATATATATATAGATATATAGATAGATATGAACAGATAGGTAGATGGACACACACACACACACACACACACACACACACACATATATATATATATATATAGATAGATTGATAGATAGATAGATAGATAGATAGACAGATAGATGGATATGAGCAGATAGATAAAGCAATTTAAAATGCACAAACTAATAGATTGATAGATAAGCGAGAGAAAAATATAGATTATTGAATAAATAGATTATGATGTAGATAGTTATATAAATTCACTGGATATTATATACACGAAACATTTAAGAATGATGGATATATATATATATATATATATATATATATATATATATATATATATATATATATATATATATATCGCTATTTTATATATTTCATTTCGCGCATACGCGTAGCTTGTTTTTGATTAGTCGACTGCACAGTATAGTGAGGTCATTTGGAAACCGTCTGTGTGAAAAACAGCACCATGATGCAATTCACTCCACCAGAAATTTGGAAAAAGCATGCTATACTGCTTGGCATTTGCGCTGGAAGTTCCAATACGATTATATCATAGTGTTTGGGTGTCCATTTAATGACAGTGCATAGGATTCGGAAAGAGTACAATGATTTTTATGATGATAACGATGATACGTAATCTTGGAAATCTCACTCACATCGTTCTAAGAGAAAAACTCCCACATTTATTGCTGAGGATCTCTTACTCAGCATGAAGGCCTCCATCAACTGCCTTGAGTAGGTAGTGCTGCCCTGGCTCAAGATGGTGGCTGCTGGAAGACCCTATGCCTGGCTACAGGACTCTGCACCATGCCACCCAAACTGAAGAACCGAGTCATGGCTGTGAGACAATTTCTGCAACCACATCACCCCTTATATCTGGCCGCCTAACTTCCCAGACTGCAACCTCATTGATTATTATGTGTGAGGCACAGTTGAGCGAGGGACCAATAAAACTCCTTATAATAAAAGATTACCTGAAGGCGAGGACTATGACAGCATTCACTAACAAGGAGACCATCCAGAAGAGTTACAGGAGATTCCGAAGTCGTCTGCAAGCCGTGGTTGAAGCCAATTGTGATTTTATTGAATGAATATATTCTTTAGTATTTCAAGATATTTTTGTGTAATTTTGTTAAATATATCTGTTTACATGAGATGTCAGTGTTATTTTCATTTTTACGTAATTTAGACGACAATTTATCCATCGCATTTTGCATATATATATATATATATATATATATATATATATATATATATATATATACATATATATATATATATCGAGAACATTATATGTGTGTGTACGTGTGTACTTGCTTATTATATTTTTAAAATAATTTATTTTTATACAGTTAGTCATGGAGAATTCGTTTAGGCAAAAATCATGTTGAGAAATTCTTTTTGTGTGTTAGTGAATGATTTGAATTTCAGTCCACGAATGCGCCAAAAAAAAAAAGAAAAGAAAAAAAGCAAAGGTTTTCTCCTGTATTGTTTGCATAGACTTTCCGCTTTTCCATATTTAGACAAATAAGGATATTGTTATTCTTTACCAATTTAATACCAATTTAATACCAATTTACACCATGTCATGTCGTTTTCAACAAGGGTATTGGCCAGAGCTGATATTCTGTCGTTGCCATTGTCGGACTTGGAATCAAAACGCTTTTGTGTTTTTCCTGTTTCCGATTTGAATTTTAACGCATGATCACATCTTTCCTGGTCCATACGCATACTTCCTCAAGTTTTCGCCAAGAAAAATGTTTTCAGTAATGAAATGTGTAGAGAGAGAACAGAAAATTATTTGGTTTCTTACCTCACATTTTCATTCTTTTCCTCCTTCCTTGAGAGCTCCCTTTTTTCATTCTTGTACTCCTTCCTACACGCCACACACTTATATTTCTTTTCTTCATTCCTTCAAAACTCGCTTTTTTCAATCTTTTACTCATTCCTTCAAATCCCCCATTTTTCAGTCTTTTCCTCTTTCCTTCTAGCTATAAATTTTTCATTGATTTCCTTCTTCATTCAAATTTCTATTGCTTATTGTTTTTCAGCCTCTCTTTGAACCTCCATTTTTTTTCATTGTTTTCTTCATTCTTTCGAACATCCCCTTTTTTCATTCCGCTCCCCCTTCCTTCGAACCTCCTATTTATTTTCATTGCTTTCTTCCTTTCCAACCCCATCCCAATTTTTCATTCTCTTCCTAATTCGTTCAAACACCCATTTTTACATTGTTCTCCTCTATCCTCCATTTTCCCCTTGCATGGCATTTGGTCAATTTAATTCTTTCTTTCTTTCTTATTTGCTCGCTTGCTTGCATGCTTTTTATTTTCCAGATGATGTTGGTTACAAGATGGACGTGACTATCTTCCCTACTGGAAAGAAAAACAAATCTATTTCCACCATACTTGTCAGGACATGTCCAAGAGAGAAAATGCGTGTCGTCAAGGTAGATTCAAATAGCCAGAATCTGTTGATGGGCGATTATTTCCGACGCATGCGCCTCAGTGATGTTAAGCATATTATGGCCAAAAGACGTTAGGACGAATAATGTAAGCAGTTGCATTTGTTGAAAACGGGACTTTTTGTTATTGAAGAAAGGGGTACGCTTGTGTGTCTGTTGTTTTTATACGAAGCGATAACATGATAAATCGATAAACAAGACAGAATAGTCAGGAAGTTATTGTGAATGAAAGAAAATGGACTTTTGAAGAAAGAATAGCTAACAAAAGTGGGAAGAAATATAAAGTGAATATGTAGAGCTAATGGTGTAATAAAAACAAGAAAAGAAATGACATATAAAAATGTAGCTTTTGTTACTGAGCAAAGTAAACAATGCGAGGTCAGGAGAGGAGGAAAGGAAAGTCATAGAGAAAAGCACAAAACAAAAGTGTAAAATAAAAAAAGAAAGAGAAGAAAGAAACAAAGAAACAAAGATGTACCTGTCTCGTGTTTGAGAGAGTTACGTATATCTTTTTTTCCTTCTTCTTTTTCTTTATGTGCAGTGGCCATTTAGGACATTGCCGATCATAGCCCTCCACAATTTCTTCTCGTTTTTATCTTATTATACATTTTGTTTTTGTTATCTCTTCTAAACCCTGTTCTGCCATGCATTTACTTAAACTCGCTAGAAAATTCATGCGTTGATATTCCTTCTTTTATGTACTCGAGATTTCAACTGTCTCTTCTTGATGCCATCAAACCTGTTCAGCCATCCATTTACAGATGTTCGCTAGGTAGGTCGTGCGTTGTTTTCCTCTATCCCTCACTGACTAAAATATGCCTTGTGAGTATCAAATATTCCAACCCCTCTTTCCTCATTATGTATCCTAGAAATTTCAACTCTTACTTTCTGCTGGCATGTATAAGTTTACTTTTTGTTCCTTTCATCGTTGTTCACATGTTTTAGCCATGATATTCTCAGCATAGTGTTTCCAATGTTTGGTGGTCTGGCTTACTTTAAATGAGAAAATATCGGATGTAGATTTTCAAAGCAGGCAGACACACACGCGCATCAAAGATTCGCATAATCTCGTCTACTGTTCTACATTTTTCTCATTTCTGTTTTTGTTCGACGATGCAAGATAGTAACTAAAGTACAAATGGAAACAGTAAAATGACGAACGAAGAACAAAATGAAAGAGATGGAAAGATTTAAAGAAAGAAAAGAGACGGAAAGAGTTAAAGAAAGAAAAGAGGCAGAAAGACTTAAAGAATGAAAAGGGACGGAAAGCCTTCAAGAAAGAAAAAAGCCAGGAAGATTTAAAGAAAGAAAAGAGACGGACAGACTTCAAGAATAAAACAGGCGGAAAGAGATAAAGAAAGAAAAGGGGCAGAAAGACTTAAAGAATGAAAAGGGACGGAAAGCCTTCAAGAAAGAAAAAAGCCAGGAAGATTTAAAGAAAGAAAAGAGACGGACAGACTTCAAGAATAAAACAGGCGGAAAGAGATAAAGAAAGAAAAGGGGCAGAAAGACTTAAAGAATGAAAAGGGACGGAAAGCCTTCAAGAAAGAAAAAAGCCAGGAAGATTTAAAGAAAGAAAAGAGACGGACAGACTTCAAGAATAAAACAGGCGGAAAGAGATAAAGAAAGAAAAGGGGCAGAAAGACTTAAAGAATGAAAAGGGACGGAAAGCCTTCAAGAAAGAAAAAAGCCAGGAAGATTTAAAGAAAGAAAAGAGACGGACAGACTTCAAGAATAAAACAGGCGGAAAGAGATAAAGAAAGAAAATGGGCAGAAAAACTTAAAGAATGAAAAGGGACGGAAAGCCTTCAAGAAAGAAAAAAGCCAGGAAGATTTAAAGAAAGAAAAGAGACGGACAGA
>OZ038503.1:49951215-49956215 GCA_964036315.1 Acanthosepion esculentum
TTGTTACATTAATTCGTTCGATTTTTTTTAGAATTTATTTTCATATTTATTACTTATTAATAGTTATGAAGAATCATTCAACAATGTATTCTCCTTCATAGCTTGCTTGCAACCTCCTGTCAATGATCCACTGACTGTTCAATACCTCGACGGTAGAAATCGTTAGGTTCAGACTCGAAAAAGTCATTAAGTCACGTTTTAGGCACCACATCGTTGTTGAACGACACACCCTTCAAATTGTTAGAAAGCGACCAAAAAGACATATCCTGAGGGGGCTAAATCAGGAGAATATGGTAGGTGTGGCAGAACGTCGCAACCAAGCTCTTTCCTTGTCTCCACGTGTAGCCTTGTGTTGAGTTTGTTTCCCTCGGTCAATGCATGTAGTACGCATGCGCTGTGTTTCTGGACCTTACCCATTAAGTGAATATGACAAGTGGTAATAATATGAGAACTTGCCATCTTTTGAACCATTCTCTGGTTGTCTGGTGTGGTTCTTCTTTAATCAGTACGTTCAACTGGTTCCAATCAAACTGAACGGGTCAGACTGAACAGGAAGAGTATTTGACGTTGACTCGGAAAAACCATTTCTGTGTCATTCTGTCGATAATAAAGTTATCTGCGTAAACAGCACAAATGTCTCGAGCAGCTTTGGAAATTTTGATTAAAAGCAAAGAGAAGATGTTGAATATGCTCGCTCTTGTCTCACTAGCATTCAATCTCGAAGGGGTGTCTCATTTGAAATAAAATTCCAGTAACGTTAGACAACAGTTTCAAAGGATGTACCGAGTTACTAAGAAGGAAAAACGCCATGAAAAGTTATTCTTCGAGAAGATCAGAAAAAAACTAACAAAAACAGGAAACAACCTATCAACAGGTAGTCGAATGTTGCTACTGATTCTCATTCACATGCAAATACGTTTGTAGTCATATATAAACAAACACTACGTAGTTTGATATTTGCGGTTGTCTGATTCTGTTATTTGAAACATCTCTCTCTCTCGCTCTCTCTCTCTCTCTCTCTCTCTCTCTCTCTCTATATATATATATATATATATATATATATATATATATATATATATATATAAATTTAAGATTAGAAACCAGACAACATTAAAGTACCATTGATTGTATTTTATTTCCCCAGGAAGGTGTTTTTTCCTGGTTCTTCAGATCAGATTTCCAAGCATAAATTGTATGCATTGATAATTTGATCTGAAGAACTAGGAAAAAACCACCTTTCTGAGGAAATAAAATATAATCAATTGATTTTCAACGTTGACGGTTTTCTAATATTAATTAAATTAATATTTGCTCTGCTTTGACATTGAGCTCTTTCTGGATTACATCCTCCTTGGAATTATCCATTTTCATTACCTATATATATATATATATTAAAGAGAAGAGAGAAACCGCAAACGTTGTAGCCTATAATGTGAATTTTTTGAATATATATTATATTTTATTTTCCATATTTTGCTGCACAAGTTTCGGCTCTTGCGATGTTTAACAGCTGAGGAGGTCTGGACCTCACATTGGTTGAATAGAGGAGGGATTGTGGATTTGCTGTTGTTCAGCAGACTCTTGCAGAGCCAGCAATGATCTTTAGGACCAAACTTGTCATTCTATCAGCAAATAGTAACTTTGCTTCATTGAGGACACGTTGCATTCATTACCGGCAGAGACAAAGAGACGCCTGTTACAATCAGACATGTCGCTTCGATACAGACTGAAGAAGTGATTCCTATGGGCTATAGAAGCTGAGCAAGCAGTTGAGAACCAAGTAGATGAGTTCGATTTACCTTTATATTTTCTTGTGGTTGAGCACAGAATCGCAGTTGGAAACGTTGCCCATTCATTTTTTCCGTAAGATCCATGAGTCACCCAAATGTCATGGCGATTCAGCTCTCCATTGTTTTGCAAATTCCTTAAAATGATCATACTATGGGATATGTGTTATATCTCTGCTATGTCTCACGTTGTGTGATCAAGATTACATTTTTGGCATTTGAATTCCACCTTCAACGATGACTGCAGTCCTGCCGGAACGTACTCGTTCATCCAAAATCAAATTTTATACCTCTGAACCACTTACGAATAATATTCTCAGCTACGACACCATCGCCATAAACGGCACATATATGTTTTGCTGTTTGTTTTCGAAAATCAAAGAGAAACAAATGTCGAAAATGCATCTATTTTCCTACATTTTTATTTTAACTCAAATCCAATTAAAATTCACTGCGTTATAGTTTAATGGATATCGGCACAAAATAAGAAATCGGAGAGCCGCGTTCGAATTCCAGTGAAGTCGTTGCATTCATTTATGCACAAATAACTTTGGAAAAAGTATGAATCCATCTCTTCTCCCCCAAGCTATAGGTTGATTAGCAGGACAGACTGGATCCTATATGCTTGGATGGCAACCAGTCTATCGCAGAAAAAAAATGGAAAATTACTGCGGGAAGTTGTTTTTCTGCCTAGTCATTCATGGATCGAAATAAATATGATGGCCCAAGCGTCTATCACGTATGGCACTTAACTGACTGACTTTTTTTTTATTCCCGAATTGAACAGAAAGACACCTTGAGATGGAACCTCTCCCAGGTACGCGCATTATATTTCAGTCATGTGTCCAAAACAATTGAAAAACGGTACGAGTGGTGGGCACGGTGGAGAAATGGATAGCGGCTCGAATTGAGGAATCAGAGAGCCGAGTTTGAATTCCAGTCGGATGCATTACATGCATTTACGTGCTGATACCCTTGGGAAAGGTATGGATCCTCTTCTTCTCCCATCCCTCCAGCTATGGGTAAATACCAGGGCAGACTGGGTTCTATGGTCACCCAAGGCCACTGAACCCAGTCTAGCATGACTGAGTGGGTTCTATGACCTTGACAGACTGGGTTCTATGATGGGACCACAGAACCCAGTCCTAGGAAAATAAAAACTGAATTCAAAACCGGCCTGGAGTGGTTTTGGCTATCTTATCCAAGAAACACCACTTCTACTGCGGCTGCAGTATACATGTTGCCCCTACAACTATACGGGTCACGGGATAAAATAATATATTATTATTTGATTAGCCGGCGAGGACAGTGACCAGAATGAAGACCTAATTTGAACTCATTAAAACGACCAACACGCAAAGCAGTAACGATTTATTGCTTTTCCGCCAAATAATCATCAGGCACGAACGGCATGGTATAACGATCATTGCAAAAGACAATGCTAGAAAATACTGCTGTCAAGGAAAACAGAAAACGGGAAAGAAAGACACAGGTACTCACTGGCAACCTGATAAGTTAAAAAATGAATTAGTTCTGCCTATACAATGAAAGATAAAGGTAAATAAAAAAAAATTAAAATAAATATATGAACATTTAAAAAAATGAATACATATACAAATATCTATATATATAAAACAGAGGATGACTGTCTGTGTGATATCTTTTCCCTGGAGATCCATCCAACCGATTTTGACTAAACTTGGCATATACATTGTACACTATCTGAGATGAGTTCTTAGCGTAAGAAATCGATATTTCTTTTTTTAAATCGATAAATCCAACTTTTTCCCTCGGGTTTCGTTCAAATTCCATACGTAGGTTACTTACATCATGGCAAGCTCAACGATACCTCATTTCTATTTCTACGGCACTGCGTTTTGCAAAAAACGAAAAATCAATTTCAAAACAAATCGATTTTAACACAAATTTTAAACTAAATTCCCACAATTTTCAAGCAATCTAATTCAAACTTGACTCAATTGTAGCCAACAACAAGTTGTTTAACAATTGTTTAACTTGATAATTGAGTCCACCCATATTGTGAAAACACTTCGCGTAAATAGCGAAAAATGGCGATTTTTACTGGTTTCTTTCTTATTTTTTGTTGATCTTTCAACCAATTTTCATCAAACTTAATAACCGCTTTATACATTGACAAATTGAATTTCAAAAACGCCAATATAATTGTAGCTTGAATTCGGTCTTCATGTTGCCTGTTTTACCCCTTCATGTTCTCAGCTAACTTCGATTGAATAAATATAGATTACTTCTGTTATATCAGTAATTGTATTAGTTAAAATGCTTTTTAATAAAAGCACTTTAAAGTAAATGAAGAAGATAGACTCTGTTACCTCTAAACATGATGCTGTCTTTGCTCCATTCTACCTGAATTCTTTTTCTGATCGACCAGCTGGGTATGGCTGCTAGTATATGAACAAAAAGTTAAAATTAGATAAAGTATAATTTCTGTAACGATTAGGTAGTTGATGTGAATCAGTTTCAGTTATATAATAATGTAGATTTAGTTCTTTCGAATCCTTTAATGATGACGGCGACATCCTTGAAACATGTCTAAATCATAAAATGTACAATAAGATATAATATTTATTATTTTAAACGTTATTTTTCGCGGAGACCCGTGTTGGATTAGGCATCCCTTATTTTGAAACATTTCATCCCAAGCAAGGCAATAATGTCACTAAGACTCAAGGGTTTACTGGAAGTGAAATGAAAAGAGAAGTCTTTAGTGAGGAGAAAGGACAATAAAAGAACGAAATTCAGGCAGACAGAATATGGCGATTGGCGTTGCAATTAAATTTTTAAAGATTGTAAATATCAGGAGAGAAAACAAAACAGGAAGAGAGGTGAGAAGTTCTACAAAGTAAAATATTAAAATAAAACATGCAGTTGAATCTACCTAGTGCAACAGTAAAACGGTGAGACCTAGTTGCCAATCTAGTGGACAAGCGTGCAAACACCAAGGGAGGTAACTAAGTTACTGAAATGTCTAAACTTTTTTTTAAAGAAAAACTATTTATAACTATTAGTTAAAACCTAGATATTTTAAACTATTTATTTTAGTTTGCACGTGTATTTACATGATTAAATTTAAAATTTTTACAGAACATAAACTTATCGTTTTTTTTACTTCACACGTAAAAATTTAATTTTCAGATGAACACATCAATTTTTGCCTTAGAAAAAACAATGTTA
>OZ038503.1:49958715-49981215 GCA_964036315.1 Acanthosepion esculentum
TGTGTGGGTGTGCTCACGTTCTTGTTTAATGACATGTCACATCATCAGCTCCAAATCCAAAGATTCTCGCCGTTAGAAGTCTAATAAAGTAAAAACTAATAAAGTTCTTAAGATAGAAAATCACATTCTGGTTGAAATTGTCGCGCGTAAACTGCGAAATCAGCATCAAGCGAAATGGCGGCAAATAAAGACAAGTAACTGAATTCTTTTCTCGCTGTATACTGATATTGCCCTGCGGACTTTGCTTAGAGTTTTCTTGCTTCGTGTTCAGTTAAGTGGCAAATGATTGTGAGAACCGAAGGACTGGTAGACACGAAAGAAAATCAGAAGCGAACAATGATACACCCAAAGTTAATCCGCTTCGATCGGTCCGTGATTGCCTATCGGGCAATATTCTGGAAACACTATTCGCTCTACTTCGGTATAATGATTGATTATTTTAGTTGTATTATAAACGTAATAATTTGTTGAACGCAGTCGAAAACTTGGTTTAAGTTTAATTTAAGCAACAAAGACATTGCTGTAATTAATCCTTTAAGCCTGTATTGAAATAATTCTAGATAGATATGAAAACTCTGAAACACATAGCTAGAAAGGTGCCAGTTAGACTTGAAATAAAGTTCTCTCGCATTTTTCACCTGATTATTTGAGTCTACTTTTCCAATACCTATGATAAAATAACTGTTAATATTAACGTTTCAATTAACTTAACATCGAAGTAGGTAAATTTATATATATTCCTGAGATGAAAAATTTACACTATCTACATTGTTCGGACTGTTGTCCTCATCTTTATTTTCATATTCACGGCGTTCTTCTGGTGATATACGTTGAAACTTCGAACCGAACCTTTTATTTCGTTCACCGAGATAGATTGTCCTGATTCCATGTGATATGCCTTTTCTGGATATCTCAGTTTTCAGTTATTTGCTTTTAGTAACACAACTTTCTAAAACATATCGCCAAGTGGATAAAAGAATTGGTTGAAGTAATCCAGTGACTTGGAACAAAGAGTTGTGAGTTCAATACCAGGCAACAGCAAAGTGTACAGAAACCGGGGGAGTTTAATTACTAAAGGAAAATAACTAAAACTGGGATATTCAGAAAAGGCAAGGCACTTGGAACTCCAACGTATATCACCTGAAGAAGCCCTGACAGTGCAACGGCTGAAACGTCTTGAATCTGATAATAAAGATGAGGACAACAATCCGAACAATATAAATAGTGTAAATACTTTAAAAGTTAGTTTAGATTATAATTATATCAGACACTATATGCTTTATGGATCCAGACAAGTTTTCCCAGTAACGAAAACGGTACAAAAGATTCGTTCAGTTTATCGAAATGATAGTTTGGTCAGTAAAACGTTTTATTCGAACATTGTCATTGATCTGGATGGCAAAGTCCTGTCTGCACTGACCTTTTGCGCACCATAGTTGAGGAAAATCCTAATTGATTGATTGATGGGTTACTTGATTAGTTTTCTAATGCTTATTAATTTTTTGCTGGTTATTTTAAACCAGAACATATTTTTTAGATTTTAAGAATTTGGTGGGGGGATAAAATAATGGTTTAGTGACACTAGTTTTACTAATTAAACCATAGCTGGAAGAAGAAGAGTTGGAGTCATACCTTTCCCAAGTGTATTTGCGCCTAAAGGAATATAACAAACCCAACGGGAATTGAAACTTGACTCTTCAATCTCCAATTCCGAGCCATTATCCATTACACCACCTGCACATACAAACTTACGGCATCTGGTATTCCCAAGCGGTTACCCATCTAGATCCAGACCAGTCGGGGATCATACGAGAACTAGTGTTTCAACGTGATGTGTCCGTAAACCTGGAAAATCCTGAGCGAACCACACGAAAATTATCAGAATAATTAAATATAAATCACACTTCGATCATTAAACACCTTCGTGAACTCGGAGAAATGTCCTTCATCATATGGCTGCTTCAGAGCTTAATCAAAGAACTGTCCTTTGGTCATCACTGAAAAGTAGTCTTAGTAATAAACATTTTCTGGGCAGAGTCAACACCAGTGAAGAAAAATGGTTCTCTATACTCTTTATCGAACATGAAAAAGTGAATCACTCTCTTCAAAAGAGCTACATCGGATAAAAATTGGGCTCTATTCAGATATGAAGAGCATCGTCTATCCATTTCTAAGCAAAAATGAAACATCTAATGAAAAGAGATTACCACATTAAATGCATTGCCCAAAACCTTATTCTAAAAACGCCTATTCTTGGTTTATCATAAATTGTGTGTTGCCTTTACACTATACTACAAGACCAAAATCACTCAGATAAAGATTACGGCACTGATTATAGATGTGTTGACTCATCATTCTTACTGGCCTGACCTTGCTCCATCAGAGTGTCATCTTTACCGAAAATTGCAAAATGTTTAGATGGTACACATTTTATTATGAAGCTGATTAAAACTGATACTGAAGGTTTCTATGCAGAGAAACCTGAAGAATGTTGCTCTCGGGGGATGGAAAAGTTGCCAAATAGACTGGATTAATGTGGAGGAAAATATTATCTCAATTAAACATATCAATTAAGAACAAAGAAGGAATTCTGATATATATATATATATATATATATATATATATAGAGAGAGAGAGAGAGAGAGAGATAAGAACAGAATGTGATAGATAGATAGATAGATAGATAGATAGATAGATAGATAATGTATGCACTGAGCTAGCTTGGTATACAGATAAACATCTGAACCTGGTGATAGAGGAAGTTAAATATGAATGGATAAACTGGTAAAAACATCTATCAGAAAGATAAGATTTGATAGATTACATTCACTAGTCTTTCGTGCTTTCTTCGCCTGTCTCTCTATCTATCTATCTCTCACTCTCACACTCTCTCTCTCTCTCTCTCTCTCACTATATATATATATATATATATATATATATATATATATATATATATATATATATATATATATATATTAAGAATGTGCAGGTGATGTAATTTATTGGAACGGAAAATGTAATCGCTAGAACGATTTAAAATTCTTTTGCCGTGGTGCCCTTGGGAAAGTCCTGAATCCATCTCTATTTGCTTCAGCTGTATGTAAACTATTAAGGTAGATTTGACTCTTTAAATTCTGGTTGGGAAACTCTGAATATATCCCTGGCAACGGCATTACACCCCGTGTCATACAGACATTTACACTCCTGCAGTGGGTGGGGATGTGGTTTGTAAAAATTTGATGTATGAGTTCCACATCAGTCAAACAGAAAGAAACTAATGAAAAATATTTAATTTCTTAAATTAACTGCGACCGATGATAAAATACAGATATTTTACAGAGAAGAGAGATCGTACGCATGCGAAATCAATCTCCACTAACCCAACCAAAGGCCAGTTTTCTTATAGAAAACGGTAATAATATGATAGTAAAAGGTTCCTAGCGCATTCGTGCGTAGTTAGAAAATTAGGGTTACGGCTATGAGTACCGGTTTCGAATATCACTATGAACGATTTGTCAGGGTGGTGACCCCTTGATAATATTGGCATGGGCAGACGATCCCAACACGTTGCACCATTGGAAAGTGCCTGATAACCATACCACGTGTTGATACATGCTTTGTAATAACATTGTATATTCTGAACTCTTAGTCAGTCAACGGTGGTTGTTCTAGCACAAAATCACCAGTCATCGGGGCAAAAGGCTTGAGTGTATTGACTTTGGGCAACTACTGATCCTGACAGGAACTGTAACTAATATCTGTTCAGCATAGTTGCAATTTAAAACATCTTGATTCCGAAGAAACACAAAAGGTTACTGCGCCGTATTCGCTAACCAACTTATTAGACTCCATTGTTTCCCGAAACTGATAGGTGGCTATTATTATGATAACATTGGGAGGAATTTAACTTTTATGAGCTCTATCTGAAGAATGCAACACTATAATGGTGATCATAATTAATCTAAGTGAAAGAAGCAGTCGACAAAAAACATTCGAAATTCGTTTAATGAAAGGTGTAATATTCTAACATAATGACACTAGCCCACGTGTTTATTGGTGAGGAAGAGTGCATTTTTCACAGCTTTGATAGGGAGATTTTGCTTATTCTTCGTTTTAGGTAGATATTGCACGTTAGGTTAACCATGTATATTAATCTTTACATATTTCCTTGTATATGAAAAAAATAAAAAATAATGGATTCCCCACAAGACTGCAACAGGCAAAAATAGTAGTTCTTAAGTTAAGAAACAAAACTTTCTGAGAGGACTTGGATGTATAGGCTTTGTTCGTAGCTGCACTGAACGTTGAATAAAGGTAATTTAATTTAGATAAACTTTAGCAACCTTTCACAACATATTTGGATCTATAAGCTTTAGAAGTTCGAGCTGTCCTCTTCGGTACTTCAACTTTATGAATTTTAAGCAAAGTACTAGATTGACAGTTAGGTGTCATCATCTTACAGTTGAAATTGCTAGATGTAATCGTAAATTATATGCTCAGTTCCTTCTCTAGCACTTCTCGCTTGTGAAACTCTCTTCTGGCCTCTTGCTTTTCAGTCAACTTTGATCATCAGAAATTTTGATGCATTGTCAATCGTTATCTTCTATCTTCTTAATTCTTCTCCTTTTATTGTTCTCTCTCCTTAAAAATGATTATCTTTTTCTCTTATTCTTTCACACTCATTGTGACTTTATTTCCTTGTTTTGGGTGAAGTGATTTAAAAAGAGCTGAACGATTAATAAAATGTGGTCTTTTTAATCTCCAGCTTTTGTTTTATTCAGTTAATTATTATTAAAACATGTAAATATTAATGGATAATTCATACCTTTTTCCAGATATTTTAAACGCAGAATTTTAAGGCGCTTCACGTTCCAAATCGCTAAACATTATGGTTGGCGGTTTGGAACGTGAAGTCGATGAAGCGAGCTCGGATACAGGTAGTGTGCAATACGTTCATTTTAGCAAAATAACCTTTGGAAAAGTAGGAATTTATCCTCCCATGTATGGGTTAAACAGTAGGGTACACTGGGCTCTCTGGCAGCGGATCTTGGATAAGGAAGAATTAAAAAAAAACAGCCATCTGAAGCTGTAAGAAAGTGGTTAGACTTGGGGGCGCAGATACTCTGTAAAACAAAAACCATGATACATTTCGCCAGGTTTAGCTGATACCACTGGGGAACCTATTATCGAGAATGGTGTTGGCACCTAAAAAACCGGTGGATGGATGTGAATTTAGTCAAGATCGGTTTTCATCAATTAAGGCTGCCTGTTATATTTAACCCCGCTGTCAAGAAATAAACAGGGGCCAGTGGAATGGGCGTTGCTTTATATTTTTTTACTTCTCATACTGTTTCGATGTTTGTTGAACATGTCTCTGCGTTTTCTTTAAATTCTGATTTTTCTTCTTTTTTTTACCTGATACCCTCCGAACGTGAAGAATCATGGCTCTCCACAATTTTCTGTCCATTGTAGCTAAAGTTTGTCGTTTCGCTATATCTACTAATCACAATTTATACAAACTCATTAGATAGGTCATGAGTAGCTTTTCTCCTTTCTTTCAAAATATCCTGTGAGTATCAATATTTCCAAGCTTCTTTCCTCATTATATGTCCTAGAAATTTTAACTGCCTTTTTTCTGATGTTAATTTAAAGTGTCCTTTTTGTTTCCATTTTCTCTGAAACTGCATTATTACTTACATGTTCAGTCCTTGGTATTTTCGGCATCCTTCTGTAGAACTATAGTTTTGTAGCTTCAAGTTATTCTTCGTCTGTGATGCGATTGCCATATTCATCCTCACCTTCCAGTATCCATATATTTCAAAAGGTTTTACGCGGGCTTGTGGGTGATTAATTATATTGGCATCCTACAACCCATTCCATCAGATGCTGCACCTCAAGCCACTCGCTACACTATCACTATTTCCATGGAAAATGTTCCGACGAGCTACATATTCTCTCGTTCCACCAGGTTTAGACGTTACCAGCCACATCACGTACACAGAGGCGAACCATCCTTGTTCTCTTTGTATTCCATCAGCAAGATGAAAGTTTCGTTTATACAGATTCTTTCTAAGAGCCACTGCTTTGTGGGCCAAACTCTCAATAGAATGCTTTCTCGACCATTATAATCTTAACCTCTTCAAGTTCAGGGACAACCTTTATATATCCTACATAATCATAATGTATAAGTCATATATCTCCTTTTAAGTATATCCCCTTCCCTATTTCTGTTTTCCTGATAGCTATAATCTTCAACTATTCAAATGTAATGTCAATCGACATCTCCAGTTGCTTTGATCTATCCACTATCCTTCTCTTCATCCTTTCCTCTATCACTCCTATCAGCTCTCCCTCCAAATCTTCTGTCACCCACTGCGTACTAGTGGCTTCCCGCCTTTCTTGGGGTGAAATGCTTAAAAAAAAAGAAAAAGTCCTTTAGTACCTACTAACGTGATATCACTTAGGTATTGTATTGTGTGAACAATAGCGTAAAAACGGAATTTAATATTTCTAGTCGTTCTAAAACTGATACAATATTAAACTGATGTTAAATTTAGATTAAACTTAGCTGCTACAAATTCTGAATCATTAGTGCTTATTATATACGAGAAATATTTTGAGGAATTTAGTAGTCCGAATATGTATTATACAGAAAGAATTTCGTAGCCCTAATTGGTAATATACAGAAGTCCATATTATACAAAAATAATTCTAATTAAAGTGAATATTTAGAATTCTATATCTGTAAATGTTTTGACACCTAGAAAATTACAATTTACCTGAATAAAATTCGAGTCGTCTCAAGATCGCGTGAACATGAAACTCGGGTTACGACTAGAGCCATTCTTTCACAGAATTTAACGTTGTTAAACGTTTTTGCTCACTCTAAGCAATCTAGTCACCGAGAACTTTACTGAGTAGGTATGTTTTTCTTTAGGCTTTTTTCCTTTCTCTTTTTTTCTGTATTGTTGTTTTTGTTCGAGACTTTGTCTGCATATAAGTTTTAAGTTTTGGCAAGTTTTCCGTAGATTCCATCCACGGTTTTGTTTTTCTTTAACGGGACACTTCTCAGTTACCTTACTACTACACACGTTAAACGTTGAAGACAGACTAACCAGAAACTCACACGAATGACAAATGTAATCTAGTCTACATGGCAACACAGCGCCATCTACCGCAAACTTTCTTTAAAGTTTAATAACTAAAAATAATGGATTTGCAGACATATGTTTATATGGACTTTTGTCCTTGTTTTGATGTTAGTAACCCGCCCCCAAATTTGCAAAAGTATTTTTGATACACCCTGATAAATTAAGAGAAAAGGTAAATGTATCTTACATTTGAATGCTAAGCGACGTAATTTGATGTCGTTTCTTAGGCATTAAATTATTCCACTTAGCATCCTCCATAATTTACATAGACTTTTCAGTTACCTGATGAATATTTATGAGCGTTTCTTGAATTATTATTATTGTTTATATATACCTGTTGCAAAATCAAATCTTTACATTTAAAAATTGGTCAGTGGTACTGGCAAAGGTAGAAGTGTCTCCCTCCCTGCAAGGGCCGCAGGAAGACGATCGAGTGCTTGCTCTTCTCTTTTTGGCGGGTGGGTGGCAAGCCACAATTCTGTAGAGCCATCGGTGCCTTGCATCTGTGTCATGGATAGCACTGGGAAAGCCACATTTGATGAGTACTCGACATGCCTCGAAGTTGGTTTTCCTAGGTCGCGCGTAGACAGAAGATTAGCTGTGTGTGAGAAGTGTTAGGGACGCCTTCCCAAGCCTTACTACCATTCCTTTCCGGGCCGAGGTTGAGCGCCGTCGTAAAACCGGAATCAGTCAGAATTCTTCACCGAGTGTCGAAAGGCTTTGCGCGCCAGTGACCTTTCATGGCTGAGGAGGATATTTTATCGGGAACTATTGGAGAGAATCGCGTTGAGCCCACTCTGTGGGCTGCTCAGCTTGTCGGCGACCGAGTTGTGCTTTTTATGAGCACCAGCTACGAATTACCTTAGCAAAGCTGAGTTTTCTCTTACCCGGGGATTGACCTGGAAATATTTATCAATGACTTTGCTTTTAGAGGGGGTTTGACAGATATGACTGATTGTCACTGGTGTGACAATCAGTCATTTAGAAGAAACGGCTGTGAGCGACTTCAATTGTCCACAGGTGCGTCCGTTCTGGGATCATGTCGATCCCGAACATCTCGTGTCCGTCTTTCTCGCATACTTGTGCGATAATTTGTTGCCCCGTGTTCAGTGATGAAACGAATGATGTTTCTTATATTGTTTGCTGTGACAAGAATAGTGATAGGGGGGACGTAATAGAGGGGTGATATAATTTTTGCGCATCATATCAGGATGAAGATCAGAACTGATAGAAAGTGCTTTCTTTCGGCAGATTTCAGCGAAAGGTGGGTAAAAGTTACGAGCTTGGCTCGGGTGAATCGTGACAGCTTGATTTCTTTTTTACTCCCTTATAAACACAAAGTTTCTTCAATACCCACAAAACCAACCTGTGGCATATATTACAACTGCTCTGAGCAGGTCCGCCTTACAGTTTCTGGGAGAGAATTCATAACCTGGTATGATCATCAGTTTGAAAAGAGCCAGTACGCTGAAACTCTCGACCACAATGACTTATAACTTTGTGTTAGCAATAATTTCGTCCACCCAATGGCACTTGCATGACTTGGTTTTCAGGTAATTCACAAGAATGTCGAACGCCGGGATCGTCTCCCCAGGCCATTATTATTAAAGTTAACTCCTTAACAAATCAACCAGGGCGGGATTCGAACACGGGCATCGTAGTTGGAAGCTAACCTCTCGGTTACGGGTTCAGTTCCTAATTCCGAAATGTGCTCACGAAAACCTTACGTGAGTGGAACTTTGGTTTTAGAGTCTAACATTTCTTTTTTCTTTAAAATCACCAACATTTTAAAGTTTGAACTCATTCCATAATTGCTTTTAGTTTTGCTATGAATATTCGATAAATAAATTTAACTATAATTATATATGAACATATTTTATTCCGTCTTCCGAAGTTAAACATGACAAAATGAATAATCTACAAGCCTAGATGGAAAAGTTCATATGCTGATTATGAAGAAGTATTACTATAGCTGTGAAAACTTGCATGCATTAATTTCAACTCTCCTTGTTGATAACTGTATTGTTGTTCCCAGGTAAACTTATATCTGAATATTCAAAGTAGTCTTCAAAAGTAACTAGTAACGATTTGTCTTGAAGATGGAAAAATTGCACTTGCAGTAAAAGGGTTGAGCCCCCAAGACATTCATGATCACATGCTTGTTACATTAGGTGATCAGGCGCACTAGGCTGATTACATCACGGGAAAATCTAACATTTTTTAGGCAGATCCAGCTTGTTTCCTTGAAAGTTTCCTAACCTAGAATCTATGTTGTGTTCGTCATTTTGACCCAAAGAATAACAATCCATCCCCCTCCTCATATGCTCCGAATAATGTCCTGTATGTTTCATCTGCAGAGAAGGTGATGGCCTTAGTTTTTAGGGGATACAAAAAGCATTGTATTTATTGATTATATTCAAAAGGGCCACACTATCAATGGAGAGTAATATGTCAACATACTGAGGCAGTTACAAAAGGCTACCAAGACCAAACGCCCAGAAAAAAAAACTTAGAAAAGGAGTCTTGTTTCATTAAGATAATGCTCCAGCATATAAGTCCTTGGTTTCAATGGCTGATATGCGTGACTGTAGCTTTGAACTGATTGATCACCCTCCCTATTCTTTTGATTTGAACCCCCCGCTGACTATCATCTGTTCCTCAACATGAAGAAATTCTTATCTGGGAACCAGTATTGCAGTGATGGTATCATGTCTGACTTTGATGACTTTTTTGCTCAACAGGATAAAAGCTTCTTCACTAATGGGATTCGAGCACTGCAAAACCGACGGAAGAAGTGTGTGCACCGCAATTGGGGGGGGGGGCATGTTAAAAAATAAACCTCACTTGGTCCCATAGAGTGAGAGTATCTTGGTCAGCCTATAAACCTTTCAGCCGACGCTCGTATTAAAAGCTATTTTCTCACTGATGCTATGTGCCTTCACACCGAGTAAAATTCTTTGCACACAATAAGTTATGTTTTGACTTCACCTTGAGAATTCTTACAGCTGAAAGAAAAAAATCTGATTTTAAAACACAATTATTGTTTTTTATTTGCTATTTTCGGGCCGTATCGACTGATCTAATTGTACTTTTTGGCATATATTTCGTTTTTATCCCGTTTTTAAAAATGACTTCTTCGTTTCCGTTTTTTATTTTGTAAATTTATTTTAGTAAGACATAAGGCCAAAGTGATAAGGAAGACTGTGATGCGGCAAGTTTCTAATTAAGTATTTATTTTTGCCTCTAAAATCTCCATGTGAAGCTCTGGTTTTAATCTGTGAACAAAAAATCACCAATGATGCCAGAAGCAAACAGGTTCATCATTGAGAATTTAACTTTGTTACTATATTTTGTTTTAATGTTGTTGGTTTTTTTTATTTTTGCGTTTGTTTTTTTTTTTTACCTAAAATGATTTATGCCCTTTTCCCGCCTTTATATCCAATTTGGTATCCTGCGATTTCTGTTATATTCACTTTATATGTTTCCTTTTTGACTTTTCAGTTTTTCTGTTTCTTGTGACTTTTATCTTTCAAGTTTTTTTTATTTCCTTTGGTTTGAGCGTAATCAAATTTTACTCTTCTCCTTCCTCGTCTTTTTTTGCTTGTAACAGTGGTTGTCCTTTCTTTCATTCTATCATTTTACTTCTCTTTCCATTTATCTTTCATTCTTTCTTTGGTTCTTTCTTTTACTTTCCTTTTGTTCTGTTTTTTTTCTTTTTCTATCATTGAACTTGTTATGTCCTCTTCCTTTTTTATACCCATTCATTCTATCTTTTCCTTTATTTAATTTCTTTCTTTCACTTTTCCATTCTTTAATTCGTTTTCACTTCGTTTGATATCTACCTATCTATCTCAAATCTGCTTCTATCTATCTATCTATGTATGTATCTATCTATCTATCTATCTATTTATCTATCTATCTATCTATCTATCTATCGTTCTGTTTTTCTTTTTCATCCTTTCCTATCTTCCATTCTGTCATTTTGCTTTCTTTTTCTTTCATTTCCATTCATTCGTTTATCATTTTCTTTTACTTGATTTCTTTCCATAATTTCTTTCTTTCATTCTTTGTTCACTTCCTTTGCAATCTCTCTCTCTATCTATCTATCTATCTATCTATCTATCTATCTATCTATCTATATATATATATATATATATATATATATATATATATATATATCCTTCTGCTCGTATCTATGTCTCGCTCTCTCACTCACTCACTCTCTCTCTCAATATATATATATATATATATATATATATATATATATATATATATATATATATCCTTCTGGTCATATCTAGCTAGCTAGCTAGCTATCATATTCTATTCATATATATTGTTATAAATTTCGTATAACGCGTAGTTCTTGTTAATAATACTGTAAGGAAACACTGGAAAAAAACTTTGAGTGAATAACAGGTCTAATCACATGAAACACATGGATTAATAATACAGTAACAAAGGATACCGTATATATTTATATAATGTAAGACAATGTAAAATACAAACGCGATGCCTTGCGATTCACTTAACGACAGCCGTTCCTCTGCGCAGACGTTCTACTCAACGGATGTCCATGTTCAGCAGTTACTTTAGAGAAGATCAGTCGTCTTTTTGCACGATATCTATCTATCTATCAATCGATCTATCTATCTATCGATCTATCTATCTCCTTCTGCTCATATCTATCTATCTATCTATCTATCTATCTGTCATTTCATATCAATCTTAGTTTGTTCATCTCTTAGTGTATGAATCAATCTTTCTACCTTGGATTCCTATCTATCTATCTATCTATCTATCTATCTATCTATCTATCTATCTATCTATCTATCTATCTATCTATCTATCTATCTATCTATCTCCGTCTGTTCTTATCTATCTATCTATCTATCTATCTATCTATGAGTTGATTGAAAAGTAACACCCGATTTTATGTATGACAGACTCTCCCGTCTAACAGTAATTTTTTTCAAGACGGGAGAGTCCATCATACATAAAATAGTTACTTTTCAGTCACCCTGTATACTTCACTTTCTTTCTTTCTTTCTTTCTTTCTTTCTTTCTTTCTTTCTAAATAAATAAATAAATAAATAAATAAATAAATTTTCAAGTACTTCTTTCCCTTCAGTGTTATCTCTTCTATTTCCACACCTAATGCTTTTCTTTTATCTTTATTCCATTTTTTTCGCCAATCACTGTTCAGAATACAGTTGTCAAAAGCCCAGCTGCCAATTTATCACCCTCAAACCTATTTCTACCATTTATTTATTCTTTAACATTTGAAAAAAAAAACATTTGAAAAAAAAAAGAAGGAAGAAATTCTCTTTTGAATACTGAATGCCAACAAACATCGAGCGCGGCCAGAATGGGCAGTGAAGAAATCTCGGTGCTAATAAAATGTGCTGGCTTCTTTCCAAATTCTCTCAAGATATGCGAAGACATCTTTGACATCACTCTTATGCCGTGAATAATGCTTCCCCTCTTCCATTTATTATTTTCCTTGCTTTGTTTTTTTTTTCTTATATTATAAATGTTTTTGTCGATCCTTTTGTAAGAAAAAGAAAACACGTTTAGCAACCTTTATACATCATATTTGTGTAGAAATTTCCCCCACAGTTTTTATATAAAATATGTGTATTTGTAGTGTGTATATCACCGCAGATCATGCCAGAGGAGATTTTGCATTCGGTAGCAGACCATACCGTTAAGGTAGCTAGGTACAGGCTTCTGATGCGCAAATTCGTGTTAACTGAGAAGCTATGCTTGGGTCGCAAGCGTTTGTAAAAAACTGGATCATACGTTGTTATATGAATCCCTCCAGCCAGTAAGGAGATGGGAAGTCTCTCAGATATCGCTGCCTAAAATGTAAAGTCCAAGTTTTGAATAAACAGCCACTGGGACGCAGACATATTGAGAAAAAAACACCGTGAGTGAAATGTAATGTTAAATATAAGAAATTAAGACTTATGTTATTCATTAGTCATAACAATAGCTTCCTTACATTTAGTTTTTGTTTCTTTCTCTTCCATTTCCTTCTTTCTTTATTTTTTACTTTCCTTTCTTTCTTTCTTTCTTTAACTCATCTTTCTTTCTTTCTTTCTTTCTTTCTTTTATCTTTAACTTTTCTTTCTGCTTTTCTTTCTTTCACTCCCCTTTCTTTTCTTTATTTTTTCTTTCAATCTCCTTTTCTTTCTTTCTTTCTTTCTTTCTTTCTTTCTTTCTTTCTTTCTTTCTTTCTTTCTTTGCCCTGTGTATGACGATAAACTACATCCGCGTCCAGGGTAAGACGATAAACTCCGTCCAACAGCAAGGCCTCTGATCAGGAGGCATTGAGGAGTGTGGAACCACATCTTAATTGCTGGTATTCCAAGGTCCACCCAGACCCGGGGTGGTAGCAACTGTTAGGGTCCCAGCTACGGGCAAATAGTTAACCCCGAAATTGAGGTAAAAAGCATTATAAAAGTGGAAAAATAGGTTTTAATACCAGAAATACTTTGTAAAAAATTATTACCGGAAATAAAGTTTTGAAGAAAAAAAATATTACCAACAATACGTTTTGGAAAAAATATTACCAGCAATACGTTTTTTAAAAAATAATATTACCAGCTATATGTTTTTGAAAAAATAATATTACCAGCTATATGTTTTTAAAGAAATAATATTACCAGCTATGTTTTTGAAAATATAATATTACCAGCTTTACATTTTTGAGGACAAAAATATTAACAGAAATAGATTTTTGACAAAACAAAAATATTACCAGGAAAAAAAGAGTTGTTGGCATTAAATGACCCATTGAGGTTGATATGCTCTAAAACAAAACAAACAAACAAAACTTTCGTTCTTTCTTTCTTTGTGACTTGTACTTTCTTGCCCTTTTCTCCCAGTATTTCTTTCTTTCACTCTCCAGTCTTTTCTTCCTATTTTCTTTCTTTTTCCTTTCCCTTTATTCTGTTTTTCTTTCTTTCACTCCCCTTGCTTTTCTTTCGTTTTTTCTTTTTCTTTCTTTCTTGCCCTTTTCTTACTTTCTTCTTTCTGTCACTCCACTGTCTTTCCTTTCTTGACCTTTTGTTGCCATTTTCTTTCTTTCACTCTCCTGTCTTCTCTTTCGTTCGTTCTTTCTTTCTTTCTTTTTTCTTTCGTTCACTCCCTTTATTTTTCTTTATTTCTCTTTTCTTTCTATTTTTCTTTCTTTCACTAGCCTTTTCTCGCTTTCTTTTCTTTCTTTTTTCTTTCACTTTTCCCTTTCCTTTCTCTATTTTACCGTTATCTTTTCTATTTAAGTGAATACTTTTTTATGCCTGTTTATTAATCTATCACTTGACAGATTATTGCTGTCAAAACCCCCGCAGCCAATTTATCGCCCCCCATGAAAATATTAAATTAAATTTTCTGTATCAAATATTTACACGAATACGTAAACAAATGATATTTATTCTCTTATGATTATATGTGAGTCTTTTAAAAAATTAAATAATATTCGTTACTAGTCAATGAAACATATAAAATATGTTATAAAAAGCCAAATAGTCAAACTATTATTTTATTATATTTTAATGTTAAGATCAGCAGATACAATAATGTCATATCAATTCATTATTTTCAGTAAACGGATATTTAGTGTGAGAAAACGATATAGAATTTTTATATACATGGATAATGTTAGGAAAATTAATAACAAAGTGAGAATTTTTTTTTACCTGTGACACGTTTCATTGTTTAGGACTTCATCAGACTAAAGTGACGTTTACGTTGGTGGAACTACACATGCGCACGGATATTTTCTGTTTGATTTTATTTAGCGGCATATCAACATCTCTATGGGTTATTTACTGCGAAATGTAAATATTTTGAAGATAGATTTATGACTCAAACTACCGATAAAATGTATTGTTAATCAATTTGCTATAAAATTTAATTTTGGTAATTCTGCCTTAAAAATATATTATTGGTAATTCTAATATAAATATTAGTATTTTTAGAAAAAATTTTACTATAAAATATTTTTCATACTATCATAGCGTTTGGAAGTTCACTATTTGCCCGTTGCTGTGACCCTAACAGGTGCTACCGCCCCTGGTCAGAGTGAATATCGGAACAACAGCAACTGAAAGGTCGTTCCACACTCCTCAAAAACCTTCAATCTCCCAATTAGAGGCCTTGCTGCCGGATGTAGTTTAAGATCTAAGACTACCCACGAGGATACTAAAATATATATAAAATTTACGACAAAGATTACGGAATCAGTTGGTGTGGTTTCCTCTGTAATATTGAGAAAAGTCCTTCAAATATTTATTCGGAATAAAGGAATTCATTTTTTGTGAGTCTAACCTTGTTTCTCGCCACCCTTCCCACAATCTGCTAAGGGAAAAATTGGTCTCATTATTTTCACAGAAGAAAATATCTAACAGAAATGATCACTCATAAAGCAAAAAGTTCGGGATATTCTCAGTCAAAAGGAGTCCTACACAGTATACGATACCATTCCCACTTGCCTAGGGAACATAGGTCTGTACGAGGTACATTGCAGTCGTTATAACTGTTCGAGATTATTGCAATTTTAGTATATTATCACTGGAATCTTACCAGGATTCATCACTGGTGGCCACAATCTTAACAACATAAGCTACGCTGATGACACAGTGATGATAGCAGACACGGAAAGGGAACTCCAAACCTCCTACAGATGGTAGCGAAGGAGAGCGAGAAGAGGGGACTAAGCATAAACTACAGGAAGATGAGAATACATAGTCATCAGTAAAAAGACGAGCCCGAAATGCGATTTGAAGGTCGGGGCCACTAAAAACAGGTAGATGCAGAAACTGAAATATCTGGGAAATGTAATCTGACTGTAGGACGGTAAATGCGACGCTGAGATCCGAAGACGTATAGGGAAGGCCAAAAACACATTCCAAAAGCTAGGCATAGTATTACGAGACAGGAGGATTTCTTTGGTAACAAAGAGAAGAGTACTGAACTGCTACGTGATATCTGTCCTCTTTTACGGCAGCGAATGTTGGCCGGTCTTCTCAAAGATGAAGAAGAGACTCGAAACAGCGAAGGTATGGTTCTACAGAAGCATGCCGAAGATACCATAGACCGAACATGTGAGAACGATGAAGTTTTGAAGAGGATGAAAACAAAAAGGAAACTTATACTTAACATCAGTAAGAGGCAGCTGAAATTTGTGGGACACGTAATGAGAAAGGAGGGCTTGGAGAATCTGATACTCACAAGGCGGATAGAGGAAAAGAGAGACAATAGAAAGCAACGCGTGATATACTTAGCGAGCCTGAGCAAGTGGGATTCAGAACAGGGTGTGGGCGAAGTAGAAAAAGGACCAAACATATTGCGAACTACAAGGGTTTTGGGCGAAGTGGAGAGCCATGATCGCCTACGTCCTGAAGGGAAACGGCACATAGAAGATAGTATCACTATACATCTAATAAGCTGAGCCGACAAATTTTGTAATTCCAGACAGATGTGCTAGCTCTTTGCACACACCCTACCAAATAATGCTTGTAGGATACGTACTTAACTATCTCTTTCACTCTCTCTCTCTCTCTCTCTCTCTCTCTCTCTCTCTATATATATATATATATATATATATATATATATATATATATATATATACATACATAAACACACACACACACACATATATATATATATATATATATATATATATATGCATATATGCATATGTGAATGTATGTTTAAGCGGGGAAAAAAGCTAGATAAGGTTTGTAACTAAGGGCAATTATGGGAGATGGTTGTAATGAGGTCGATTTGAAGACTGCATATAATTTTTCTCTGTCCCGTTCCATGTGTTAATGAGGAAATGCATTAAGGATGGAATAGTCAGTAAGGGAGGAGTAGAGAGTGAAATAACTATCAAGTTCTAACTTATTCTAAGTTCGAATTCCCACTCATTGCAAATACATCGACATATTCCAAGTCAGTTTCTATCAAAACCATTGAATGATGTTTTCCCAGCAATTAACAGTACATTAATAAGCATACAATAAGTGCGGACGTCTTAGCGAAAAAAGCCGCCCTATCGGGCGGCATTTAAGCTAGCTCCTGCTGAGTGCTCTGGATTTGACCTTCATCACAATAGGAGTTTTAAATACGATAGGCAACAATAAAGTATAGAAAACCTCAACACTGATCGCTGCATCTAAGTATTGCTTTGATATTTAAGCTTACCTTTTAAAAGTTCAATGATAATTCTTCTGTCGCTAAGACAGTTTGATGTAGGTAGGTCCTTACTTTCGTGCAAAATTATTTTTATTTCATGGGTGACTTTTGCTGGATTTTGCAATTAATTTTGATTATTCCAAAAAATTATTTTTAAGTTATAAAAATTCTAATCGTACATAAAAATTCGTCGCAAAAAATCACATGCAAAAATCGTTGAAAACAATCGTAGTAATGAAAATTTTAGGATTGCGTGTTCGAATCGGGCTCGGAAGGTATTAATTTGCTCACGGAGTCGGCCTGATTCCAAAATGGTATATGGTTGGCAACGCCGTCTAAGAGTAAAGTTGAAAAAGTGTGATACAGTGACACACTGACATTCGCATTTATTATATAGAAGAAGAGGTATTGAATGTTAGAGAGTTGTGTCCCTTTAATAGAAAAGCTGTAATTACTTAAAATCCAACTCAATAGCCGTATATCTTTAGATTAGATCAAACCTTCTATCAGCTGAACACGTCTGTTTCTAAATGTATGTATCCTGTTACTTTTGAAGTTACTTTTTTCTTTTTATTTCAATCTTTTCGATTTTTTCCAATGTCTTCTCCAGGTATCTTTTCTATCAGAATTGAGCAAACATCACGTTGAAAGAACGTCCAATCACCGAAGTTAAGTAACGTCGAGCCTGGTCAGTACATAGATGGGTAACCGCCTGGGAATACCTGATGCTGTAAACTTGTATGTCCGGTTGGTGAAATGGATAATGGCACGGAATTGTTAATCGGAGAACCGAGTTCCAATTCCAGTTCAGTTCGTTAGAATCATTTACACACAAATACCCCTGGGAGATGTATGAGTCCATCTTTTCTCGCTGTCTCTCTTTTCCTCTATCTGACCTGTGTGTATCAGATTTTACAAGCCATCCTTTCTCATTACCTGACCTAGAAACTTCAAGTTTCTTTTTTGTTTCCATTTTCTTTAAACCCTCGTCGTTGTTCACATGTTCCGTCCAAGGTATCCTCAGCATCTTTCTGCAGAACCATATTGCTGTTGCTTCAAGTCTTCATCTTTGAGTAGATTGTCCACCATTCGCTGTCATACAGGAGAACATTATCGCGTACCAGTTCAATACTTTTTTCTTTGTTTTTTAACGAAATTTTCCACTCTCTTAATATTCTGGGTTAATTAGTAAACCTTGTGATACTAAAACAGTTATTATCTCCCCAAAAACTAAAATTGCGTAAAATATGTTTTAATTTCGGCATTTAATAACTCACAGTGGTTGATATGCGGCTAAAAAACAACAAAATCTACCACAATTTATGAAATTCAAACGTTTTGAAATAAGGCCTTATTTGTATCATGAGTTGGTCTATAGTACAAAACGCTGTGAACAGAATATAATAAACACACACACACACACACACACACACACACACACACACACACACACACACACACACACACACGAATGTAGCTTATAGTATATTAGTTTATTCTGTCTAATTATTTTTCCTGACAATGTTTCTGCTTTCGGCTTTTTTCCGATGAAATATTGTATTCTGTCGGACGAATATTTTCCTCTTATTTTATATCAGAACGTTTGATAACATTCCAAGCTTTGTCATAATCATCGAATATTAGATCTTTCGGTCTTATTTTCTTGCTTATTTTTGTACACAGTCATTCTGTCGCTCAACTCTTGTACGACTATTCAGTTCTGGAATATTAAAGCTTGTGCCAAATAAACAACCACTCCCCTCTCCGTTGTCATATACAACGTCTTTGCCTGCAAGCTTTTTGAAGTATCCTACTTCTTCTCCGACCTGCTAAGTGAATTTCAACAGTACTTCTATATATCATGTGTCCGGAACCTAAAATTCAGCCCATTTAAGCTCTTGATAAATAAAAAAAGAAATTAAAAAAATACAATGGACATGTTTAAAAGCGTGAAGCATACAGCGGCCGACCGACACATTGTAATAAAGAAAACGAAAGAATTCATACAAACAAACCAAAATAAAATGCTTGCAATTTCTCATCTAAATAGTTTAGACAAAAATAACTGAGTTTAAATAGATATTAACAAAAAAAAAATTGAGGAGCAATAACCCCAGTAAAAATAGAATTTCTAATAAATCTTTCGTTCTTTCCCAGAAAGTACTTTACAATCCAAAACATTAATCACTGATATTTTTATTTCATTACTTGCTTGTCTTCTTCTTGTATGTGTCGTGTCCCTTCAGGACGTAGGTCTTCATGACTCTCCACATCTTCCTGTCACTTGCAGTTTTATCTTTTTGCTATTTATCCCAAACCCTGTTCTACCATCCATTTACTCAAGCTCATCAAGTATGTCACGCGCTAGTTTTCTCTGTCTGTCTTTTCCTCTATTTGACCTGTGTGTATCAGATATTCCAAGCCATCCTTCCTCATTACGTGCCCTAGAAATATCAACTGCCACTTCCTGGTGTTAAGTATAAGTTTCTTTTTTGTTTGCATTTTCTCTAAAACCTCATCGTTGCTCACATGTTCGATCCATGTTATCATCAGCATCTTTCTGTAGAACTAGATACCTGTTGCTTCAAGTCTTTTCTTCATCTTTGAGGAGATTGATCAGAATTCGCTATCATACAGGAGAATATTATCGCGTACCAGTTCATTATTTTTTTCTTTGTTTTTAAAGAGATTTTCCTGTCCCTTAATACTCTGTTTAGCTTTTGCAGTGCATCTTTGGCCATCCCAATACGTCTTCGGGTATCAGTGACGCACTTTCCGTCAACTTAAACTTTTGTACTTGTTTGATCTTAGGATCTCTGATTTGTTATTTGCATTTGGGGCTCATTCTTTTGCTGATAACCATGCATTTTGTCTTCTTGGAGTTTACACTTAGTCCTTTCTTCTCGCTTTCCTTAACTATCTTCTGTAGAAACTTTTGTAGTTTCCTTTTAGTTTCCTTTCCGTGTCTGCTGCTATCAACACTGTATCCTCTGCATATCTTACGTTGTTAAAATTGTGACCGTCAATAATGAATCCTGTTAGGACACATCCATGTCGTTTGCCTCTTTCTATTTTTGTATATCTGCTGAACTCATTTTCTGTCCGTTGCTGCCAGAATAGGTTCTTGATTATTCTAATATCCTTCCGAATATGTCAATGTTGTGGGGCAGCTCTAACATCTTTGTTGCATATTTTATCGAAGACCTTTGCATCTTCTATAAGACACAGATACATGTCCTTTTGCATTGCTCTTTCTGATATTATAATCATAAATTTCGCGTTCCTTGTTCCGGTGTCGTTGTCGAACCCGCACCGTTCTTGTCTTATCTCCGGTGTGATTCTGAAGCGCGCTCTTGCTCTGTAACGGATATCGGCGTAAAGAGTAAAATCTGCGAGCCGGGTTAAAATTACACGTTAATATTTCACGTTCCCATTCGCATAAATGACATTAAGATACACATGAATCTCTTCGGTCTCTCCACTCAGCTATGGGTTAACTAGTAAAGTTGACTGTACTCTCTACTCCTGGGTGGTAAGGAATTTGAGAGACTGTAAACTCTGAATTCACAAACCATTGAGAATGAAATGGAAACTATTCCCCCGTCTTCCCCAAGAATGCATACCAATTTACTGATAATACAAAAGGAAACTGTGGAGGGTCATGACCCCCTTTATCCTAAAGGGAGATTGTTTTCCCCCAAGAATTACAATTTTTCTGTTGATTTATTTCGTTTAATGTAAAGTTGTTACTGTATTGATTTAATGGCACCAGTTGTATTCAACAACGAGTGTATCAAATATTTATTGTAAAAACCAAGTCAGTCAGGGCAGTTCATTGAGATATCTCTTTTATGAGTCATATCCTTTTAGGACAGAGACATTTAAGACTCTCCACAACTTCCTATTCTTTGTATCTCTAAGCAATTCTTGTCCCCTTACTATCGCTCCAAGTACATGTCCTGCCATCCATTTAAACAAGTTTGTTAGGTATGTTACTCACTGTTTCGCTCTGTCAATTAAGTTTGTGAACGATCATGTTTCTCCACGACTTCCTCTCCTTTGTAGATCTAAGAATGATTGTCATCTTACTATTCATTCCAGTCCATATTCTGTCATCCATTTAAATATGCTTGTTAGATAGTTTACTCACTGTTTCACTCTCTCTTATCGAGATGTGGACGATTTTGCTTCTCCACAACTTCCTACCCTTCATACGTCTACGCAATGTTTTTCCCTTACTACCCCCCAGTCCGTGTTCTCCCACCCATTTATACACGCTTTATCGGTATGTCAATCACTGTTTCTATCGAGGGGTCTCCCCTTTTCACACAAATGGACTCACCCAAGGTATACATATACTACTACCAGTGAATATCCGCACAGTCAGTCAAGGAGTCAAGATGGAACGACAGAAGAGTAGTAGAGATCAGTAGTAGTAGAGTAAGTTACACACAGAGACGGCGGCAAGCGTCACAGTTAGCGACCACGTAGACTCAGTAAGGAGTCATACCGCGATACTTCAATACCAAGACTGTATATATATATTAGTGCTACTAACCCGCATTCCCGGATCTACTAACCCGTATTACCAGTTGTATTATTACGTTAATACATTTATTTTCCTTATCCATTCCTGGCGTTTGTTATTCATTGATATCGGATTCATCCTGGAATCCACAACAGTTCCCTTATGCCCTTTCACGATGTGGACGTTTATGATTCTCCACATCTTCTCCTTTGTAGATCTAAGCAATGTTTGACACCTTGCTATTCCTCCCAATCCATGTTTTACCATCCATTTACACCATATTGTTAAGTATGTGACTATCTGTTTCCCTGAGTTAATCTTGTCCTGTGGTTGTGAAATTCTCCGAACGTTCTTTTCCCATTATGAAGCCCAGAAATATCAAGTATTTCTTACTGATTCTAAACAAAAGTCTCCTTTTCGCCCACATTTTCCTTAAAACTTCCTCGTTGTTCACTTGTTTCGTTCATAGTATCCCCAGCATCCTTCTGTTGAATCACAATACCGTTATCTCAAGTCTCCTCTAAATCTGTGAAGAAATTGTCCAACATTCACTGCTATATAGAATGATTGATATTATAGAGCAGCTAAGCCTGTTTTTTTTATTCCTAACAGTATTTT
>OZ038503.1:49986215-50043715 GCA_964036315.1 Acanthosepion esculentum
ATAAGAAGTTAACTTGATTTATATTCGGGCTATTATCCTCACCTTTGTGGTTGTTATGAAAATGTTTCGGATGAGGAGTTATCAAGAAATAATAAAGAAAGAAAAATGACAGCAAATATTCAACAGCAGCAGCAATCAAAACATGATGGACAGCCACAAAATTAAACAGCAGATAGTTTAGGTTTAAGGCTCCAAGTTCGCTACAGCAAATTGTCCTAGTGGATTAAAGCATTGCTTAGGGGATTTTGGTGAGTTCAATCCCTGGGTCGGGCAATGTGTACTTGAACTCAGTGGTAACGGGAGATCAATAAAGGAGCAGTACTAAAAATGAGAACTATCCCTAGACATGGGCACTGACACGAGAACAGTCTACCCTTGTAGATTAAATAAAGTATTTAGTTCAAAATTCCTTGAAGATAGATTTACACATGAGGAAAGCTGGAGGGAATAGCGCTCGAAACTTTGTAATAACACCATCAAAGATGAGGCTAATAGTCCGATCATAAATTATGTAAATATTGATGATAAAAGTATTGAACATTGAACTCAGAATTATTTAGAGAGACAATCTATATCTATAATTCTACATTCAACATCATCACTTGATAAGACACTAGAGGTGTTGAAACAAAATGGCTATTTTTATAGTGATTTTATAACATATTTATGTTATTATTTTCAAATAAATATTTATATTTGCTCTACTCTGTATTGAGCACTCTTTTAAGAATATTAATTGTTGGTTATTGGAATTTATTCCGTATACACCAATCCTATACTTGTATATATATATATATATATATATATATATATATATATATATATATATATATATATATATATATATATATCGGTTTTGTAGTGCGTATTCAATTTATGTAACGTAAATCATTCAAACGAAAAACAAATACTGAAGCTAGTTATATTGTTTGTGAGAGTGATTCTCGCCATATAACTAGCTTCAGTATTTGTTTTTCGTTTGAATGATTTACGTTATATATATATATATATATATATATATATGCGTGTGTGAGTGCGTATGTGTGTATGTGTATATATATATGCGTGTGTGAGTGCGTATGTGTGTATGCATATATATATATATATATATATATATATATGTATGTAATTGGTAGACAGTCGTGTTTCGCTGTATCACAGCTTTTCAGTGCGACTAGACATCCAAATGCCTCCAGCCAGGATTGAAAGCAAATCGATTTGATGTCATTCAGAGTTTCTACCACTGGGCTATCTTCATTCGACGGAATAACGCAAAAAAACAAAGTGGGCGGAGAAAAAACCCCTGGAAAATGATTTATAGCGTTTGCTAATATCCCCATATCTGGATGAAGCAAAATACATTGTGAGCCGTAAAGTGGTAGAATTAATTTCTAATTTCTGTTTATATTTCAATGTAACAAGTGTAGCCCAACACGGCACGACGCCATGATTGTCCCCAACTAGGATCCCGTTACAACGTGTGAAAATCTGTGGAACAAATGCAGAGATGGCGGCGCAATGTTAATGAACCTCCTGTTTCAGTCGATGCTAAAATCATCAGAAAATAATCATTCCAACTTTGATGAAAAGTGGATCTGTGGTAGATACCCACAGAAGTGGTGCTCCTTCAACATCCAGAGTGGAAGAAAATGGGTGAAAGGTAGAATTTTAACAAGGGACTGTACTTCTACTATTATACTGTTCAGATGAAAAACTGTTTCATGAAAATCGACCAATAATTAATAAAGTTAATAAGAAGTTTAAATAAGGAGTTCCTTTCCACTCAAACTTTATATCACATGAAATGTAAAACAAAATCTGGAAAATTAAGCATAGAAACCAGAGAATTCCAACATCAATAAAATGCTGTTAAATTTTTAAAAAATACTAAGTATATTTAATAAAAATTGACAAAATATGTAGCACAAATTATCTCGTGAAGAAGTAATATTTAAAAGCAAATTGCAAAAAGGAGGCAAAGACATAATATTTGAAAGTGATGAAACTGACAAAGCCCCCATCACACCAAAAAAAAAAACAAATAATGGCTTATGAAAATTGCAAATGGCAATTTATAAACTAGGAAAAAATTCACGAATATAGAGAAACAAATATTTGACATGAAACATGCGTTGATATTTGCCCAATACGTGCACCTGAACTATATATATGTATATATATATATATATTTCTTTTACCTTGTTTTCCTTTAATTTTTCTCTTTGTTTTCCTACATTTACTTTTTCACATTCACTTCCCTCTATCTCTCCATTGCTTTCCACCTGACTGCCCCTTAATTTTTCCCATGCTTCTCTCTTGCTTTTCCTCGGATTCTCCATTACTTTTCTCCTGACACTCTCTTGCTTTTCCCACTAATTCCCCCTCGGTTTCCTCCTGAATCTTCCTTGTTTTTCCTCCTACATCTGCCTTGCTTCCCTGTGTCTCTTCCTTGCTTTTCCCCTTGCCTTTCCCTTGCTTCCCCTTTCGTATATATATATATATATATATATACGTGCTGTGTATATATTAAATTATGCTATTATACTTGGATTTTTGTTTTCTACTTATCTCATATTCAAAAGCGTACTTTTTATTTTGTCTTACATTTTTTATCATTCCCGTTTTCATTCAAATCCTTTAATTATTCTGTTCTCTCAAATTTCTACGATCAGACTCTGTCTCTGCTTTTACATTTAGTCGACACGCGAAAACATTAGACATCCCGCTGGTCATTAAGTAAAACACAATTTCGGATAATCACGATAGCTGAAATTTTCAGTACGCATGCGCTGATCACGCCAATAAAGAAAGAAAAGAAAATTTTCCACGTTCATTGGAAACCATTTTGAAGTTCTGTCGGCTGTTTACGACTGCGTGCGAAGAAATGATGTCAAGTATATTGTTATTGAAGAAAGAAAATGATTTAATTTTATTTTTCTTTTGTAATTTTTTTTCTATATTCTATGAGATAGTCTATATGGTTAACACGTCTGCATCGCGCGCTTCTTATCTGTTTTCGGACCCTAACACGACAGGGTTTTGAATATTGTATTAAAAGTGCCTGCTGCAAGAAGAAAGATTGGTATAATGCATCAATAAGTAATGGAGATGCTGAAAAGTTCTCAGCCTGACCAAAAATATTTTCAAAAAATATTCTGATGTTTCATCAATGGATCAAATTTTGTCGGTAGAGTGGAGGAATTTTTAGCACGTGTTCGTATATTCAGTTGATATAAAAACAAAAAACAGCACCGACATGGCCTGAATGTTCAGCTCTTTGTGTTACTATTAAGTTGTTCTGAAAATAATATCCGATTTTAAAATTTACATTTATTTAATCAGTGTTTAAATCATTACATTCACTTATGTGCTAATAGCCTTGGGAAAGGTATGAATTCTCGTCTTCTTCTCCCAGCTATAGCTAAATAGCAGTACAGACAGGGTTCTATAGCCTTTGATGGCAACTGGTCTACCACAGAAAGAAATGGCAATCTACTGCGGGAAAAATCTGCCTCGTCAGTCATGTATCGAAAGTTACATGATCGTCTACGCGTGTATCACACATGGCACACAACTGACTGATTAAAACAACCAAAATAGGAACTCTGAAAATCTACACATTTGTGACTTCTCGAGTTACCATGTTGTTAATAACTTTATGATGAAACCCTAAAGGTCTGGGCGCCTAATGTTTGGATGCAGTTTCCGCGTCTTCTTTTAACTTAAAACATTGTCGTGATTCTTAAAAATCAGTGAAATATGGTGGATGTGGAAAAGTCTGGTCTACTAAGTTGGTGAACCTCTGTAGTGTCATACTGATAACATGTGACCGAGCATTGTCATGAAACAGAATTGACCCGCCGCCAACCAATCAATTAACCAATGCTTGTAACTTTTTGCATAACTGAATGTGATTTTCATCCAGTTGCTGGTAGTAAACTTCGGCAGTGATGCTCTGGTAAGATTCCAGAAAGGATAATGTCAATGGCGTACCATCAATCAGTCATCCTGATTTTGGGGTGGGGGTGCAATTTAGGCTTAGAAAAGTATTTGAGTCCTTCACCATTGTCAAGCCACTGAGCCGATCGTTTACGATTGTCATAAAGGGTCCATTTTCTCATCACAAGTAATAGGCCATTGGAATTTTGCCGGTGTAACATCAAACGCACTTTAAAAAGTCGAACTGTTTCCTTTTTATTGAGTTCCTTTATTGAGTTCTTCACCTTAGCAATTTGAATTAACAGACCACAACCTGTTGCAAAATATCAGTTTAGGTTGTTCGGAAAATAATGACTGATTTTAGAATTCATTTTTATTCTTGAATTACTAACTTCAAACATTGTCTAAATCAATCAAAATAGGAGCTCTGAACATGTATGCGTGTCTTCCATAGAGTTACTATGATATTAATATCTTTACGAACAGATTATAAAAGTCTGTACGGCAAAAAAATCTGTGAATACAGTTCCAGCATCTTCTTAACAGAATATCTTTGGCTTTAAAAAAAATCCAAGATGTTCGGAATCAGTGGGTGGGAGATCCGGACAATATTGTAGATGTAGTCTCGTATATAAAGGCGGTGAGCTTTGGCGGTGTCATTCCTGGCAGCATGTGGCCGAGAATTTTCATGATACAGAATCAAACAATCGGTACCTGGCACCTTCGCCTAATTGAATTTGCATTTCATCCATTTGATGACAGTGAATTTCGACAATGATGCTCTGTTAAGATTACTGAAGCTGTAAGAGATAACATCGATTGTGGAACACCAGCATAATCTTCTGTTGGCACAATATCACTTTTGGAAAGTCTTTGAGTCCTTCGTCAGGATAAAGTGAGCCGATCGATTGTGATTGTCATAACAATCCATTTCTCATCACACTCATTCGATCCAGAATTGGATCATTCGAATTCCACAGATACAGCATTTAATAATGTCTGAAAAATTTGGCTTTCACTGATTTGATATGGAAGCCATTTATCGAGTTTCTTCCCATGACAATTTTCTTGAGATGGTTTAATATTTTTGAAATGCTGAAACCCATTTTCTAAGACATTTCTCTGATACTTTGACGTGGGTTTTCTTCGACTAGTGTTTTCAGATGTGGATTGTCAATTGCAAATGGACTTCCACTGTCATCTTGATCTTCAAGGCTCGTATCCCCACTGTGGAGCTTCAGAATCCAGCACCGTACTGGCCGATAACAAGGGGATTGTATTCCCCCGATACTCTTGGCAGCAGTTTGAAAAGCATTATGATCAACCTTAAACTCATGCAATTAAAGTAAACTCATCTCTTCTTTTTTTCTGTACTGTATAGTTGGCCACTCGTGTTCGAGGATACCTGTCTACTAGGGAGGCTAACCAAACCCTATTACAGACGCGTTCTCAGGCGCATTTGTGTTTATTCAACCCTCACAGAGCCCTCATGTGGTTTATACTACAACTATGCTGAGCAGACCTTAGTTACAGTTTCTAGGTGAGAGCGTGTTATCAAGCGTGACCAACAATTTGGACAAGGCCAGCACGCTCAAGCCCTCGGCCATGATGACTCGTGACTTCGTGCTAGCACAGCTATCGACGGCCCCAAGGGTTCCGTCTACCCAATTTCACTCACAACGCTTGGGTCAACCCCTGGTATGGTTTTATAATGTTTGTTTTCTGAATATGAGACCCAGGTTCAAATCTCTCCATGGTCGATTTGTCAGAAAGGAGATTTCCTGATGTTGTCGGACTGGAGGGGGTCGATCCTAGCGTGCGGCTCTTTTCCCTGTACTAGATGAGAGGTATATCATATTTTGAAGTAAAATTCTGAAAGTGAATGATATAAAATTAACAAAGGCGACACTTTAACCGTTATTAGTAATATCTTTTTGTGCAACTAATTATCATAGTATATTAGAACATTATTTTTCGAATAACCTCTGTCCTCTTCTGTTACATACTTTAACTAAATTTCCATACTTCAAACATAAATCTAATATCCTTTTATTACTGTTAAGACGTCTGAATTTTCTCTATGTACGATGATTTACTTTCAATGAATCTTCTTACATTAAATATCTATTGGGTCAGAAATTCACTCCAGGCGCCAAAGTAGAACTCATATATACAATCCACTGCTAAAGATGCTGAGAAAATGTTCAGCACTTCCTATCGATCCAAGAAGTATCTCACCTCCTTCTGCTATGATCTGTCCTTGCAATAATTAGATTAAATCAAAATTGGCGTATATCTGAGCTGGGCCTGCTGGATCCTAACTTGATAGAGTTCAAAAGCGTTCAAACGAATGAACCCTGTAGTTCTTAAGAAGACCATCATTCACAGTCTGGCACTACAATATCACAAATAAAGAATTGTACCATATAACAAAGACCATATGACTCGAAGACTTCCAAAAGCAGTTACAACTAAAATGTGTACCAACTGTAACATTACAATTTTGACTGTGGTCTTTTACTTCGATGGACTATCAAGCCTTGCATTGGATTAAACTTTAGCATAAAATCCGTGTTTATCACTGTTGTGAAATGATCCACAATCTTTCCCTACCAAAGAAGGTCGGCAAGATTTTCGCAATGTAAGTTTGAATTGCGTATTATTGTTCCAAAACCGAAACACTAACCTGAAAACTACAATCATGTACTTCAACAGCCAAGTCAGATGGAGATTTCCATATAAAAGTCATTTATGGCGCCAAATCGGTTCAGGAATATCTAAACTAACAGACGTATACAACCGCTTTCTAAGATCAACGGTTAAAAATTCTTTGAGCCAGTGAAGCCTGTGAATTTTAGCGAAGAGAATCCTTCTTCGAATATAATGACCGGCGATACAGAATCACAAACAAATAACAGTACACGATAACAGAAATTACTTCACTCGAGTACTTTCAACAGCAGCAACAGTTAAAACTTATTACATAAAACTTGAAACGAAAATAATAACATAATCATGTTGAATTTCCACACTTACTTCAAAATAAACGGTGAGGAAGCAAAGCCGCATAATTACTTCCGATGCATTACAACTTTACTCGGACTTCAGATGATTCAGCCAATACCATGAGGATAAGTTGTTTTAAATTGAAAAATTTTGATTGGAAACCAATTTTGATTGGTTTCCAATCAAAATGGCTCTCAAAGACCAGGTCATATTATCCAAATAACCTTTGTATATAGAATGCTGTCTACCATAGGAATCAGAGTCGAGAGGGTTCGTTTGCATCTCTGTGCCGTAGACACGCACTCCCCACATAAACTATCTCTCATCGAACATACATGCCATCCAGTCTGGCACAGAATTTCGCCTTTGGGTGGAAGTAGAATAAACATTTCCCCTCATTTTAGATGGGAGAATACCGGGGCGTACAATGACCGAAACGTTGTAAATATAACAACAATGATGAGGACAACAGTTCGCACAATGTAAATAATGTAAATAGTTAATAGACCTCATCTTAGAAAAAAATATGTGTGTATGTCTGTGCGTCTGTAGGTAACTATGTCTGTGTGTGTCTATATATGTGTGTCTCTAATTAACTTACACTACGGCAAAATAATATATACATTGTAATCATTCTTATAACATAAGAATGATTACAATGCATATATTATTTTGCATAACATAACATTTTCGCAAATAAATATATAAAGAACTGTATTCGCTATTTAGAGCAAAACCCAGAAGAATTTTTAGAAATTGAAACAAATTACATTTCTCAAAGAAATAAACAATGATAGAATATTATTCCATAGCCATATTGAATTTTATATGTGGTTGTTTTATCTGGAGACAAGAGATATCCAACAACGTGTACGTGACTATTAAATGGAAACCGTTATTTAAATTAGCATTTTTAAGCTTCTATACACTATATTTATCTAACCACCTATCAATAATATTCTATTCATATCTATCTATCTATCTATCTATCTATCTATCTATCTATCTATCTATCTATCTATCCCAGCAATGTTCATTATCTATCTATCTATCTATCTATCTATCTATCTATCTATCTATCTATCTATCTATCTTGTTTCGGTTCGGATCTTGGGCATTTCGACATGGTTTAATTGTTAGCGAACTTGCCTCGTTAGATGACCTAAGACTGAGTAGTGAGTCAGATCTCCAATGGGCGCCCCATACTTTAGTCCTTGTGCCACATTTTGTGCGCTATAACATGGTGTAATTGATAGAAAACTTGTCTCGCTAGATGAGTTACGACTGAGTAGTGAGTTCGATCCCCACCTAGTACTCCATGCTTTCGGCCTTGTGCCACACCTAATCTTGTCTTAGTAAATTACTGTTCTGTTCGGATCTATCACTATTCATATATATCATTCTAACAAAGTCTGTTCTCTCTCTCTCTCTCTCTCTCTCTCTCTCTCTCTCTCTCTATATATATATATATATATATATATAGAGAGAGAGAGAGAGAGAGAGGCAGACAGAGAAAGACAGAGAGAGAGACAGAGACAGAGAGAGAGTCTGTTCTCTCTATATATAAGTGTATGTGTTTGTGTATGAGCGCACGCATATATTGTTATGGTTGGCGGCTCAGAAATAGAAATCGGCATGACAAGTTCGAATCTCGGCTGAGTTTGTTTTATTTACTTTCGCACAAATACACATTGCAAATGAATAAATGTCAAATAACAAGTCGAAATGACTTCTCTAGCCGAACACTGAATTCAAACCTAAAGAGAGATGTCTCACGACTACATGGCCGACTTTGCTCAATTTCTCTGTTATTAGTTCTGTGTGGCTCCTTCTACAGAAGCTCGTCCTGGGTATGACGATAAACTACGTCCGCGTCCTGGGTAAGACGATAAACTACGTCCAACAGCAAGGCCTCTGATGAGGAGTTTTGAGGAGCGTGGAACCACCTCTTAATTGATGATGTTCCCAGGTTCACCCTGATCCGGGGTGGCAGCACCTGTTAGGGTTCCAGTTATGAGCAAATAGTTAACCCCCAACTGGGGTTAAAACACTATAAATGTGTAAGAATAGGTCTGATATTAGAAATATGTAAAATTATTATCAACAATAAATTATTACCAGCCATACATTTTTGAAAAAGAATACTACCAGCTTTTGAAGAAAAACATATATAACCAGCAATAAAAAATTGTCGGCATTAAATCACCCTTTGTGGTCGATGTGCCGTAAAACAAAACAAACTAATGCAAACCAGTCTACAGAAGCTATCAATTATAACCAAATCTTTATTTTTTATTTTAGAACAGATGTCCTCTTTATAATATAAATACAGACTGAAACCGATCCCTGGTTTTTGAAAGAGTTATCTGTATTTGGTTTTATTTATAATAACAAGGTTTCACAAATCCTTATATCTTTCGCAGTATATTTAGGATATCACGTCGTAATATTTGCAAATTTGAATATATTGACAAATATAAATATCAGTTTCTTCAATATCAGTTTAAGATAAATAATTATTATCCCCCATCTTTTATTCAAGTGCCGCTGAAAGAAATCCTCCGAAATGTTTAAAAAAATGTTAATTATTATTTATATAATTTCTATGCACACTATTGTCCTCATCGGTGTTGTTATCACATCATTTCGGCCGTTGTGTCCCCGCCCCCATCGGATGTATTTCAATCCGGGTAACCCACAGGGAATTCCAAACTAAACCCATTATTTAATCTACAGTGGTAGACTGTCCTATTTCCTTATTTCTATATCTACATCCCTATATCTAGGGATACACCGTCTAGATTTTATTTTTAGTATTGCTTAATTGTCTTACGAGATACTAAGTCGCGTCGTTGATTAAAGAGTTGCTTCGCAAGGCCAGCAGTAAATAAGAGTCAGTGGTGTGCCATGCGTGATACACGCTTGGGCAATCATATATCTTTCGATACCTGACTGAGGAGACAGATTTTTTCCTGCAGTAGGTTGCCATTTCTTTCTATGGGAGACCTGTTGCCATCCCGGTCTGTTCTGCTATTTACACATAGCTGGGGAGAAGCAGAGGAGGATTTATACCTTTCCCAAGGGTATAAGAACGTAAGTGAATGTACTGGATTCGACTGGATTTCGAACTCGGCTCTCCGATTCCTCAATCCGAGCCGATATCCATTACTCCACCGTGCCTAAAACGATATATTCCTAGACATGGACAGTGGAACGGGAACAGTCTACCCCGTGGATTAAATATAAGGTTCATGTCAGATTTCCCTGTAGGCCACCCTGATCGACATACACCTGATGAAGGCAGGAAGAAACAGCGACTGAAATGTTGAGATAACAAAAACAAAAATAAGGACTGCATGTAGAGAGAGAGAGTAAATAATGATAACTCCACATCCCAGAAATTTAAACGAATCTTTTAAAATTATTTAAAAATAGCATTAGTGATATTCAGATATTGACGTAAGCGCAGTTTCAAACTTATATTTGCTTTACACACAAAAACACGTCTATATAAAAAGGAAGTTCGAAAAGTTCACGGAGCGATACACTTCCCATCATCTGAGCATATATACAAAGCATCAGGCGCGCCCACACATATATTCGTTTGTATGCATATATATATATATATATATATATATATATATATATATATACATATATATATATATATATAAACGTATATATATATATATAAACGTATATATATATATAAATGTATATATATATATATATAAATGTATATATATATATAAATGTATATGTATATAAACGTATGTATATATATATAAATGTATATATATGTATATATATATAAATGTATATATATATAAATCTCTATATATATAAATGTATATATATATATATATATATATATATATATATATATATATATAAATGTGTGTGTGTATTAATAAATACACATATACCTACGTTCTTAGTGTAACTTAAAGTTTCATGGTTTCATAGCTCTATAACTATAAATACATTAGCAAAGAATCCAACCATCCACCAGGAATTTTAAACAACCTGCACAAATCGGTGCAATACAAACTCTCAACAAAATCTAGCAACAAAATTATTTTTATCACAACGTTTCAGCCGTTGTACACTCCGGACTTCTTCAGGTGGTTGGAATGTCGAACTGAAGCACATGGCACTGTGGATAAAGGCGTTACTTCGATCCAGTGAGAGGACCCAAAGTATGTGAGTTCAATGCCTGGTGAAGGCGGTGGAGAATTTGGAGAGGGGAATTAACAGGAGATAACTGATAACCGACATCCCTGGCACGTGGAACCAGAACAGTCTACCCCAGCGAGCGAAATAAAGGGTTCAGTTCGACATTCCAACCACCTGAAGAAGGCCGGAGCGTACAACGGCCGAATCGTTTGGGATAAATATGGCAAGAAAGATGAGGACAATAGTCGGAATAATGTAAATGGTTTGCATAATGCCTCATCTCAGAAATCTTGACAGATACCAAAATTATTTTTGACAAATATAAAACTAAATATGTAGATGCTCTAGAAAAAAGCAAACACAATATTAAGCTAGAACACATAAACATTAATAAGAATGTCAACAATATATATATAGGAATAGAAATGCAACATAATTCGATTTAACCACCATTTAAATGTCAAAACCAATATAGGTAAAAGTTTCCTTAATTTAATCCACAAACATTTCAGCCATATATCATTGCACAACAAAATATTCAACAAGAACAACTTTAAAATTAGCTACACCTGCAACAAAAAAACTTCGATCTGTATATAGCACAACATAATAATATAACATGAAACAAATATTTAAACTACCTCAATAGCAATATTAATACAGACAAAAGTGTAATTGTCGAAAAAGCAGTATCTGTCCACTAAATCATAAATGTATGAATAAAGGCGTTATTTGTAAGACTAGCATTAAACATAATGGCGTGATTGAGTTTTATTTTGGTTTCACTACAAACCACTAGAATACCCGGTATTACCATTATAAAATGACTCTTGCCGATAAAAAATATTCAAATGTCATTGCCCTCTCAAAGTTTTACTGGGAAATCAAAACAAATAGCTACACACCAATAGTAAATTGGAAATTCGTCGCCAAAACTACACCCTTTTCCAGCCGCGGCGACCGGTGTTACCTGTATTTGCTGGAAAAAAGATTCATTCTCAAAAATATTAACGATCCCACCCTGTTGAACAAACGCCGTGAACTCGTGTTAGCTTGTACCCATAAAAAAGTTATTTCCTAAAGTATTTTAATTCTGGATTAATATTTTTACCCAACTTCAACTGTGCATTAAATATTTTAGGTTAAATTACTCTTCTTTAACCATTTAAACATCTATTAATACGTAACGTGTTACACGGCGTCCATCTTTTCTTGTGTGTGTGTGTGTGTGTGTGTGTGTGTGTGTGTGTGTGTGTGTGTGTGTGTGTGTGTGTGTTTTGAACAATAAAAATATTAAAATTTCAGACACAATGGGTTGCATATTAATATTTTTTGTTTTTATTTAAATTAGGTTCCTCGGTTACTTTCCACCAGCATGGCCGTCATTAGGAGAAAAAAAAAACAGCTTGTTAGTAACTACCGAAGAAAGTGCACTTTGTCTGTAATTTTCATTTGCTTTTTATCGTTAATTTTGGTCAATCTTTGTATTGTTTTTTTTGTTGTTGTTTTGTTTTATTTTTGTTTTGTTTTTTAATAGCGACTGGAAGATTCATGAGTCTCAGAATTCCCTTCTTAGTCATTTTGACAGCTTTATTGGTTTCTGGGAAATCTATGTGTGTGTTAAGTGTATGCTATCATTTAGGATTTTTTTTGGGGGGTATGATGTGTGTATGTGTATATATTTGTGTGAGTGTGTGAAACCTCAACACCTTCTGAAAGCATGTCTGCGTAGTGTGGTTGAGAAATGTAGATGTTGGTTGATCTATACGCGCATCCAAGTACGCGTGCGTATACATCCGTACAAATCTCACGATACAAATTTTACATTTATGATTCAGTTGCAATGAATTCAATCTTCTACTAGTGCTGTGCCTCTTCAGAGCGTGAGCGATAAATGTGTTCTGTCATTATATAGTTCTTAGTAAATTTTGTCTTTTTGTTATCTCTCCTAATCCCTGTTCTGCAAACCATTTACAAATGCTCGTTATGTAGGTTACTCACTGTATTCCAGTTGCCTTCAGTGTGTGCAGTGCAGCGAACCATCTTCATTCCCTTCGTATTACACTGGTAAGAGTAGCTTATCTGCACGAACCGTTCAAAAGGATTCTTCCCCAGTCCATACAATCAAGTTCAAGTCTAGGGTTAACCGTTATGTTCCCCACATATCCCCATAAATTGGAATTTTTACGTTGTAACTTTCAACCTCGAATTATTCTTGGGCCTTGTACAGAATGAACATTATTGTAAAAAAAATCTTGTGAATGTCAAATTTACCAAGCTCTACTATTTATATCCTAGATATTTCAAATGTATCGTTCTGATTCTAAATATAAAGGTCTTTTTTTCCATTCCCCCTAAAACTTTGTCGATATTCACATGTTCAGTCCATTAAATTCATAGTATCCTTCTGTATATCTGTTGTAGTGTCTTCCCTCATTTGAGTCTATTATGGACTCTTCCGCTTACTATAAAGTAGTAGGAAAAGTAAGCCTCGGGGAAATCAGTGCTAGACTGATTTTCCTGTCGAACTCTCTGCCTTGGGAAGAGAGGAACCGAGACGAGGCTGTGCCGAAGGGCAGAGATCGGCCGGGGAGGTAGACAGACCCGAACTCGTTCATGGCTCGGATGACTCACATTAAACTCGGCCTCGAGCCACATATATCCTTTGTGGGGGAGGCTGTTAAATACTATCAGTGATAGACTGAACGCTGGTCAACTGATACACACTTCTGTTGTATTTGCTGTTCAATACACTATTTATCTGCAACCTCTTGTTTTGTTATTTCTTAACCATTTACTTGGTCACAACAAGAACCACATTTTTGTTGCCTCAAGTCTCTTCTTCATCTGTAAGAAAATTGCCCAGCATTCACTACTAGTATTACTCCCAAAATTAAAAAAGAAAACTCACATTTGTACACAAGTGAAGAAATACCAATCCTTATATTCCACTTTCTAACATATCTAGTGAAAATAAGAATGGCTAGAAAGTAGTGAAGGAAAGCTAGAAGAAAAGACTAAATGCCAATTGCAAGAAGACGGAATGAAAGGTTGTTAGCAAAAGGAAGAGCCTAGCATGCAAATTACAAATTGGAGATACCAAAATCTAACAAGTAAAAATATTTAAATATCTGGGAAGTGTTTTAACAGAGGACGGAAAGTGCAACCCCCAACATCCGAAGGCGCGTTGGGGTACCCAAAAGACGCATTCCAAAAGCTAAGTAAAGTGTTAAGAATCTGAAAAAATCGTTAGAAACAAAGAAAATAGTATTGAACTGTAACATAATATCAGTCCTCCCGTACGACAGTTGATGCTGGACAATCTCCGCTGATAAAGAAGAAACTTGAAGCAACAGAAAATTGAATTTAACACCAAATAGAGACAGTTGAAATTTCTAGGGAAGATAATGAGGAAAAAGAGCTTGGAAAATTTGATACTCACAGGACGGTAAAAGTGATAGAGTAAAACAACGCATAAGCTATCAAACGAACTTGAGTAAATGGATTCGGAGAGACAAAAAGAAAAGAAGAGGTAGCAACAATGGACAGGAAATTGGGGAGAGACATGATTGCCAACGTCCAGAAAGAATACAACACATAGAAAAAGAAATAAATCGAAAAGTGAAAAAATAATGTTAGAAAGCTAATTTAATCTGCATCACTTATTATTGTAGTACCGTTTGAGAATAATTTGATCTCACGCTAACTATAATACTGTATCTGCCTGAAAGTCTATTTCTCTTATGGTATTGAAAGTATTCTTCATGGGTCTTTGTTAAATGGCATGTCCTTTGAGAACGATATTGGCCTTAACGTTTGGCATCAAAAGAGTAATGCTGCTGTAATTTCCATTAACACACACGCACACACACACACACATACACACACACGCACACACATGTTATGAAAAGATTACTTAATATCAGTTTTATCCCGACTTCGAAGTTTCTTGCTAAAATTTTCAGTCATGAGGGGTTGTGGTTTTAAACGGTATTTCCTTCTTTTTTTTCAATTTTTTCCTTGTATTTCGCGTCTTTTTTAATCTGCTTTTTTGCTCCGTTTTGTGCAAGTGCGTATCCATGAATTTAACGTTCTTTAAGACGGGCACGTTCATAAAAGTTTGCTTCTGGTTACATCTTTCATTTTTCATCTGTAGATTTTTCTTCGAAATTAAATTTATATTTTATGGTATATATAGAAGTCATTATGTTATATTATTAATTAATTTGTAATATTTGTTAATTTTTTATTATTAATTAAATTATAATATTTCAGTTAATATTTTTAATTAAAATTTTAATTGATTTATAATGTTATATAATTATTAAATTAAAGTAAATATTAGTTAATATGTCGGTATTGACCCTTTATTTCATTCTTCTTATATACACACACACGCACACACACACACACAGACATATATATATTTAAAAAATAATTATAATTTAAGGTCTACTTCTGCATGGAATACTGTTTTTAATAAATAAAAACAAAAAAATCCGTCTCTATTTCTGAGATGAGGTATTGTAACTATTTATACTATTTGCATCGTTCGGACTATTGTCCACATCGTTATTGTCATATTCATGACGTTTCGGCTATTGCACGCTCCGGCCTTCTTCAGGACCTGTCTATATTTCTGAGATGAGGTATTGTAACTATTTACACTATTTATATTGTTCGGGATGTTTTCCCCATCTTTATTGTCATATTCACGACGTTTCGATCGTAGTACGCTTTTTTTGTGATATACGATGGAATTTTATTTCGCCCACAATGGTAGATTGTTTTAGTTCCAAAGACACATGGCTCAGTGAATAAATCGTCGAATGAAGTAATCCAGTGAGTTGTGAGTTCAATACCTGGCCACAGCAGAGGTGAACAAAAACTTTGAAGAGTTGAGTTACTAAAGGGTAATAAGTGAAACTGAGATATCCAGAAAAGGCATGACATGTGGAACTAGAACAATCTACTCCCGTGGACTAAATAAAGGTTTCGGTTCCAAATTCCAAAGTATATCACCTGAAGAAGGCCGGAGCCCACAACGGCCGAAGAATATCATCTTTTTTATTATTAATTCGATTACATTAACATTTTTCAAATAAGTTGTCAGCTATTTAACCATTTTACTTTGTTTGGACTGTTGTCCTCATCTTCATTGTCATATTTACGACATTTCAGTCGAACAATATAAATAATGTAAACAAGATCAAAATAACTTAAATAAAATATCATTCACTAAAGGAGACGTGAATTTCGAAAGAATACCTGGATGTAGCCAACGGAGTCTTGCCAACAAAACAGACAGCACATTTATCTTGAAAATGGCTGAGACAGTCATTTTCAAAAAACATGTGCTATCTCATTGAAATGAACAAACAACCGTAAAACTTGACTTTGGGACATTTTATCCAAAATTCTGAATCCAATACAACAACTTATACGAAAGTTTGAAAAATGCAAATAAATAAATAAATAAACAGACAGACATCAAGCTTGTTTATATATATATATATATATATATATATATATATATAAGCATTTTTTATTTGACAATATTTCTTTTTATTGTTAAACTTTCTTTTTAATGGCGACACATGTTTGAGTTGCTTTCCTGTTTTTATTTTATTTTATTATAATTAAACAGTGCAATCTGATGCAATTGATCAAGCGAGACAAGCTTGCTATACATTACACCAGGTATTAATGCCCATATATTTATGTTCCTTTATACATACACACACACGCATACACACACAAACTCACACATACATACATACACACACACATAAAAATATATATATATATATATAAAATGAAAGTGGACATTGAAATCAACACCCAGAAGTATGTTTCATGCTAAACACATTGGTCAGGCTTGACAATTGCGTTTAGCATCAATACGCTCTATTCCTGATATTAAAAACTGTAACCCATAAATATAGCATGCCTTAACAGAATATTTTATTATATATATATATATATATATAAATATATATATATATATATGTGTGTGTGTGTGTGTGTGTGTGTGTGTGTGTGTGTGTGTGTGTGTGTGTGCAGGTATGTAGAAAAATAGGAAAGAACATGTTAGGTAAATAATCCGGAGTTCTTTAGTATTTTTTATTATATATTCGAATGAACTGTAGGAAGAATATATCACGCTTTTTCTAATACCCCAGAGTTTATGCTCCCAAGAAAGCTTAGGGAAAGATGACATGTTCGAGATTATTAACACTAATACTACTAATACTGGTATTCTTGAATTCATCAATTTTATGTAAACTTTCTTTTGTTAAGCTGGGTGTGAGATCAAACGAGTTGCAATTAATTGAGAATTTCAGTCAGTGAAAGAAGAGATATTCCACTTGAAAGCATGGGAGTTCTTTTTATCTTAAATGTTGTATCGAGCGCAGATGAACATCACGATTAACGTTTACAAAATTTTATCTTTCAAATTACATTTATAATATTTTCATCGTTTCTTTAAAAGATTGATTACATGTTTCCTGAAAAAAAAAAAGATTCAATAAAGTTAAGCATCTTTCCACAAACGTTATAAATATTGAATAAAGTTTGAATCTTAAATCATTAAAGATGTACTTTTTCGCCAAGATAAGAGAAAAATATTGCCTTTTTATAAATTTTGTTCATACAGAAAACGTTATCTTATGTCATGATTAATTGTGGTGCATTAAAAAAATGCATTTGAGAACAGTTAAAAAAATGCTGGTCTTATAACCAATAGGAAGAATAGATTTCAAGATATATTACATTAAATACAACGTTTGTAATCATTACACCTAAGCTAGGAGATAAAAGCCACAAAAATGAAATAGGTTGCTGAGTGCATAAGAAAGAGATCTGGATTTATAATAACAGTGTTCAAACAAACAGAAGATAACAGAATACAGCGGTTACTCTTATTTTTGAGGGGTGGACGGATCTTACTAACATCTTTCTTTTTCAGTTTGTTTTCGGGGTCATTAGCCCCTCCCAAAATCATTTCATGAGAGTGATAGAATTTCTAAACAATTGTACATATGAAATATTAAGTCAAGATGTGTTTTTCAGTAGGGGCCCTATATGTGAAGTATTTTGGTGTATGCAGGAGGAAATGGTAATAGATTCTGATGGGGAATGACTAAATTGTAACAAATGAATGGGGCGTGAATCTGATTAGCAATGTATAAGTTAGTGTCAGCCAGCTTTGACCCATCTACCCGTTTTCGGCATTTATTCAATCAGTATTAAATCGTGACAGAATATGACAATTGACATTACATTTAAATATTTGAAATCATAGTTGACAGGTTTTGTAACCTATAAGGTTACTGAATAGAATAATCACACGAATACGTGCAAAAAAGAATTGAGTATATATATATATATATATATATATATATATATATATATATATATATATATATATATATATATATGTATATATATATATTTATTTATATATGAAGAAATATAGTCTTAAAGTGTGCTATATTTATGGGATAAAGTGCTCAATATCAGAGATAGAGCGTGTGTAAATATAAAAGTGAACATAGAGGTCAACACTTAGAGGCGACAGTCTGTTTCATGCTAGATGCAATCGTCAGGCCATATATATATATATATATATATATATATATATATATATATATATATATATATATATATATATATAGTACAGCTAATCGATCAGTTGGTATATAACCCCGGTGGATCCTAGTAATATTAATTATTAAAACTGATCCACTGAGAGCTCGTTGTATTTATTATAACAGAGCATTTTTTTACAGGAAAAAAATTAGCTCAACATAGAAGATAGTCTATTTCAAGCTGTTCTGTATGCAACTATCATCAGCCCCTAAGTGTCTGTCTTGGAGCATTGTTTTAAATTTATTTTCAATGTCAGTCCTCTTCTGGTAGACGCCTTGTTAATGAGAATTGGTTTGTGTTAGCGATTGGTGGGGGTGTAAGTTATCTTATTCCGGGCGGAGCGGTCTGGAGTTGGAGTTTTATTTATGGCCAGGACCTTTCGTTTCATGTAGTTTAATATCAGTTCCTACTTTGGTGGCGTTTCTTACATAAGCCTCGAGGATGTTTTTTTCTGAGATTCACAGATGTCCAGTATTATTAGTAAGCGATGATGGGTTTAAAATTAATGTAAATTAGTTGAGTTATAGATTTATAGATTGTGGATAATACCAGAACACCCAATGGAATAAATGATGCTGTCAAACACACTTATATGTGTACATATCTTCATACATACATATATGTACATTTACATGTCCATACATATATGCCACTATACGTACACATACATCCTTCATAAATGCACATGCATTTTTATGTAATTTGGAATTTATTTCTGTCTACATTTCTTGATTAGTTCTCTCCGCTGAGTTAATAGTTTGCATTGATCTTTATATTTTATTATCCTGATTTTTTCTTCTAAAAATAGCTTGCACCTATCCCTACAATTTTGTGGGGCTGGGGGTGTTCGCGAAACCTAAAATTTTTCAATTTATTTGAGGATTCAGATTTCACTTAGGGGTTGATGATAGCCGCGTACAGAACGGCTTGAAATAGACTATTCTCTATGTTGAGGTAATTTTTGTTTGTTTGCTTTAATACACACACACACACATACACACACACACACACACACACACACACACACACACACACACACATATAGATATATATATATATATATATATAGAGAGAGAGAGAGAGAACAGGTAAAAAAAATTGTGGCTAAGTAATCCAAGTAGACCTATTAATATAAAATATTAAAACTGCTTCACAAAAGAGTGCTCAATATAATTTTTTATTATAGAGCATACAAGTCAATTACAATTAATGAAATACAAGCGGTAAAATCGTAAATCGTTTGGATTTCATTAATTATATATATATATATATATATATATATATATATATATATATATATATATATATATATATATATCGTAGTACCTTGTCTACCGTTTTAATGAAACATATATAAATGAAGGATTTCTGCCTAAATACACAAAATATATATATATATATACATATATATATATATATATATATATATATATATATATATATATATATATATATATTGTGTATTTAGGCAGCAATCCTTCAATTTAAATACACAATATATATATATATATATATATATATATATATATTGTGTATTTAGGCAGCAAACCTTCATTTATATATGTTTCATTAAAACGGCAGACAAGGTACTACGATTAACCCTTTTATTTAATTTTTCTTGTGTTCGAACAAGTGTTTTCTTTTTTGGACACATAGTGTGTAGAAACTTCAAATTTTCGGACAGTTTCTACACACAGTTTCAGTTCACCCTACGCAATGCAAGGGATTATTGGGTGTAAAAGAAAATGAGAATACTTTAGATGGGACAGGAAACCCAATCCTAAAGGCGAAACAAGGGATAAACTCTACTCCATTTCTGGTACTTGAACATTTGGAAACTAATATTTGCTACCACTCCGTTTAAATAGTACTTTTTTCATTGAACTGGATTTTCACTCAAAAGGAAGATTCTTCAAAAAGTTGTTACGTCAGCATTTTATTCCACGAAACATTTGTCTGTAAAATCCAAGTAAGATACCCTTTTATCTGTTACTCTATTGGACATGCAGACACGCACACATACATCTGTGTGCATGTATGTATATGTGTGTATTAAATGTATCTATATATGCACGTTTTTACGTGGATGCATATACCTTTCTTTATAACCATTTGCATTTAGATGAAACGATTATTTTTTCGATTTAGTGCTGAAAAAATTTCTATTCCGAGTGAAAATTGCAAAATGAAATAGAAAATGAAAGATTCGAAATATAAAGAGATGTATTTGATGAAAATAAATATTTCTTTTTCGCCCCAGTTAACCGCTTTTTGTATCATTTTTAGATAATTTTTGGCGACTTTAAAATAAAGACGCACTAAATACACTGTAAAGAAATATGTCGATCAGATTATTTCAAAGAAAGAGATTCTAGTCTGAAATAAAATTTTAAATGAAAATTCAGAAAAAATCTTTCTCTTTTTTAATACCCACTGAGATTTTTTTTTTTTTCTGAGCGGTGTGTCTTCTTGAGGATTTGATGAGAAATTTTGTTTCGTTTTTTTTTTTTTCGATTAAACTTTCAATTATATTTTCTTATACATTCTGTTTTCATTTGTTATATTCTCTCTCTTTTTTCTCTCTCATTTTACTTCTGCAATTTTTTTTCTTCCTTTTTTTTTACTGTCGATTATCATTGCTTTTCAATTCTTTACTTTTCTCCAATTCCGGCTTAACTTTCCTTTCTTGCAACATTCCGTCAGATTCTTACCAAATTCTATTAGTCGTCTTCTGAACTCCTCCTCTTCTTTTCTTTCTTTTTCTTCATTTCATTTCTTCTTTATCACTTTTTTTTCTTTTTGTCTTTCTAGCTTCTTTTCTGGTATTTCTTTGTCTTACATAGATTCTCTTCTACTTTCTGCTTTCTTTCTTTTTTTCTTTCTTTCTATATTTATTTACTTATTTCTGTCTTTTCTTTTTCTCTCTTTTTCTCTCCTTTTCTACTCTTCTTTTCCTTATTTATTTTTTTCTGTTTTCCTTTGCACCACTTATTCTTCCATTCTTATTTCTCCTTCTCGTACTTATTTCTTCTTCCTGTCCTTATATATCCACTTTCTTTCTTTCATTTAATTGAATTATTTTAATCAATTTTCCTTAGTTATTTTCTCTATTTTACGTTACCCCATTTTTTCTTTCTTCTTTTATTTCTTTTGTCGTTCTTTCTTTTTTTTTCTTTCTTTCTCCTTTTAATTTCATTATTACACATTTCTTTGTTTCTTTATTTTTGTTTGTCATATTTTTCTTTCATTCTTGTTTCTTCCTTTCTTTTTCCCTTCTCTCCTTCATTTTCCTTTCTTACTTTTCTTCATAGCCTTTCTTTGTATTTTGATCTTTTTATTTGATTTTTGTCTTTCTTATTTTCATTAAAGTCATTTTCTCTTCCTTTGCATCTTCCCTTTTCTTTATTTTAATTCATTTAATTCTTTTAATTTCTTTCATTCTTTCTATCTTTCATTCTTTCTATCTTTCTTTTAACCCCATTTTATTTCATGTAACCCTTGTTTTTTATTTAGTTTCCTTTTCTTTCTTTTTATTTATTTTCTCTCTTTTCTCCACCTCTTCTTTCTTTTTCATACGGCTATTGCTTTTCTTTCTTTTTTGATTTCATTAGCTGATACTTCTTTTTTCTTCTCGTAATTTCTTTTCCTTTTTTAATTCTTCTTTCTGACTTTATTTCTCATTTTCTCGTTCCTGTTTATTTTACATTTTTCATTCATTTATTTTTAAAATTCTAGACCCTTTTTTATTTGTCTATTATTTTTTTCGCTGTCTTTCTGTTTTTTATGGTTTTTCTCCATTTTCCCCGTCGAATTAATCATTTCTTCCTTCTCCTCGCTTGTTACCTTTCAAACAATTCGCAGTCTCCTCTTGCTAACTACATTACCTCCCCTTATGTCAATTTTCGTTTCGTTCATCAAATCCATCCTTTCCTTTGCATTTCATATTTTCAAATACATTTTAAAACTTTTCTCCACTTCCACTGAATATTTTCCACTCTTTAGTATTCCTTCTCTATCTTCCATCCATTTAACAACAAAATCCATATCTCGTCAAAAATCTTCCTTTCACTGACCCTTCTATATAAATCTAATCCGAGGCCAATCGTTCTAAATCATCTGCTGAGCCTAAAAAAACATTGATTCAAATGCGAACACGTCTAGAATTTTATTTCTAGGGAAATGCTAAACTTCATTATATTTTGTAAAGTACTTGCGCGATTTATGACGGCAGTTTCCATATTTCTTGGCCATTGCTACTTATTTGATTTTATCGGCGTGGGCGCATTGTTCTTCCTTCGCTCTCGGATTGTATTCATTTGGAAGCATAAAGACGGCATTTCTGTCACAAAAGCTTAAAGACAATCATACTAAATATAATAGTATGGAATTAATATTAACTACAGTCAAAGAATATAAATGATCATTCTTCGTTTATGTGATCTGTCCTTCAGAACAGCTCCGGTCATGGTTTCCACAACATCCTATCAATTGTCGCGCTTACTTTATCGGGTTTACAGCCACATCACTTTGAAACACCGGTTCCTGTATGATAACCAAAGTTAAGCAAAGTCTAGCCTGGTTAGTAGTGACTGTTTGAGAATACCAGGTGCTGTAAGCTTGGATGTGCGGGTGGTCTAATGGATAATGGCTCAGAATTGTTAATCGGAGAAACGATTTCCAATTCTAGCAGCGTTCGTTATATTCACTTACGCGCAAATATTCTTGGGAAAAGTATGAATCCACCACTTCTCCTCCAGCTATGGATTAAATAGTAATACTGGTATCACTAAAATCATTATTATATCCAAAAAGTAAAAATAAAATTGTGTACCAGCTATTTAGATTTCGGCATTAAATAGCACATAGAGATGTTGATATGCTGCAAAAGAATTTTAAAAAATCAGCCGTTTTTTTTTCTTTATCGATTCTTCCAGTTCATGTCCGTCTATCTATTTTCACATGCTTGTTTGGGAGGCGAGTCGCTGTAGTCACCTTGCTTTCATTATGGCACATGTATGTCAAGTTTAGCTATCACACTTTCCTCAGAATCTGTTGCAGTACTTTCAACTATTCTTTTTTTTACCCGTATTCGTTATTTTCTGGCGGAGAGGTCAAAGCACGTCACATCTAATGATGGTTTCCCATAGGTGAACTCAGGTTCGAATCCTACCCGGGAGCGCATATTTTTCTAGCAAGATTTCTCGAATATTCATGCCGGTAGATAGAAATAAATAAATATACTATTTAATAAATAATTAAAAAGTGCATCTATTCAAATATGGGTATCCATTAAAAATAACGTTTAACCCATAATTTTCTTTCTTTCATATATATATATATATATATATATATATATATATATATATATATATATATATATATATATATATATATATATATATATATATATATATATATATATGAAACAATATGTAGGGAAAAATATATATATATGAAACAATATGTAAAATATATATATTAGGTCATCCCATAATTTCTGTCCGAATTTTAATTTTTTGTTAAAATGAACGAAATTTAAAGAGTATGTTATAATGTCTAATGGAGCTGAACATTATTTTTATGTTAGATGCATTTAAACTGATCAAATTTTATTTCAGAGAAAAATAAAATAATATTTTCTTTGATTAAAACCCTGCTAACATGGAAGTACCCAAGAATCATTTGAGGCACATAATGCTTTATGAGTTCAAGAAAGGAAACTCAGCAGCCGAAGCGGCTAGAAACATTCACTCAGTTTATGCAGAGGAATGTGTGAATGAAAGAACTTGCAGAAGATGGTTTGCAAAATTCAGAGGTGGAGATTTCACCCTTGAAGATGAAGATCGAGCCGGACGTCCAGTTGAGTTTGACGAAAAGCTTCTTGAAGCAGCCCTTGAAGAAAATCCTGCTTTATCATTTGGGGAATTGGCAGTGGTTCTCAGTTCAAACCATACAACATCGTCATCGTCATCGTCATCTTCAACAACTTGTAAAAGTTCCTAAACTTGGAAAATGGGTGCCTCATGAATTGTCAGAAAACAACCTCAAATCCCGAGTTGACATCTGCTCTTCTCTCCATTCTCGCCAACTTGTTTCACCTTTTTTGGATAGACTTATGACTGGCGACGAAAAATAGATCTTTTATCGAAATGTTAAGCGTCGTAGACAGTGGCTTGGTAAAGGGGAAGGACCCCAGCCACAACCGAGAAGCGAACTTCATGGGCAAAAGGTTCTTCTTTCAATCTGGTGGGATTGCCAAGGAATAGTCCACTTTGAATTCTTACCATCTATGGCAACAATTAATGCTCAAATATACTGTCAGCAATTAGATCGGTTGAACCAAGCTTTGAGGAAAACAAGACCTGCTCTAGTGAATCGAAAACGGGTGATGTTTCATCAGGACAATGCGCGACCACACACAGCAAGGTTCACGTCACAAAAGATCGAAGAACTTGGTTGGGAGAAAAATCCTCATCCAGCTTATTCTCCCGAACTTGCTCCTTCAGACTACCATTTGTTTCGTAGCTTACAGAATCATTTGGAAGAAACAGCTTTTGTAACACAGGAAGAGGTTAAAACTGACATTTGTGAGTTCTTCGAATCAAAGCCAAAAGAATTTTACAGTAATGGAATTAGTAAGCTTGTTAATAGATAGAAGGAAGTCATAGATAATCAGGGAAAACACATTGTTGATTGAATCTGTAATTAAATGTAACATTTGGTCACTTGTTTTCTTTATTAAAAATTCGGACAGAATTTATGGGATGACCTGATATATATATATATATATATATATATATATATATATATATATATATATATATATATATATACGAAAAAATATGTCGGAAAATCGATGCCGGAATCAATATGTAGGAAAATCTGAATGTCCCTTTCACTACAGAATTAATAATTATCGCAATCGAATTAAGTCGACTCCCCATGAAATACTATTACCTGTAGAACAACATTTCCGCTCTCAAAAACACGATTTTAAAACCCTTTGCCAAATTCACTATAATTGAGAGAATAGAAAAGTCCAGAGCAGATAACATTAGAAATATTTGAGAGTTCCATGGAAATAAGTGGATACAACGTTTAAAAACACATTATCCAGCCGGGCTTAACCATAAATTTAACAACGTAGATAGTATTAATATATAACGCTACAAATCAAAACCTACAGACATTTCTCAGGCACACAAGACAGACGTGCTTACAGAGGTGTTGAGTCCTCACACTTATACACACACCCACAAGTATATACACACTTAGAAACATCATACTCACCGACTCCCTAATGAACCAAATGATAACACACACCCATAGTAATATACACGCTTACACACATCATACTCACTCACTCCCTAAGAACAAAATAACACACACACGCTTAACAGAGACACATTCCGTTTCCAGGAATCAATAAATCTGTCAAAATGACCAAGGGAATTCAAAGCAGCATGAATCTATCCAGCTCTTATCTCAAATAACAACTTAAAAAAGATTGTTTGACCAACACAAGGTCTGACCAAAAGTCATGATAAAAATTTAAAAAGACAAAACAAAACAAAATAACAAATGAAAACTACACACAAAAGTTCATTTTGTCCATCAAAACATTCATTTCTGTAGTTCACTGCTACCAGCAAGCAGAAAATTATTTTTCTCCTGATGATGGCCATGTTGGCCGAAACTAGTCGAGGAATCTAAATGAAATAATAATAAAAACGAAGAAATATTAATATACAACCCAGTGTGTCTGAAGATTTTAATTTTTTAATATTTTTTTATTGTTCAATATATATATATATATATATATATATATATATACTGAGCGGCTAAATTTAATCCCAGGCACAAACTAAAGTCGGGAAATAAATATCTCATTTCATATACGACAGAAAACTAGGAAAAATAGATAAAGAGATTTGGAATAAAACTTTATTGTTGATATGCTTCAATAGACTCCTCTCGGAATTAACAAAGGATTACTGCAAAAATTGCAATCAAATCTTAAAAAAAATCAATTTCCTATAAACTTAAATATCCGCCCATAATTCACATATGCAGTATCTATTCTAAAATATAAAACACAATTATGGCTTTACAAACTTATCATTCATGCTGCCTTATCACGCTGAATAATGAAATATGCAATTATTAGAGGAGCTGGAGATATTACACGGCGCCAGAAAATCCATGACACGTTGTACTAGAACAATCTACACCCGTGGATTAAACAAAGGGTTCGGTCCGAAATTTCAACACATATCACCTGAAGAATGCCGGAACCTTCAACGACCGATACGTTGTGATAAGGCAGTAACGATGAGTAAAACACCCCGAAAAATGTAAAGAATTACAATTTGTAAAAAAAATTCAATTAGACATTACATTGCATCACTTAGCATCCACCATAATTTACGTTGACTTCCAGTTTATCTGAAGAATATTTATGAGAGTTCTTAAATTTTAAAATTCTCTAACAAAAACTAACATTTTTATTCTGTTTATAAATAATTGTTGCAAAACTTACTTTAGCCTTGATAAATTCAAAGAGCGAAACGTCAGCTAAGTTCTCCTTTTGTCGTTATTCATATATATATATATATATATATATATATATATATATATATACATATATATATGTGTGTGTGCGTGTGTGTGTGTGTGTGTGTCTGACTGAATAAATCACAAACATTATGTCTGCTTATTTTGGTCATAATCCTTTAATATTCACGAATATTTGCCAGTATATTACAATTAAATAAGGAAATATTTATTTATAAAAACGGAAGAATATTCGTAAATACCAAAGAATTATGATAAAATTAGTGGACATAATGTTTGTAATTTATTCAATCAGACATGGCTAAAAGAGACCTCCTAAATACACAAATGTGTCTGAAATATTTACTGATATATATATATATATATATATATATATATGTGTGTGTGTGTGTGTGTGTGTGTGTGCGTGTGTGTGTGCGTGTGTGTGTGTGTGTATGTGTGTTTATGGAGCAAATTCGCATTTAGGCATGTCTAAATAAATTAAAAACATTATGTCTGCTTATTTGTTTTCATAATTCTTTCATATTCACGAATATATATATATATATATATATATATATATATATATATATATATGTGTGTGTGTGTGTGTGTGTGTGTGTGTAATATTCCCTAATATATATATATACATATATATATATATATATATATATATATATATATATATATATGTGTGTGTGTGTGTGTGTGTGTGTGTGTGTGTGTGTGTGTGTGTAATTAAATATGCCAAACAAGAAAGATTTAATTAATTTTTTATTTAGCTTTTTGTAGGAGTAGATAAGTATAGACATTTTACATAATTTTCATTGTCCCAAATCCTTTCGGCCATATCTTTAACCATTTTCGGGGTGGGGGTGTTGTCATTTTCCCCATCTTTTGACTGTTTAAGTTGTAGTTTTTGTTGTTTTGAATAGGAGCGTTTATTCAGAGAGCCTTCGCGTGCTGAGCACGGCTGGATTTCGCGTGAGCATCTTTCTATTTATAAACATTTAAGGAAAGATGTTTAAAAGAAACCTTGCTGCCCAACTATGCATATATATATATATATATATATATATATATATATATATATATATATATATATATATATATATAATTATTTATTTAAAAATATGATTCCTCCGCTACATGAGAGTTCTCACGTTTCAAAAACAAGAGCTGAAAACTCCAATATAATTATTAGAATTAAATTGAATTAAAGTACCAAGTTCTGTTTCATCTTCAAGCAAAATGTTTGGAATAACTAATCTTGAAATTTACGTGTCTTTATAAGCATATTCCTTATTAAATTTAAATTACTATGGAAACGGCTAGATCAATTATTTAAATAAGGGACGTAAGGGTTAATAATTAGTATCAATATATCAATTACTTTCGAAAAGTGGTCAGTCAAGGTAGGGTTGGGGTTGTCTAAATAAAACCGGAAGATAACATTTAAACTCATACTGTCTAGTATGGTTCACCGTTAAGTGTCTATTGAGATTGATTTATTTTTTTTATTTTTTCTAAAAGGGTTGTGTGTACATAAATGTGTCGTATTGAGCTACAATTTGTTTTTTTGACGACTTCATAAAGGTTTTTTTTTATCTTATGATTGGGTTGAGCTTTTAAACCTTTTATTTAGACTATGGTATTTAAAGTTTGTATTTATTATTTAACTGTTTGTTTGTTTGTTTGTTTATTTGTTTTTATGCTAATTATTTAATCCGAAAATTTGTTGATGTCGGCAAAAAAGCGTTAACTCATGTCTATGGTTTAATAAATTTTCATTGTTTAGAAACTTAATAATGTGTAGTTTTTCATGTATGCAATAAAGGGCATGGGTCATCCCAGGTTTTACAAGTTCTTGTTCTATTTATAATTTTTCATTTTACTTTTAGTGTTTTATTCATTTCTTATAAATGCCAAAATTATTTGGATAGGGATGTCTGATTTCCATTCCTAATATTGTTGAAGGAGCTTTTGTGTTGTCTCCACCTGGTTTTAAATTCATTTTACGTAGAACCAACATATATATATATATATATATATATATATATATATATATATATATATATATATATATATATATAGTTAAACCTAATGAGCCAGACAAACCTACCAAGGTTTCACTTAGGCAGATCGTCAGGGTCGGCTGGCTAAAGAGGCGACAGTAAAACGGCGTATATATAGACGACAACCAAGACAACACCACGTGACCAAGGAAGAGAAAAAAAAAAACCGAAAGAAAAAGAAAGAGAAAAAGAAAAAGCGACAACGGTGGTTTTATAGATTTATTCAACTAACTAAAAGGAGAGGGGATAGTTAAGAAAACACAAACAATAATGATAACGCTACAATCGGGATAGAGAGGCTTATTTCAGTAACCAAGCATTTCTGTGTCTACATTTGTTAAGAATCTCGGTTTTGGAATTTAGTAGATCATCAGGTGTATTATATAAAGCTATAGCTAATTCTTTTTCGGTGCATAGCTTACAGAACTTATGGCCCGCTTTATACTTAGTGCATCTTTTTAATATTTCCCATTTCAGGATGGGGTCCTTGCTATCTTGTCTGATTTTCCATATATAGCTAGATAATGTAGTGCTATGTTTAGTTTGTTCATTTTTGAAACTACTCATGTGATTATAATATATTTTTTTAAAAATACCCTGAGTAGCTCCTATATATACTTTAGGGTTTATGTCGTCTATATCCTTGTAAATTTTCGCCTGATAGACCACGCATTCTTGTTGACATTTACCCTGTAGGGGACATGTATTTTTATTCCTACAATTGCAACTGGGGAAACTAATGCGTGGATTGTCCCTAGTCTTTTTTCTTATTAAGTCCACTAATTAAAGTCTCTACATTAGGCATGCAGCAATAACTAAGTTTTACATTATTTTTGTTAAATATCTTATGCAACTTACTTTTCTTGCGAAAATTTTGCTCTCGTAGGTTAAAAAATATTTTACCAATTCTTGTTAAATCAAGAGTTCAAAGGTTTTTCGACACGAGTATAGTTACCTATATATATATATATATATATATATATATATATATATATATATATATATATATATGTAGGGGGCGCGCGCGCGTGTGTGTGTGTGTGTGTGCGCGTGCGAATGTATGAGTTCGTGTGTGCGTGCACACGATCATTCATGTTATGCTCCAATAATTTCCGACTCAGAATTCAGAGATATAATTCAATTATCGATATCTTTTTTTATTTGATTTGATTATTTACTTCAGGCTTATGAAAATACTAGGCCAGAAAGAATGCGTTGTCGGTGTTGTCAGGATGTCGAAGACACGTAAAATAACCGCGATTATCTCTCATTGTCATTCAAAATGTCAGCAAAGCGGGCGAAAGGGGCAGTGACCCTCTTTGTCTTCAGTGCAAAGACGGCCGTGAAGAGAGTTATCCGCGTTATGTTATTGACAGAACAAGTGACTGCGACAAGTCTCGCCGCCCCTTAGGTCAATCCTGGACTTTTCATCTCACTCGTGTCCAGCATATCGACTATTTATGTGCAGGACTGTGTGAAGTATACATCTTGGCAATTCCTCTTAGCAAAATTAATTTTTCGCTTCAGTCGTCTTTCAATAGCTTTGTTATTCTCAGCCATGGTCCGTTTCTCTGACAAGTAGCAGTTTCCAACCTTAGAGGTTAACAACATAACATGTTTATATAGGCAAATCAGTATGAACTTCATTCAGCTGTCAATCAACCTCACCAACATGGCACCCATAGAAATCATTTCATCAAAATTCGGTCTATACGATAAAGAATTGCAGTAAGAAATTGAACCAAACGGTAGGAGCCACTAGTGATCACTATTATATAATGCTATCAATTATACACTGAACTTATGAAGTTTGGTTTTAGAATATATGAAATGTTTTTATAAGATCATTTTGAATCAGTTGCTGAGTATGCACCTAAGAAAGTTTGTTTATTACGTGCTAGGCAATTTCTTTCTCGCCAGAAACTTATCTTACATATTTATAGGTCTATCATTCGTCCTTGCTTTGAATATTGCTGCCACATCTGGTCTGATGCTCCTGCTATATATTTAGAGATTCCTGATAAAATCTAAAGTAGAATCTGCAATGTAATTAGTTCTGATTTGGCATCTCGCCTCCAGTCCCTTTTACTCCGTCCTGACGTAGCTTCCCCGTACCTTTTTTATAAATACTTTCATGGTAATTGTTCTGATGATCTTTCCTGTATGACACCTATCCTTAAACGCAAGACGCTCGCTGGAGAGACACCGATGGCAACGCCAGCGGTCCTGTGGTGGCAGCCACCAGCAGTCCACTCTCGAGCCAAGTGGTAACATTGACGAGATGAACACGCTGGCGATTCGATGCCGGGCATCCAGTGGTAAACGCTCGTGGCATGCCACCAAGTGACAGATTGGTGGCTGACGTGTACGGAGATTTTATGAATTTAAGCGCAGTACTGCATTGGCAGTAAGGTCTTATCATTTTACAGTTGAAATGACCAGCTGTAACTGTAAGTTCTATGTTAACAGTTTCATCTCTTCCACTTCTCTTGTGGAACCCTCTACCAACTTCTTGCTTTCCAGTTAATTTTGATCTTCAAAAATTATCAATGCAATATCAGTCGTTATCTACTCTCTTCTTGATTCTTATTCTTTTATTGTCCTTTCTTCTTAATAGTAGATTTCCTCATATTCTCTAACACTCAGTAACTTTTTACGCCTTGATTGAGGGTGAAAAGTTTGAAAAAGATCAAAACTATTAACAGCGAAGTTTCTAATCTAAAATAGTTGATAGGATTAATTTCAAAAGTATAAGAAAAATAAAGAAAACGAAGCGTAAAACGAATCCTAAAAACGGAATATAACATAGTGCTGTGGAAGGCTGAAGAATGTATTGGCTGAAGTCTTGGGCTAAAGACAACAAAGATTAAGATCAGTCTCTATCTTAATTTGATAATAACGCGTGGTTTAATTATCTTTCCACTACGGCAGTACCTCATTTCACGGAAGATGGAATGGTAGTGGACCACCAGCATGACTATGGTCGGGAGAACTGGGCAATCTTTGCCTTTGAGCCATATGTACGCGGTAAGCTCACTCTTGTCACATGCCGCCACCGAAGACCAGTAAGTAAATACCAGCTGATGAGACAATCCAGCGGTCTCACAACAACAAGCCCTCCTAGAAAGTCACCAACGTGATAGTCAACATAATCGCGAAACAGCAGTATGGGGGCATACAAATTTTTCTAAAGCCGCATCGGGGCCGTAAGCAAAAGGGAGAGCGAGGTTATTAAATACCTTTTTCTCCATCCCTAAGCTAAACACACACACACACACACACACACACACACACACGCACACACACACACACATATATATATATATATATATATATATATATATATATATATATATATATATATATATATAAATGGAACTCAGCACTTAGAGGCGACAGTCTGTTTCATGCTAGTGCAATCGTCTGGCGATTGCACTAGCATGAAACAGACTGTCGCCTCTAAGTGCTGACTTCCATGTCCACTTTTATATTTACACACGCTCTATCTCTGATATTGAGCACTTTATCCCATAAATATATCACACTTTAAGACTATATTTCTTTATATATATATATATATATATATATATATATATATATATATATATATATATATATATATATATATATATATATATATAATGCTGATCCTATACAAGGACAAATGCATACTTGAGGTAGAGAGGTAAAGGGGTAAGAGGTAAAAGGCACAGTTTATGAGGATATATGCGGAAGGTTATGGTTAACACTAGTCATCAGAGAAGCATCCATTTGGGAGTCTGTTCAACTAAGTAACGATTCTTAGGAAGAAGCTCTTTCATCACAATATATATATATATATATATATATATATATATATATATATATATATATATATATATATATAATGTCATTCGCATACACGCTTGTTCCACTGTATCATATCTCAGCAGTACGACTAGACAACCGAATGCTTCGATCCAGGATCGAAACCCGCCCGATTTGGTATCCGTTGTGAAGTTTCTACCCCTAAGCCATCTGGAGAGAGAGAGAGAGAAAGAGAGAAATGTAAGTGCCATTATATATATACCGTATTATATATATATATATATATATATATATATATATATATATATATGCAAAATGTTTTTATTGATTTCATTTTGGTGTCATTACTAAAGGAAGGGTGAAAGCTGCAGTGTTGATACATATTAGTTTATTCTGAGGATTTTCGAAGTAGCACAATGTCATCATCAAGGTGTTTCTTATTTCCAGACAAATAATGCAGTGTCCAAACCTTAATAAAAATAATTAAGAGTACTGCACAAATGTTTCGAAATCTGTACAATAGATAGTTTAAATTATCAAGGTTTATACTAATAGTTTTAATACTTATTTCATAAAAACTCTCGACACACTCTCGACACTTCACAAGTAAAATGTAACTTTCAGATGAACACAGCAATTTTGTCTTTGAAAATAATGAACACTACAATAATAGTATTGAAATAAGGAATACCCTGATGATATTATCCTATGTCGAAATTACTCGGAATAAAATATGTATCAACACGGTAATTCTTTTTCTTCCTTTAAAAATGACACAAAAAGCATGTTCGTGAATATGAAAGAAGCCGATTGAAAATAAGTAGACAAAACCTGTCTAAATTATTGTTATGGGAACTTACCCATAATAATAATGGACTATTCCGTACATCATAAATACTGCGCCTCAAGATGGAGCAGCAGTTCAGAGTTCAGTTCAGAGTCAGAGACAGTCTGCAGAGTCAGACGATTACTGTAAGACATTGGAATAGTGATTCTTGTCGAGACTTATACCAACAAAGACAGAACCATTGGAAGAATCGGTAATCGTAGCCTTAAGAAATGAAGAAGATATCAGAACAGTACTATGTTGTACAGTTAGAAACCTCCCAGTGACACTGCAAGACATAAAAAATGAAGCAAAAATGACGAATTTATAAATGTAACAAAAGCAAAAATAGCAGAAAAAAATGAGCAAATTTCGGACAGCTTTTCTCTATGCGATAATGTGCTACTTTTCAACGAAAGGGTTGTAATTCCCAAAATACTACAAAAGCGAATCCTAAAGGATTTCCACAGGGGCCATCCTGGTAAAAATAGAATGAAGTCGCTAATGCCAAGCTATGTATATTGGAAACATATGGACCAGAATATTACTCAGATGGTGGAAATGTGCAAGGGTTGTAACTTAGCAGCCAAAGCACCGCCAATCCTACATAAGCCATGGCCAGAGACTGATCGTCCGTGGTCAAGAATACACGCAGATTATGCAGGACCAATTGACGGTTTCTACTATTTAATCATAGTGGATAGCTATAGTAAATGGCCGGAGGTGTTTCGTAGCAACAATCCTACTTAGGAAACGACCATAAATTGCCTCCACGAGCTATTCACTCGGTTTGGTGTAGTGGATTGCCTAGTCACAAATAATGGAACGCAATTCACGTCAGCAGACTTCCAAGAATTTTGCGAAATTTATCAAGTCAAACATATAAAAACCCCGCCTTATCACCCAAGATCAAATGGGCGAGCGGAGAGATTTGTTCATACACTCAAAAGAGAGTTACGAAAAGCATACGATGTGCCTACGGAAAAATCATTACAACAATTTCTTCAGGTATATCCAATTACGCCAAATAATGCTACACCATCAACATTACCACACGCAGAAGTGATGTTTGCTAAAAAAATCAGATCATCTTTTGATAAATTACTACCAAGTCAAACGAAACAAGTAACACAGTTTTACGCACCAAAAAGAAAATTCCAGGAGAAAAAGGTTTTTTTAAAACATATAAAAATAATACATCTTACTGGGAGCAAGGGAAAATTGAGAAAAGAATTGGCAATATGGTTTACATAGTACAGGGACAAAAATTATCACACAGAGGACACGTAAACCAAATAAGGAAGAGACCGTTACAGGATGCTAACGGTCCACCTCAAGAAGAGATAATGGACACGATTTTCGATACATTTGATATAAAAAGGCCGCAAAGAAAAAGAAAGTTCACAGAACCTTTGGAAATAGATGCAAAGAAAAAAAGATATTAAAGACGCCTGCTACGCAAAAGCTCGGAACGGGGGTGTTATGGGAACTTACCCATAATAATAATGGGCTACAATAATAGTATTGAAATAAGGAATACCCTGATGATGATATCATCCTATGTCGAAAGTACTCGGAATAAAATAATATGTATCAACACGGTAATTCTTTTTCTTCCTATAAAAATGACACAAAAAGTATGTCCGTGAATATGAAAGAAGCCGATTGAAAATAAGTAGACAAAACTTGTCTAGATTATTGTTATGGGAACTTACCCATAATAATAATGGACTATTCCGTACATCATAAATTCTTCGCCTCAAGAGGGAGCAGCGTTCAGAGAGTCAGTTCAGAGTCAGTTCAGAGTCAGAGTCAGTCACAGACAACGTCAGACGATTACTGTAAGACATTGGAATAGTGATACTGGTCGAGACAACATAGTTCTCTCTAACCAAACCTGATTGTCATTACTAACACTTCTACTTCTTTTGTACATATTCTGTTTGTAATATATCTGTGTTATTCCATACCTGTGTTTGAGTTATTCTTCATTGGTTCTACCTTGGACCATCACCGTGGTACAAGGAACCTGGACCATAACAATTATTCAATGAAACATGTCTCAATATATATATATATATATATATATATATATATACATGCCGTTCGATAAGAGTGACTCACCTGATTTTTTTTAATAAATGTTCTCTTACCGATGAAATGAAAGTTGTGTTAATTCAAAGGATAAGCGATCTAAAATCCGAAGAAGCTTTGAAAGCTCTTTGAATTTAGCAGTAAGTACTGTCAAGCATCCGTTCAGTATAATGTTCTGGGGATTCTTTTCTTTTCATGGAACTGGTTTCTTAAAACCTATTGAAAAGACCCTCAGGAGCGAGCAGTACAAGAGAATTTTAGAGTCTTGTCTGCTCCCTTCTGCTGAAAGGGTACAAATCGACCCCACCATGCTCATTTTTATGCAGGATAAGGCTCCCTATCACAAATCAAAATTGATGAAGGATACTTTGATGAGAAGCAGGTGAGTGTTATGACATGGTCGCCCCAATCTCCTGACCTCAACCCCATAGAAAACTTATGGAGCCTTATAAAGTACAGGCTCTCGAGAAAGCAGTTGAGCAACAAAGAGGATTTGATTGTGAATTTCATATACGAATGGAATTCAATGCTTGGAGATGAGATTTGTCAGAACCTAATCAAGTCAATGCCAAAAAGGGTTGAAAAGGTTATTCAAAATAAAGGAGGACCTATAGATTATTAACTATTTCGAACTATATTAACTATTATAAATAAATTATACCTCTATTATTCTTTATTTAAAGCTGTTCGGTTATGTTTCTATTGATTACTAGTTGCAGGAAATAAGTGAGTCACTTTTTTTGCACAGAGATTTTCCCTAAATCTCATTTATATCCAAAATTATAATTATCAATAGAATACCTTAGGTTTGAGTAAACTATTTTACTAGGTGGTCGGGAAGAGGTCTTTATATTAGTAAGATTGAAAATTAGTTTGACCCCGAAAACAATAGGCGAAAAAAATTTTAAGTAAAAAAAATCAGGTGAGTCACTTTTATCGAGCAGCACTGTATATATTATACCATAAAGAAACCATTTATACAAAGTATTAAAAAGCAATGCTAATATGATTAATGGCGAAATCACTTCGTTAACAACACTTAACGAGACGTTAACTTACCATCAGTTCCTTGAATAACAAGATCCTTACATTCGGGTTATTGTCAGATGTATCTTTTCTCGCACTTACCGCCTGTGGAACTCCCTCCCTTTTACTTGCTTCCCTGTAAACTAAAATCTTCCAAAAGTTTTGATGCCGCTTCAATCGCCATCTTCTGTCTTCTTGGATCCCGTTCATCTTTTATGTTATTTGTTGCAAAATAAAACTCTTTAGCCTTGATAAATTCCTTCAGATAACGAAACGTTTTCCTTTTGTCTTTATTCATATCTATCTATCTATCTATCTATCTATCTATCTATCTATTTATCTGGGGGGGGTCGAGTGGTTACGAAATTGGCGTTCCTAACATTAAACCCGAGTTCGCTATCTTAGCATTATCGATTTGTCAATGCTTGTATGTGGAATCTTAGCATGAGCAAACTCATGAGGAAGAATATCGTCCTTGGTAAACGAACCCAGCATGTGGCACGGATGTAAGTACGAATAAATCCACTTAAAGAAAAGATTCGGAGAGAAATTGTGTAGAAGTCGAAAGCCACCGATGGTTGGGTCGATGTTACAAGTCATCATGACCAAGGGCTCGAGCACTCCCTCCCGAAAACTGCATCTAAGGTCTGCTAATTCTAGCACAAGTTGTATCTGTGAAAGTTGGATAAAAATATGACTGATCAGGCATCTAGAATATACATATATAGTTATTTTCCAAGCGTAGCTCAGATGTGGCACAAGGCGTAATTGTTCTAGCGTGGCATACTTGCTAGCCATGTGGCGTAATTGTTCTAGCGAGACATACTTGCTAGCCATTTCACCTCCTCGGGGTGCCCCATAGTGATTTTTCAAGCGTAGCTCAGATGCGGTACAAGGCAGAAAGTATGGGGCACTCAGTGAGGATAGAACTCATTACTCATTCGTAATTGTTCTAGCGAGATATGCTTGCTAACCATTACAACACCACGAAGAGCCCAAGAATATACATATATAAAAAATGCAGGAGATGCTCAGTTTTCATTTTCTAGTTTCAATAGAGTAAAAAAAAATGTATCCGCGACCTGGTGAATGACAAATTCATTTTCCACCTTACAATCCCTTTCCCACGGATGAAACGTCGCAAGTGTCTCACTCCTCTATCGCCTTTTCAATGGAAAGTGTCCAGATGAATATCATTCTTTAGTTCCACTAATTCGAACCTTCACGACTAAGACCCGCCAAGCTGAGCCCCACCATTGTAGCGAACCATCTTCAAAATTAATTAAAATTAATTGCTTACGTTCATTATTTACAATCATTCCTGGGTCAAATAGTCTTAAACTTTCCCTGACTGCCACAGTTAATCACACTTTACTCATTACATCATACATATCTCATCTGGCCGAGTTCATGTCTACAAGTTGGAGAGGACAAAAACATTCATTGTACTGCTGTCTTTCATTTATTTATTTACTTCAGTTCATAAAAACACACACACACACACATTGGACATACAATCCATCATTAAAGATGTTTAGAAAATGGTCGATTTTCTGTATTACTCCACTTGACTCCTTGTGCTATTCTCTACTTTTACAAGAGCCAGATCAAAAGCTGACAGTAGAATAAGCTGCCGTATAAAGGGGCAGCAGCTGCCCAGTCTTCACTTTCCAGACTCAGTAAAATCCAAAAGCATCTCCTCATCCGCATGAATGATGAATTATTTTCCATCCTCCAACTCTTTTCTCGCGGATGAAACGTCGCAAGTGTCTCACTGCCCTATCGCTATTTCGATGGAAAGTGTTCAGGTGAACTGCATTCCTTAGTTCCACCAGTTCGAACCTTCACAGCTATGATCCGCCAAGCTGAGATCCACCATTGTAGCAAACCATCTTCGTATTCCATTGCTGATATGTAAGTTCTACCCGGGAACCGACTCCCAAAAGGATTCTTCTCAGATCACTACAATCTTAACCTATCCATATCTAGGGTTAACCGTTATCTTCCCTACATAGACCATCCCTCTTACTCTACTCTACAACGAATGGCTCTCGGGCCTTCTACAAACCGAGCATCATTTTAATATATGTATGTGTATGTGTGAAGAAAGAGAGAGATATTTTAAATATACATCGGTACAAATCTGTATAAATTATGCATACATCCATTGACAGAGTATACCAGTCTGTTGACGGCCACACTGTGTCGCGCTCCGGTTGGTCAGTTGTTATAATGAATCAGCGAAATTTCGGCCAATGAAAACGCGGCACGACTGAATGAGCTACAAGAACCCGGTCAGCTAAGGCAAAGTTTGGACGGTTCCACATGGCGATGATGAATAAGTATTATTTTGCTTATAGAATTTAAAACGAACTTATCTCTTCCTTGAGAAGTGACTATAAATCTCTGCTTGTAGAAGTCTACGCCGGAGCGTCAATTACTGTTTATTGCTCTGCATCCGCTGACACACACACACACACATACACACACACACACACACACACACACACACACACACACACACACACACACACTGAGGTAGATACACACACACAAGCACAGGTACACACACACAGATGTAGACACATAAACACAGGTACACACACAGAGGTACACACACACACATATGTAAACACACACAAGTACTCACACACAGCGGTAGACACACAAACACACAATCTCTCATAGAGGTATACACACACAGCGGTAGACACACAAACACACACATATGGAGGTACACACACAGACGTAGACACGCACATACACACAGAAATACACACACAGAGGTAGACACATACACACATATATACCACTGCCACTAATTGCATTTATGCGCAAACACGTCTTAATACTAGCGAAACGTTCTGTTTGTCGAGTTTTCTTTGGCCAGGCCAAATAAGACACGAACGACAAATCTTCCTTGTTTCGGTTCCTCGGGCCCCCAATGCTATATCATATACTGAATCAACTACTGGAGTTTTCTTCTGTCTAAAAAAATCTTATACGTTGTTTTCCTTTTTATTGGTTTTAAAATACCTAACTCCAGCAGCTATGCTCCATATTTATAAGAATCAGGCCAGACCACAAATGGAGTTATATCTCGGTTGAATCTGCTCAGTCCTCACTCTCCATCCTCAACGAATTCTTGTGGGTGATGTATTATTCTTTACCCTGCAACCTTTAGGAAACAGACGAAGCGTCGTCACCTTTTCGCTACTATATCATATTACTATGGCAGATGTTCGAACGAGTTACATTCCATAGTTCCACCAACTCGGACAGTCACTACTAGGATCCGCCGTGCTGTGTTCACGTTGGTAAAGCATCCGCATTTGCTTTGTGTACCTTTGGTTAAAAGCAAGTTCCACTAAAATTCCGCAGAACTGTTACTTTGTGGAACAAACTCTTGAGAGAATACTTACCTGACAACTCCAATTGAGTCTCTTTACGACCACCAATATATATCCTATATGTCCACATATTACCGCCCACCCTCTTAGATTCTCACTCAGTAACCCTCTACCTTCAGTGACTCTTGGGCCTTGAATTAGGTGAACTATCAGTAAAAATTAATATGAGGAATAATACTTGTAGTATCGTTTCTAGAAGGAAGGGAAATATCATCGCCACGTGCTAGGTTGTCTCACTAAAGAATCTTGGTGCAGTGTGGCATCTAAACCTTTTAATTCTTAAAGATGTCCCAGTACCTTCTCACCATTTTTTTTCTTATATCAAAACTTCTGTACAGGAGGTGGCCATACTGGAACATAAAACATGGAAAAGGCGGAGAAATCAAAGTTCTTTTATTCTATAACATTCTCAAGCGATTACGGAAATATAATCAAAAGTTCTGTACAGGAGGTGTCCATTCTGGAATATATAACATGAAAAGGGCTGAGAAATCAAATCTTATTCATACTATAACATTCTCAACCGACCACAGAAATATAATGGCGATTTTCTCGTTTACAGTACATTAATCCAAGACAAGATGCAATGACCTAATTGGCATAAAAAACGTTTGAGTAAACCTTCATATCCTACTGGCTACGTGTTCTAATTCTTTTGTTAAGCGACACGTTCTCTCGTGACGTAGGCGACCATAGCTCATCACAGCTTCCATCTTAATATCTTTGAATTACAATGATTCTTTGGAATGACAGTAAACTGGTTTCTCTTTGCTTACTCAAAGATTTTGAATCGAGTTGCCACTCCAAATGGACCGGTTCTTACCCAAAGCTATAGAGATCTCTCTACTCTGCTATTATATCTATAGCTGGAGTGATGGAGTCGTGGATTCATGCCCTTCCTAAGTGCATTAATAAGAAGTGAACGTAATGGCTATTCCTGTCGCTAGGACAGTTTCTTTTTCAGTCAACATTCGTTTTGTTGTAACTTGAGACCTCGAGCCCGTAACGAGCTGGAAATTAACGTTAGCTTAGGTCACTGGATCTTATGTGCCTGTTTGTCAAGTACTAAATGAATGGTAAATTCAAAGAGCATTGCTTTTATGCCACACTCATGGGAAGATAAAACAATGCGCGCTTACGTTGCTTGCTCTTCGAATTCTAGAATTAAAACATTGTTAAGGCAGGAAGTGGATATATTTTATTGCTTGGAGCTCGAAATCACATTTTCCCTATCATGTCTGTTTTTTCTTCAATGACCAGTGCCAATGTTTGTAGTTTAGAAATAGACTTACTTCTATATAATGGTCTGTCAAAGCTTTTAAAAATATATCCACAGAGACGTCATGCAATGTTTCACATTAAACATACAAGCGTTCTTTTAAAATAATCATCAAATTTAAAACAAGTCTGGATTTCTGAGAGGAACAATTAGCATTATTAGACATTTTTTCTAAAACTTTTGCTACTATATTCGTCAGTATAAAAATAACATTTCGATTTTGGGTTTATAGTAGTTGCTGTAGTCATAACTTTGCGATTGGGGCTTCGTGTTTGATTTTTTTACCATTTCACCTCGAAAAAGGCAACAAAGCCTCTAAGACGCAAGAGATTACTGAGGTTTACGGAAGATGAAAAAATAAAAGACACTATTAAGGAGAGAGAACAATAAAAGAACAAGAATGAAGAATACAGAATATAACGATTGGCATTGCATTTAAACTTTTGAAGATGAAAGATAACTGAAATGCAAGAAGCCAGAAGAGAAGTGTGTCAAATAATAGTCTAACTGACTATTATTTTTTTAATGAATTGTATTTTTCCTCTGATTCCCTCATTTTGACCTTTGAGGTCAGATACAGGAAAACAAAGGAAGTCGTTTTTGATTGGCTAAAACTAACGTGAGAATGTTGGATGTAGAAAGGGATTTCAGGTAAAGTTTTACACGTCGAACAATGAAGACGCGTTAAAATAGTGTCTGGAAACTGCTCCCCAGTGGGGTGGAATAGCAACCCTACTGGCTAGTTAGAAGATGTACACGTCAACGTGTTGAATAAAACAATAGTTAAGTTGAAATTCCTTTGTTGAAGTTCTCATTTATTGCCGAACTAAAAAAACAACGTGCGATCAGCAACCGGGAGAAGATGAGAGAAGAAAGAGAGGAAAACATCTTTATTATGGAATTGATCCCGTCACCAAGAGATTCTAGAACGAGGGTCAATGCAACAAGTGCCGAAAATGACACTGTTAGCATCGACCTTGTTGACAATCTAGTACTGCGCATAAATTTATTGTCTCGGTATCATAGTGGAAAATTCACAAGAACAATTACCTTAAAAATATTTATAGAAATGACCCAGGGAAGCTACGTTACGGTGGTGCGAAAATGACAGAAGTCGAGATGCCATGTCAGGACCAATAACATTGCAGATTCTTCCTTGGATTTTATCAAGAATCTTTCAATATATAGCAGGAGCATCTAACCAGATGTGGCAGCAATATTCAAAGTAAGGATAAATACAGTTTCATAAAGTTTAGATTGTGAGCTAGTTTTTAGTTGTTACAGCAACAAGGTTTCGATTATGTCATTTTGGTTGATATAGAATATTTCGATTGTGATCTCTTCTTGGCTGTTACGGCCATAGATTTTCCATCTTTGTAGACTCCAGCCTTTTCGAGGTGCCGCTATGATTTCGTAAATATTTGTGAATTTCAAAAATCTTCAATGTTAATAAGTGTTAATAAATATAACGGGTTAGAAATTGATCGACAATGGTTCTATTTTATTGGAATTTTTCTGTGAGATTTACATTCTACATCTTTTCGCACGGGTTGTACGTCTGATGATGTATCGTACAAAACATTGCGCTCTTAAATATGAGAACACTAATAATGGGTTTAATTTATCTGAACCAAATCAGCAATTTGCAAGAATGTACTTTGTCATAAAACGGTTATCACAGAACACAGAATCACAATAATCTTATGAATTCAACCGGTAATTAAGATACGGTTACAATTTACTACCTCTGATGGTCGCTCCCTGTCGTGGTGGAGGGGCTTGCCTAGTCCAGTGACTCTGAGATCAATGGTATCTAAACCTCTAGTAGGACCTCCCTTGGCGACAAGTTCGAAGACGAGGACTCAAAATAAGTGCACCCAACCACAAACCACAACGGTGGAACAAGAGGATGACGATTACAACAAATCTCAACGGTTGAATCCGCAGATGAAGAGGGCTACGCATGACGGACATGATACAGAAGGCGCCACTCTAAATTATAACAGAGTTATCGGCAGTCCGTTGTACTTTCAGAACTGGATGCTGCCTGACCAAGACCATACTTATAACAGGCCAGGAAATCACAATTTTGTAGCAGCCATTGGGGGCATGTTTTCTCAGTCACCAGATAACTTTTTTAGCTTGTTCCGTCATATAGCAAATTCATTCTGAAAGGAAATTCTTACTGAGGTTCTATATTTTATCATAAATTATATTTGGATTATAAGTTTGTGCGTATACTGTAGTGTAAAAAGTTAAACTTGAATTTTATTGTGATCTATTTTTCCGCCATTATTAATTGTATTGAACTACTGTATTACTCAATGTTTTAATATGCTAAACTCCTGTTATGTATTATAAATTTGCAATTTTTGTTGGGTTGAAATTCATTGGAATATAGTAAATATTTTTACAAACGTTTTCTTCATGATAATATATATTTAAGAAATATTGCTTGAAAGTTTTTAAAAAAACTTACGCTTTTTCAACTGACCATCTGCCGTATTTTAAAATTACTCAATATTGTTCCAACTTTATTAACAACTATTTTAATTTTCCACACTTGCTATTCTGTTTGATATATATATATATATATATACATAGTTGTATATTTAGGCAGCAATCGTTCTTTTATGCAAGTTTCATTAAAAACGACAGACAAGGTACTACGGTTAAGTTTTTTATTTAATTTTTCTTGTGTAGGAACAAGAGTTTTCTTTGCTGGACAAAGGGTGTCATACACATAATGCACATACTCAATTAAACAGAAAAATCAAATAATCCTTGATAATGTCTAAAGATATAGCCGAAAGCGCTCGGAAAGATAAAACATTTGGGCAGTTCTTACACACCCTTTGTCTAGCAAAGAAAACTCTTGTTCGTACACAAGAAAAATTAAATAAAAAACTTAACCGTAGTATCTTGTCTGTCGTTTTTAATGAAACTTGCATATATATACATACATACATACATACATATATATATATATATATATATATATATATATATATATATATATATATATATATATATATATATATATATATATATATATATATATAAAATAATAATAATAATGATAATTATTTTGTATGAAGATTTTTCATTACAATAAAAAAGTGTCCGTTGAAAAAAAATTATATGAAGTTTTAAAAATCTTTCGTCTGCAGTTGCATTTTTACGATTTTGGAAAAAATACTGACTGTTTAAACACCTAGCTATTTAACATCTGTAAATTTAAATTTTGTTTTATATATTGTGAGAAACTTTAATCTAATAATCTTTTATGGTTTATATTCATATTAACAGCGTGGTTGTTAAAAATAATACGTTTTTGTTGAATTAACCATCGAGAATTTGAAGATCACTCATTCTTTTAATTTGCTAAACTACTGTTATCTATTATAAATTTGAAATTTCTGTTAGATTGAAACTTAATAGAATATGACAAATAAATTTTATAAAAGTTTTTCTTCATAACAACAGCAGAAATATTGTTTGAAATTTTTAAAAATTAAGCTTTTTCAACTAACCATCCGCTGTATTTTAAAATCACTCAATCTTGTTCCAACTTTATTAACAACTATTTTAATTTTCCACACCTGCTATTCTGTTTGATATATTCAGGTAAATTTAGGTATAATAGTTTTGTAGGGTCATTTTTCTTTACAATAACAACGTGTCCTCTGAACAATAATAAACACTTCTGAACCTTTTCCCAAAATATATTTATGTATTTCAGCTGCATTAAAAAAATTGTTCAGATAATATAAAATCATCACGCGTAATTATTGATTATTTGAAATATATATTGAAGTTACCTGCGTAGTTAATATTAACAATTTTAAAAAGCTGACAAACCACTGTTTTGATTTATAAAACTTAAATTCTTTTAATTCGAGGAGACTGTAATCTATAATTTTGTTAAAAAACTACTGTTGAATATTGTGAAATGGTCAAAAGGTGTTGTGTAGCAACCTCTCGAGGCAATTATAATGAGCAAAATAAGGTGCGGGTGTTTCGTCAAGATGAGAGAGAAAGATGGTTGAAGGTAATACCAAGAGATAAACACCCCTAACCACCCATTTTCCTCCTGGTTATGAAACTGTTTATTCCGGGAAAAATCCCCCCAAATCCTCCATCAATATTCAATAATTTGCCATTGATTGTGATACCAATTTCTTTACCAAAAACAAGGAAAACAAAAAAAATCCGCTTTTGTGCGAAGTGTACAAAATGGTGAGATTGCACATTTTTTAGAAAAAGGTAGATTTGAGAATTTTATAAATTTATGTGCTGAAATTGACCCTCATGATTTTGTGCCAGCAGTTACCTGCTACAAATCGAACAATCAACAGTTCATCCAGTATTCTAATTTTTTCACTGGCGGTATTCCAATTTTTTCTATTAAAACCTTTGAAAATTTAACCTTTGAATATTACCATGTAGGTATATGCACGCACGTTTCTTCCTTACTGAAAAACAAAATGAATATGTTTCAACATTGGACTCAAATTGAGGAATCAATTCGTTATCTTGGCAACTTGAAAATTGGACGAAAGAAACAGGTTTTGAGACAACATATCGAAATTATGTCACCACGAATAGTTGGCAAAAAAGTTTATGAGTCGGAAATTCTTATCCGGACATTCAAATATTTTACTACATATCGGTCTCTTTATAACAGAATTCGTGATGATTACAAATTACTTAGCGTGAAAACACTAGTGGATATGACATTAAAAGTTTCGAAGTTAGATGATCTGAATTTTCTTGGTGATGTGTTCAGCAAAATGTCAGGTGAACAGAAAAATACATCATCCTGTTTGATGAAGTTTATGTTAAAGTGAGCTGACAATACCAAGGAGGAAACCTATTTGGTTTTGCTAAAGATATTGAAGAGGCATTAGCAAAACTGTATTGGGAATTATGATCAAATGTTTACATGGTGGACCAAAAGATGATCCCAGTTGCCAAACTAAATTCAGAATTTTTGTTTCAGAATGTTAGAAATGTCGATGATTTAGTAAATCATTTAAAAGGTCATGCAATTGCAATTATTTGTGACAATAATCGGACCAATTAAGCTGTATTCAAGAAATTTCATACTGTTGCAAATAAGCCTTGGGTTACTGAAAATGGTTTATACTTAGTTTTCGATTAGGTACATATATATTTAAAAGTATTTGCAAGAACTGGATACTTGAGGCTTGTTCAGAATTACTATTTTATTCTGATGGCAAAGGAATGACAGCAAAGTGGGAATAAGTGAAACAGCTTTTTGCACATGAAAAAGTCAATTTATGTTTCCGAAACTAACAGAAACAGCGGTTCTTCCAAAACCAGTTGAGAGACAAAAAGTTTCCCACTGTTGAAAGTGTTTTTTTAATGAGACTGTAACTGCAATGAAAACTCATCCATTATTACGGGATGATGATACAAAAGAAACTGTTACTTTCATCAAAGAAGTTTTCAAATTTTGGACAATGGTGAATGTAAAAGATATTTATGGAAGTGCCAAGACAAATGATCCACTGAAAAGTGTGGTATCAGATTGAAATGATGGAAATTTGACATTTCTTGAAAATTTTGGAAGTATAGCAAAACAAATGAGAGGAAAGCAAAGAAAGAGAATAAAATCCTTGACAAGACTTACACCTTATGGCTATCAAGCATATATGTAATGGTTTAATTGATGTTTGCAGACATTTACTTGAGTGGGTTCAATTTTGTCATTTTTGGAGAATTTGCCACCGACAATCTTTAAACAAAATTTGGTAAATTGAGACAAGGTTCTGTCGGTACTTATTTTATTACAGTACAAAATGTTATTCAGAAATTTCATATTCAAAAATATATTCGGTTGAAAGTTGATGTTAGAAAGTATAGCTATGATCCAGATCATAATTGCTCAAAATGTGGATATCTGTTGGATGAATTGACATGCCAAACATTTGATCACCTGCCAAACCTTAGAAACTGGTTTCCCCAAAGATATTCAAATGCCATTTTTATAAAACAGGATATATCACACAAAGAGATCCTCTTACAGAAGAGGACATATTCAATGATATTGTTTTTGTTATCATGTGTATGGAACATTTTTAAAGAAATAAATTGTGGTGATTTCATAGTTCCACAGGATACAACGTTCCGGTTATCGTAACACATTGCTGTGAACATTATCCGTTTTATAGGAGAACCTATGGATTTTAACTAAACCTTCTATTTAATCTACGGACATTGTACTATCTCATTTCATCTTCCATTTCAGTGAATCTATTCATTATCTCATTTCATCTTCCATTTCAGTGAATCTATTTATTATCTCATTTCATCTTCCATTACAGTGAATTTGTTTGCTTAGTTTAATCTACTACAAGACTACACTAGAGATTTAAATGCCGAAATTTTAGATTGAACTTTGTTTTTGGAGTATTTCATAATATGAAATGAAGATTATAGCCAAAATGTTCCGTTGAAACCAATTAAAATGCGGACAGTTTTATTTTTTTGTTTAGTAATACACATACTATCACATTTGAATAAACCATGATCCTGTGCTTGATATCATCATATGATGCGGATCATTTTTTACCACAATATACATGTAATGATCTTTTGACTTTTCTTTTCGTGTATCGTGTCCTTTCAGGACGTAGGCGATCATGGCCCTCCGCTTCCCTCTATTCCTTGTGGCTCTCAACAGGTTTTGTGTTTCTGCTAAACTCTCCCAGACCATGCTCCGCCATCCACCTGCCCAAGCCCACCACGTATGTCATGCACTACTTTCCTCTGTCTCTTTTCCCCTCTATTCGTCCCGTGAGTATCAGATTCTCCAGGCCCTCCTTTCTCTTAACGTGTCCCAGAAATTTCATCTGCCTCATCCTTATGTAAAGCAATAGGCTTCCTCCTTGTTTGCATCCTCTCCAAGACCTCACCTTTGCTCACGTCGTCGGTCCATGATATCCTCAGCATCCTTCTGTAGAACGACATCTCCGCCGCCTCGAGTTTCTTCTTCATCCTTGGGAATACCGTCCGACATTCATTTACAACAGATGTAACGTAGCAGCTCAGTAATCTTTTCTTTGTCACCATAGAAATCCTCCTGTTTCTCATTACGCTGCCCAGCTTCTGGAATGCATATTTGGCCATCCCAATCCGTCTTCGGATCTGAGGGTTGCACCTACCGTCCTCTCTTCCCAGATATTTAAAGTTCCGCACATGTTTGATTTCAGTGTCCCCCGACCTGCAAATCGCATTTTGGGCTCATCCTTTTACTGATGCCCATTGTAGTTTATTGTTAAGTCCTTTCTTCTCGATCTACCTCGCTACCTTCTGTAAGAGGTTTTGTAGTTTCTTTTCCGTCTCTGCTATCAGTAGCGTGTCATCTGCGTATCTTATGTTGGTAAGGTTGTGGCCGCCAATGATGAATCCTGGTAGGATCTTCAGTTCCCTCAGAAATGCCTCGCTGTATAAGATGAATAAGTCCGGTGAGAAGACACATCCTTGCCTTACGCCTCTTTCTATTTTTGTATATTCGCTGAACTCGTTCTCGATGCGAATGCGTGCCGCCAAAAGACAGAATCAAGAAACTCTATCTCTAGTGGCAGTGAGGCCGTGGCGGGAGATATTGAAAAGAGAACGGATACTACGCTTTGATCAGCCAACCTTGTTAATCGTATTATATGTATATTACTAATGTTATGGTCCAATATCCTCGTCGCCACTGTTATGGTACAAGGTTAGGACCAAGGAAGAACAACACGAAAAACAAGAGTAGAAATAACAAAGATATATTAAACAGAATAATAACACTAGATGTTGAAGGTGTTAGTATGACTGTCAGTCTGGTTTGGAGTGAACTACTATTGGCTCGACTCGATTCCGTCTCGGCTCGTTCCTGTCTCTCTTGAGAGGCGCAGTATTTATAGTGTCAGGAAGAGTTCATTATGTCGTTATAGGTAAGATCCCATAACAGCTAACAAATATTAACAGTAATATTTAATCGGCTTAGCATAATGACACAAAGAACATTAGACAACAGATTTCTTGCTGAAACCGTTGTTTAAATGGTTTAACAAGGGTTGAGAGTTAAGAGAAATTCTATGTCAACTATTCTCTGTTCGTCGGACGGGTATTCAGCTAGTCTAAGAAATTCAAATAGTCGGGGTTCATGTTTTTTTTCAGTTACCATTTGCCTCTTGGAGGCTGATCATCAAATTCAGTTTTGTTTCTGTATTGGAAAATCACAATCAACAGTTGTGAACTATCCTTTGCCAGAAGTAGATCTTCTAACGCCCGTAGTCATGTGGTTGATGAAGTGGACAAGCTTTCTTGTAATTATTTCGTTGATAAGAACGATAGATGCCTCGGTGAAGAAAGAGCCACGAGAAAACTCTCAGGAAGGAAGACAGGCGCATTGTAATTGATTCATCTGAAATTGGCTTTGGGGCAGATTCTTTTGGCATTCAAGAATCGTTGAGTCCTCAGATGCAATAAACAGATAAAGCAAGAAAGACTAAAAAAGATTAAACGGCAGCGTGAGAAGGAAATGCAAAATTAAAAGAAATGAAAAATACAGGGAGATGGGAAGGAATAGTGAAGTTTTTAAGATGAGTTTGTAACGAAGAAACGAAAAAATAATTAAAAAAATAATCAATGAATGATTAAGAATAATGAAATCGAGAAGGAGCAATAGAGACGAACAGATTAAAGAAAGGTACATTCTCAAAAGGAGGAAGAAAAGGTTTAGTTGGTAGATGACGTCAGAAAGAAGAAAAAAAGGAAAAAAGAATAGAATAACGATGCGGAATAAATAAAAATTGAATGAAAAGAAAAGGGTATTTTGAGAGAGACTATTAAAAAATCGAAACAGAAAAACTAGACAGTTTCTTATATACTTAGTATAGAAAGGAATAGAGATTGGAAAAGACATAGGAAAGCATAGATAGATAGATAGATAGATAGATAAATAAGAAGAAACTCGACTATGATTAGACTGAGACTTCTCTTAAAAGACAAACAACCAGATAAACACACATGAAGAAAGGAATTTTTATTTATTTATTAATTCGACAGATTTTTAGTACTTAAAAGTTGTTTTAGTAGATACTCATATTTGAGTAAACGCTCAATTTAGTTATTAAACAGTATATTTATAATATTCGAGAAATCTTATTAGTGAAGAATATGCTATCTCCGACAGGATTCGAACCTGCCTTCCCCCCTCTTGCTTTGACCTCCCGGCTATAGAGGGCGTCGATGACAAAGCAAAGCTGAATAGTGCCTTTAAACACAGATTTTCTCTCTGACTCTTGAAACAGACATATCTTCTCAGATTCGTATCCAAACGTAAACAAAGCAATTTGTAAAGAAAGGTATGGAGTTTTTATTTATTAATCCGACAGATTTTTATTAAACGTTATTTTAGTGGATTCTCGTATTTGAGTAGACGCTCTGTTTATTCATTAAACAGTATATTTATCTATTTACATCAACCGGCCTGGATATTCGAGAAATTAGAGAAAATATATATATATATATATAGATAGATAGATAGATAGATACATACATACATACATACATACATAGATGCAAGCATACATACATACATACATACATACATACATACATATATTATTTGCATTGATCGCACTGTTGCCCGAATAATTATTGCCATATTCGTTATACACTCCGGCCTTTTTCAGGTGTTCGAAATTTCGAACTGAAACCTTTATTACTTCCACCAGGGTAGATTGTTCTAGTTCCATGTGCCATGCCTCTTTCGAATGTCTCAGTTATATCACTTTAACTCAACTCTCTAAGTAGCAGTAGCCAGTTATTGAACTCTCAATATCCAACCAACGCCAAATCCACTGGGCCAAGTCTCCTTGAATTATGGGGACTTACAAACTACCCCTGACTGAGATAGATAGATAGATAGATAGATAGATAGATAGAAAGAAAGAAAGAAAGAAAATAGGAGAAATAGCGGGAATGAGAAAGTAAGTGTGAGTGAATGAATCAGAGAGAGAAAGAGTGCGAAAGAGTAGTAATGAAATACAACGGTGAAATCTCACAAAATACTGACATTCCAACTGACAAAGAAAAAAGAAACAAATTCCTGCAGTTTTGATTGGATTTTAGTTGGAATCATAAGCATTTCTTATATTTGCATGTCTACACCAACACATATGCATACCCGTTTACACTCTTGCACACATAGACATGCACTCACCTAAAAACATAAGCACTTTAACAGGAATACAAATAGACGCAAATCAACACTGCCTTGTCGTGAGACCTAGCTTAGCAAACCAATCTGGAACCACGTTGTGACAGTATTTGCTATGTCCACGGGGTCGAATTACCCTCATTCTCCACATGTTTCTTTAGTAAGAAAGGCGTTCTACTCCACAAAATTCTTCTCCAGAAAGGCTTATGGACACTTCCCGTTCAAACACCAGTTCCCATACGATCACTGTAATTATTTATTTAAATAAGTGAAAAGAGTAAGCTTATTGAACTAATAAATAAATAAATAAATTAATATTAATAATAATAATAATTATTATTATTAATATAAACATTAGAAAGTGTTTCTCTTATGGTCAATTTTAAGGTAAGCTATGTCCAGAGCAGGAAGCCAAATCGGACTTAAAGGCTCAAGGCCATATTATATTGAAACACCGCCTCCCGTACGATCACCGAAGTTAGGCAACGTCGAGCTTAGTCAGTACCTAGATTGGGTGACCGCTTGATAATACCAGATTCCGTAGGCTTCGACATGTGGGTGGTGTAACGGATGATGACTCGTTAATCGGAGAGCCGAGTTTCAATTGCACTTGAATTCGTTATATTCACTTACGTGCATGTACCCTTGGAAAATGTATAAATCCATCTCTTCTCCCCCAGCTATGGGTTAATTAGTAAAACTTGTATCACTAAAACAATTACTATATCCAAAAAAGGAAATAAACTTTTATTACTAATTTCGCACAAAATATTTAGATTTCGGTATTAAATAATGGTTCTAGGAACATTCGACATAAACATTTTTGTTGTAGAAAAACTCGCCTCAGGAACTTCCGCCGTAGAGAACTTTGCCGTATAGGACAATTTCGCCTCATTTTTTTTAATATGCGAAGTACCTTCTTATCAAGTATATCTGGCTAACACTATTGTTAGTTTGATTTAAACATTTTAATAAGCAAAGATATACTAACATGCATCCAAATTTGTGGAAACTAATTGCGTATTTTAAAAAGGATCAGACATTAGCAAAAAAGAATAAGTGTGATGGAGGAGATGCAGTACAAATGAAGAAAATATATATTGATATCAATGCAAAGACTTTATTACAGTGCAATGCACAAAAAAAGATTATTTACGCAGCATTGCTTAGAATTTGCACGCAATTTAAATTATTTCTTTGTTAATTTGATATATTTTTAGTCTTTTATTTTTCAAATAAATGTTTACTTTCTAATTTCTTTTCTGATGTTTGACCCTGTAAAAAAGACATCCATCCATACTTGATAACAAGGTACTTTGAATATTAAATTGAACATTACTTCAAAAGGGAAGTTCAAGATAAGGGTATCGAAAAACAAGAAATGCGGCGAAATTGTCTTATGGCAAAAAATCTATACGGCGAAGTTATCTACAGCAAAATTTCGAGAGGTAGGTTTTCCTACAGTAAAAATGTTTACGGCAAATGTTACGGATACATTAAATAACCAGTAGAGGTGTTGATATGTCCTTAAGGAAAAACAACCCATCACACTTCCCCATAACCACTACTTTGAACAGACACCCATGTAAATGCTTCCCCGAACACTACAAATGTAACATCATCAAATCTAGGGTCAAGCGTTATCTATCCGCCATATCTTCGTAACCTTCACTTTCTACTTTCTCTTCTTACGTTCATATAACAATTATTGTTCTCCACAGCTTCCTTCTTCACGCATTTAAGAAGACTAAGACGAGGGCAATTGTAACAGAAATGCATTTATTTACAGTGTTTACATTGTTCGGACTGTTGTCCTCATCATGTTCACGACGTTTCGGTCATTGTACGTTCTGGCCTTCTTCAGGTGAATGGAATTTCGAACTGAATCCTTTCTTTTCTTCGCCGCGGTAGATTGTTCTAGTTCCACTTGCCATGCCTCTTACGGATGCCTCAGGTATCTCTCTTTAACTAAACTCTCCATATTTTTGTACACCACTGAAGTAGTCAGGTATTTGGTAACTCTTTTGGTCAAGTAACTGGATCCAACCAACGCTTTAATTTACTGTGCTATGTGTCCTTCAGGAGATCAATGTATGAATTTAGGGGACATAATCTTAACGTCTCAGTTATCCCCTTTTTTACCAGAGCTCATATTGCAATTTTGTTGTTACTATTGCTTTTCTCTAGCACTCCGTATTACTAGTACCCATATTGTATTGATTTCTATACTTGGCCGGCTTAGTAGATTTTTGCCGCCGAGCATATGTGCTGATTCTTTAAGTTTTCATATTTTCCAGAGATGTTCTCTGTCTATTATTTCAACCTACGGCTGATTTTTCTATTTCCTCTCGTATTACGGCTTTACGATGTTCTTGAAGTCTTACCTTTTTTTTCCTTTATCCTGTGGCTGTAACTTTAGAGTAATTTACAAGTGGTTACTGGGAGGAACCTAACAATGGTTATTGATATAGATTTTACCAGTAAGAGAATCTATAATTGGTGTCAGTTGAAATAACATTCACTGTAATTGTAATTCGCCAAGTAGGGTTAATAAGAAGTGGTTTAGTAACGAACGTAACTGTCCTTTGCGTGGATTCTCACCAGCAAATTGGTACTGTCATAACTATAATTGGTGGCTGGTTACAAGAAAATACCTGTTTTGAAATTCAGCATAAATTTTCCTCGTCTTGTTCCGGTTAACCCCCAGACAAGTAGAATTCATATATACGATCCATCACTATGGATACTGAAAAAATGACGGGACCCTAAATCGATCCAGAAATTACCTGACTCCACCAGTGATGCTTTGCAAGAGTCAGGTCATACCAAAAAGTAGAGTATAGTGATTATATCTGAGCTGGAGCTCCATACTTTTCAATTTTCATCCTCGACAGATTTCAAAATTGTGTACACCGCCTTGTGGGTGATGAATTATTTTCCACGCCTCTTCTACATAAGCAATGTCGCAAATCTATAGCTAATCTATCTTTATCTATATGGCGAATGTTCTGACGAACTACTTTCCCTTGTTCTACCATTCATACATTTAACGTATTCCATTAGTAAGCAGGGACTTTCATTCGGACACATTCTTTCCAAGAGCCGCTACTTTATGGAACAGAGTCCTGAGAAGATGCTTCCTCGACCACTACAATCTTAACCTCTTCAAGTCTAGAATCAACGTACGTATTCTCATAATCTGAACTTACCCCCCAACGTACAAATAATTTAGAAACACACTACATTGGGGGAATTTGGGGGCTTGTATTGGGTGAACAAATTGTTTAAAATGATGTCTTATAATGACATATATTTTGTCTAATAATTGCTAACTTTATAACTTGTTTCTTTGAAGCCTATAAGTTTTGAGAGTCTCTAGAAAGGAATAAAAATGTGTCTATCGGATTTCAATAAACCGAAGCAATTTGGCGGGGAAAATACGATAGAGTATGAATAAATGCAAGTGACTGAGAGTTCAATAAAAGACGCACAATGAAGAGATGAGCTGAATTATAAAATACAATGATATCTAATGACCGATGCCCAATTAATTAATTTTGCTCGCTTAATTCATTACCGAAACCGATAGGGAACTAATTAATTATGCCAGTAATTAAGTATAAAATGTTATATGCAACTAAGTATTTATATATTCGGTACAAAACTCCGATCATTCCAATTTCATTCATATTATGTGTCTCTTTGGGATGTGAGTGGTCTTGGCTTTCCTTTGTTAATATAAGTAATGCGTGTCTCCTCCCTACACACCCCAGTCGCTGCTCCACCATCATTTTACACAAGCTCGTTATGCAAGATACTCGATGAACCTACAATTTCTCCTGTGAGTGTCAAATTCTCTAAGTCCTCTTTCTTTACTATTTGTCTCAGAAACTTCAGGTCTCTTTTTTTATATTAAACAGAAATGTTTTTTCGTTTCCATTTTCCTAAAAACTTCCTCATTTCTCACATGTTACATCCATGGTATTCTCAGCATTCTTCTGTGAAACAATATCTCTGTTGTCTCACGCCTCCTCTTCATTAGTAAATAATTTGCCCATCATTCACTGTCATTCGATAGGGTTGACATTACATAGCAGTTCAGTAGTCTTTTCTTTATGTCTAACGAAATTTTCCAGTTTCTTAATACATTGTTTAGTTTTCTGAAGGCATTTTTCACTATTTCGCGTCACCTTCGGGTTTTTCTGCCGCATTTTCGGTCGATTGTTATAAATAAGACTTCCCACATTTTAAAATTTCTGTATTTACTTGATTTTTCTATCTTCAATTTGTACCTTATATATTTCTCTTGTTTACGAATATACGTCCTGTCTTCTTACAGTTTATTTCTGGACGACCGAAGTGATAGAGTATTATGAGGAAGAGTAGGATAGATATAGGTTGACCTTGGATAAATATAAGAGACCAAGATAATAGTTTTCAGGGAAACATTCTCTTTGGAGCTTGTTCCACAAAGTACAAGAATCGGCTGAAAAATTCATGTCAGCTATGAAGGAATGGCGCTAAAATTCTAAAATCTTGCATGCATTAATTTAAACTCTTTTCATTAATAAATGCTTGTTTTTTCCACGTGAAATTATTGCATGCAAGATTTTACAGTTCTAGCGTCATTCCTTCATATCTAGGCTATGAACTTTTCAGCCCACGCTCGTAACAATTCTGGGGAAGAAGCTGTCTGAGTAGAACTTTCCCCTTACTAATTGTGAACCTGGCATGGCAAGTCCTATACCTGAAGGTCTGAACTTGTTGAAACTGAGGAAAGCAGCTCATAATGAGTTGTACCGTTTTTTTCTGTAACACAAGGTATTATTTACATTTTGTGCATTGTTGTCCTCATTTTTATTGCCATATTCACGATGTTTGGGCGTTGCACGCTCAGGCCTTCGAAGTAAACTCTTTATTTCAGTAGATTGTTCTAGTTCCACGCGCCATGCCTCTTCTGGATGTCTCATTTATATCTCTTTAACTCAACAAGTTTTTGTCCACTACTCCAGTAGCCAGGTATTGAATTCACAACTCTTTGGATTAAGTCACTGGATCTAACCAACGCTTTTATCCACTGGGTCATGTATCTTGAGGACATCAGTGTGTGAATTTTGGGGACTTATAAACCTCAAATGTGGTTCGACACTTCGCAGACACCTCTTCCGAGTTAGACTCCCCTCCATAGAGGTGAACATGACTAAGGACTGTGTGCACACCCTCTCGTACAGCTGTGGTAAGAAATATAAAAGACAAACAAGCCGTCCCCTTAAGGCAAGACTGCAAGTGCCATAAAGGCGTATCACGAGAGGAATTAGAAAAAGCATGCGTAGCTGACCACATATGGAGGGAAAAGGGATATAACTTTCCCCTGTGGGATGATATTGAAATAATAGAGAACATCACTGGAAAATAGTAA
>OZ038503.1:50048715-50061215 GCA_964036315.1 Acanthosepion esculentum
TGAATTCAGAGAAAATAACGATTTTACTGATGTAATTGTTACATATAACTGGCTGTTGGGAAGAACAGAAAGAAATCAAAATAAAAGACAAGCGTATTTTAACACATAATAAAACAACTTTTATTCATTTACTCTCTGAGAACGGCAAAGATTTGTTTGGATTGAAACCATGAATTCCACGTGCGTATCAACTTATCATTATGTTGGATTCAGATGTGCTCCGCTGATCTCTCGGACGAGGGAAGTAACTCGATTGTATTTTGAAATATTTTCCTTGAGAGGGGAAGTAAGTGATATTAAAAGAAAGAAAAAATCAAATACATTATACACCGGTTGCAGTTTACACCGAAGTATTAAACATACAAAGACGATATTTAAATTTAAATTTTCCTTCAGACTTTATTTATCGGTGTTTCTACGTTTGTAAGAAAACTTGATAGTCAGAACACAAGCACACACATTTCAATTTACAGCAAAATGTATAGCCCAAAACTGAACGAAATCACGATTCTTATGGATAACTTATGTACAGATCCACTGAGAAGAAAAAAAGGAAAAATCAAACGTGGGAAAATTTGGTAACGGGAATAGGGAAAAGAGAGAGTCGAAATGTTACCTTCACAGAGAAACATAAAGAAATGACAATTATCGATACAATTTGAAAAAAAGAATGAAACCATAACTGGAGTAGAAAACGTCGAAATGAAGGAACAAAAAAAGGAAATGTTTTTTTTAATTACTAATGTCGTTAATGAGGAATTGTTGACAGGGTTCGAATTCCAGTCTGGTTCGTTACATCCCTTAAGCGCAAATACCCTTGAGAAAGGATATAAATCCATCTCTTCTCCTCGCACAGGTATGGCGATTTACTAAGCGTAGCTTAGATATGACACAAAACCGAAAGTGTGGAGAACTCAGTGAGGAACAAACTCACTATTCAGTCGGAATTGAGATATAAAGACAAACTTGCTAACCATTACACCACATCAAGTTACCCATTGTGCCCCCAATTATGAATTAAATAGCAATATAAACGAGGTCCTATAGCCTTGGTTGGCAACCAGTCTATTGCAGAAAGAAAAGGTAATCTACTACGTGAAAGCTTCTGCCTCGTCAGTCTTGAATCGAAAGAGATATGATCGCCCAAGCATGTATCACGCAAGGCACTTAACTTGTGGATGATGTAAGCAGAAGCTTTATAAAGAAAGCTAATATAGAAAGCGGCCATATAGTGTTAATTTGCAGAGCCAAATATGATATTATATCAAAAAAAAATTTTCAGAAGTAAGACTATCCTAATATTACGTCGTTCCATACGAAATCTATTTTTGTTGGCCGACTTTTTATAAAAAGTGGAAAAATTATTTTATTTTTTTAATCAATTCACCTCAAGAAAGGGGGAAACGCCACTAGTACGCAGTGGTTTACAGGGAATGATGGTGAAAGAAAAGCCTTAGTATAAGGAGGATTGAGGAAAGGATAAAAGATTAACGAGGTTCAACATGACAGAAAATGGTGATTGACGTTGCAGTTAAACTTTTGAAGATTGTATTTATCATGGAAGCAAAGAAACGGAAACGAGGGCGAGAAAATAGACTGCTGGAGTTGAAATGTGCGTTTGCATTTAGCTATTTCAACAATAAAAGGGTGGGACCAACCTAGTAGCATGATTAAATTCGTAATGACGACTACAGTATGGTGTTCTGTGGTTACATATTTGCAAAATGCGAACGTCAAAGAAGTGCTGAAAAAATCAATACATAAAAATGGTAACGTTAGGTTGTTCCATATGAAATGTACCTTTTGTTTGCTGATTTTTCACAAATACTGACAAACTGTTATTGGCATAAATCGTTATTTTTTTCTATTTTATTTTCAGTTGCGTTGCTTTCTACCATAAATAAATAATTGTAGATTCCGAAAAATGATAACAATCAAACAATGTAGTTTGTTCTTATACGAGATCAAATTAAGCCACAACACACCAAAACTCCAATGAGCCATCAGCTTTGCATTTGTTCGTGTTAGAACTATCCAGAGATGATTTCAAGAATTTTGTTCAGATGAGAACTTTGTATATAAAGCTAAAGAAAGGGTCCACATATTCTTCAAAATTGATCGCTTGGTTAGAATAAAATCCGAAAACTATAAACAGAAATCTTTCAAGATAACTTTGATCCCGTAAAAATGAAACAGCCTAGAATGGTGAAGATAAGTGGCCCACTTCTGCTCCATGACAATGAACGCATGCACAATTTGAAAGCTGCACAGCCTTGCTGATGAAATTTTGGAGCATCCTCTTTATTCACCAGATCTCTCTCTCTCTCTCTCTCTCTCTCTCTCTCTCTCTCTCTCTCTCTCTCTCTCTCTCTCTCAGCTTTACATGTTCAAGAGAATATTCTTTTACTGGGGAAGAAGTATTCGAAGCATTGAACAGTTTATTAAGGCAAACGATAAAGAGATTTGTAATGTGATAAACAGCTTCGAATAATGTTAGAAAAAAAAAACGGATTAAATAAAAGTGTGTTTTGATTATACAGGGTGCAGCAGAAATACATCCCACATATACCTCCCAGAAATACCTCCCAGAAATACCTCCCACATATACCTCCCAGAAATACCTCCCACATATACTGACTGGTAAATGACCAACGGTGTCTTCATCTAGCTCAGTGGCTTCCAACCGTGGTCCATATGGACCCTGGAGGTAGGGGCATGTAACATTACTGGGGGTCCACAAAAAATAGCAAATTGGGCGGACGTCCACAGTAATATTTTTAGTGGACCACAAAGTAATTTCCCTTTGGAACGGTTATTACAACTGAGAATTGAAATTTCTACAGTAATCTACGCCAAATTAAAATACTAAAAAAGTAAAACAACTCTAAAACTAACGGAAAACGAGATCAAGAGATGCAAGTTTTAGCGTCCCTTTTATTTTACCGGATTTTTTTATTGCAAAAGTTGAATAAAAACTGAAAAGGATATATAAAGGAAAATTATATCAAGATTATAATTTATTATATAAATTAGTTTAATATATTAATAATAAATAGTAATATTAATTTTAAAAATGAATAAAATAAAATAATAATTGTAGTATATACGCTTGAGTAATGGATAGCGGCTCGGATTGAGGAATCGAAGAGGCGAGTTTGAATTCCACTCGAATCCATTGCATTCACTTACGTGCTAATATCCTTGGGAAAGGTATGGATCCTCTTCTTCTCTCCCCAGCTATGGGTAAATAGCAGGACCGGGTTCTATAGCCTTGGATGGCAACTGATCTACCGCAGAAAGAAATGGCAACCTACTGCCTCGTCAATTATGTATCGAAAGATACATGATCGCCTGAGCGTGTATCACGCATGACACATAACTGAATAGACTCGACATTGCGAAAAGGGATGATCTTTGACTATGAAGTGGAGCCGAATATAAAAGAACTTGCAGAAAAAAAAACTTGCATCAACCAGAAGGATCTCAGTGAATAAATCTGCATTTTTTTAATTTATTAATTATTCACATATTTCAAAATAGTTTATTATGAGTTATTTTTACTAGTGCACATAAATGTTCCATAAAATTTTGTTGTTAATTTATTTTCATTAAATTAGTTTTACCTCAAAATAAAGAATATACATTTACTATTTCTATAATATAAAAAATAATAAAATAAGCTCTTTTTTCATCAAATAGTTATGAGGGTCCACAAAAAAAAATTAAGAGTAAAAGTGGTCCGTGAGTAAAATATTTTAAGAACCACTGCTCTTGCTAAAGTCTTACATTATGTGGAAAGTATTTTTGGGAGGTATATATGGGAGGTATTTCTAACTTTCAGTGGAAGGATCAACGCTAGGAAGAACTTGATGAATCAAAAAGTGGTCAACAGGTACAAGGGCATTTTAATTGAGTGAAACTTTGTCTATTTTTCCTTTCTTTTGAAAGATCAGACAACATAATCAAATGTAAATCAAAGTAAAATTTAAGAACATATTTCAGGCTGTGTGGAATGACGGCAATAAGAGAGAAACTATGAATTGTAAATTGGCGACTATAGCTGATAAACAAATGTTAACACAAACAGATATTACATTAGTAAAGGAAAAATGTGTCAAGATGAAGACCAGAACTGAAAAAAAGAGATGCATCCCAAAACAAGGAAGATGAAATTGAAAGCCTTCCAGAAGCTATCGAGCGATGGGGAACTTCAAACATGCTCGATTCGCAATTCATGCATACGAAGAACAAAATGAACAGCATTGAAAGAGAGAAACGGCGAAGTTGCCAACTCTAGAGACAAGATGTTACGAATAACCGAGCAGTGTTATGCAAACCTGTATACAGGGGAACCTCGGTTCATGAATTTAATTCGTTCCTGAAGGCCGTTCGTAACCAGAATTGTTCGTAAAACGAAACTATTTTCCCAAAAGCAATCAATGTAGAGAAAAAAGTCACAGTACAATAAAATTGGGGAAAAAAGCACAACACATCACACGAATGTATAAAACACGGCGGTCGACTCAGAAATTATTCCGTTCGGGTTATCTAGGTTCCGCAATGTTGTTCGAGAACCGACATTTTTTTTCGATAACCGAGGCATTTTCGTCTCGAATTTTCTCTTCGAAAACCGATTTGTTCCACATGTGAGACGTTCGAAAACCGAGGTTGCACTGTACTTGACAAAAGATAAATACCATCAAAACAGACTCCAGAACGTAATTGTAATAATACTGAAATGAAACAAATTAATTAAGATTTCTGCTTCGAAATGAGAAATGTGGAATAACACCAGACGAAGATGGCATAGTAACAGACCATTTGAAAAATGCTGGAGAAAAATCTCATAACAGATTAAATCTATTTATACAATGAATACGGAAAAGTAAAATTACCTCTGAAAATTTCAGTTGCAGTAAATTTATAAGACAAAATGAGATAATAAGTGAGTTGACTTTAGTTATTATATCGCATTATATAAATTAATATATAAAATTCCACTTAGAAGAAAAATAGACTAGAAAATATTTGTAGATAAGCTCTATCTATCTTAAAATGCAGTTGTTTGGAGCAGTTACTTAACAAGTGGCCACCCACAAGCAATAGGTTAACCGATCGATGGAAAAAAAGCAATAGAATACAGTAGACTACGCATAAAGAAAGATTTCGCTAAACGAACAAATTAAATAACAAACGGTTTTACTGAGGAAAATTAAAATTGTCTAAAGAGATAACATTTGAAAAAAGAATTAACTTTTTCTATAATTTTTACTTTTTTTTTTTAGTGAGGTATGTTATTTTGGAAAGTATTTGAGAGTGTCACATTTTTTTGCCAAAATACAAATGTGGGCCTTTTATTTTCTTCAAATATCTCCTTTTCTAAAATAAATACTCTTATTCAAAGCCAATATATTTAACTATAAAAAATTGAAATGAAAAGGAAACGGTTAAATTAAAACCCGCTATTATTAAAATATATAATACATAAAGTAATCTCAAACTAAAATAATATAAATAATAATTACATTATAATAATAAAAATTCAACAACATCAATAAAGCTTTTGTTTATTAAACATTAAATTACATAACTTATCATCACCCATAATTTAAGTTGATTTTCATTTAGCCTTAGGCATATCAATGAGCGTTCTTAAATTTAAAATTTATGAAAAACTAACAACATTTTTATTTTTGTTTTATTTATAATACTCGTTCAAAATAAAATCCTTACATTTGCCTTGATAAAGAACATCAGAGGACGAAACGCGTCGATAATTTTTTCTTTTGTCTTTATTCATATATATATATATATATATATATATATATATATATATATATATATATATATATATATACACACACACACACACATACATATATATGTGTGTGTGTGTGTGTGTTTCAGAACATTTTTCTTGTCAGAATACATCTTACACATTTATGAAACTACCATTCGTCCATCCTTTGAATACCGCTGCCATGTCCGGTCTGATGCTCCTGCTGTATACCTTGAGATTCTTGACAAATTTCAAAGAACGCTATGTGATGTAATCGGTCCAGACCTGGCATTTCGACTTCAGTCACTTTCTCAACGAAGTGATATTGCTTCTCTCTCTCTTTTCTGCAAATATGTTAATGGAAATTAACATATATATATATATGGGCGCATGGTTAGGACGTTTGCCTTCTGACCATGAGAATCTCGCCATGGCTGATTTCTCAGAAAGGAGATTTCCTTATGTTATCGATCCCAGCGTGCGGCACCTTTAGAAAGTGCTTGAAAAACATATCACGGGTTGACCCAAGCCTCGTGAGTGAAATTGCGTAGTCGGAACACTTGAGGCTGTCGATAGCTTTGCTAGCACGAAGTCACAAGTAATCGTGACCGAGGTTCTGGTGTGTTAATATTGTTCATATTGTTGATAATTCTAGATAACACGCTCTCTCCCAGAAAATGTAACTAAGGTCTGCTCAGCAAAGTTGCAGAAAATGCCACAGTCTTCAGTAGGGATTAGCTAGCGGCCCTAGTAGACGGGTATCCTCGAATACGTGTTGCCAGATATTATATATATATATATATATATATATATATATATATATATATATATATATATATATATATATATATATATATATATATATATATATATATTATGAAATGGACAAAGTCCGACAATTATTTAAGACATTTTTTATGTTTATACGTTCTTTTTATAGATACAAATATTTAAGTAAATGCTCTGTTTATAATAAACAGTATTAAATACATTTACCGGCCTGAATGTCCGAGAAATTGTCATAGAAAATATGCGTCCTCCGACAGGAATTGAACCTGTATCCTATACGGAACCGTCATATAGCCTGACAAGTACTGCGATTAAGCTTTTTATTCAGTTTTGCAGATTCAGTTTGGTAGGTTTCCGTGTGAGTTTAAATATGTATTAATTGAACTATGGTCCGAGAGGTGTAACGTGAGTCTTCCTGATAGGCATGTAGTAGTATGACCAATATAATTATTCATGAATGTAGTGTGATCAGACAACCAATATCATTTATGAATTCACGTGTCCTTTACCTCAATTTTTCTTTTTTTAAATGCACTTATCACTAATACTTTTTTCCATAATGCATGTGCGTTCCTGATCAAATCATATCCATGATTCAATTAGGATTTAAACACACACGGACACCTACCAAACTCCATCTGCAACATACCTGTAGAAAATACAACTATAATATCTTCATCCACATGTAAAAAAGACTCAAAAATAATGGAAGCGCTAATAATAAAAAAAGAAAAAGCCAACATGCAATAACATCAAACTATGAACACAGCCATATTATGTTGACCTTGTTTGGGAAATTAAAAAAAATATTCCCATCACTGTAGAAATATATATAAAAATCTACACATCCAGTCAAAAATAAAAATCATCCTTGATTATGGCTAAAGGAATATCCGAATGCGCTCGGTTGTATAGAACATTCGGGAAAATTTTACACATTTTATAGCCAGAAAATAAATCATTTATACGAACAGAAGAAAAATTGAATAACGAACTTAATCGCAGTACCTTGTAAGTAGTGTTTAATGAAACACTTTACACACACACACACACACACACACACACACACACACACACACACACACACACACACACACAAATATATATATATATGTATATATCAGGAGTTGCCTGACAATTGCATCTAGCATGAAACAGACTGTCGCCTGTAAATATTGACTTCTATGTTCACTTTTATATTTACACACGCTCTATCTCTGATATTGAGCAATTTACCCCATAAATATAGCACACTTTAAGACTATATTTCTTGATATATATATATATATATATATATATATATATATATATATATATATATATATATATATATATATATATACATATATATATATAATTATCACAAGTAAAAGGCTGATTGATGTAGTCTTCAATTCCTGACTCCAGAGTTTCGTTGACGGGTCCACTCGTCAGGAGGTATCAACAACTGACTCCTTATAAATCTCGATTTTTCTTTTTTATATGCACTTATCACTGATTCAACATTTTTTCATAATGTATGTGTGTGCCTATGCGCTCGTCTGCGCGGATGTGCGTACGTGTAGGGTGTCGTGATTATTTGCCCATTTTGTCGTGGATTGGGGGGGTTCTACTTTTTCCACTGGTTGCAGAAATTGTGTGACAGCCATCACTTGATTCTCTTGCTTGTGTGGCATGGTGCAGAGTTCTGTTGCCAGATATAGGGTCTTCCAGCAGCCACCCTCTTGGCCCAGGGTAGCACTACTTCCTCAAAGAACTTGATCTAGGTCTCCGTGTTGAGTCTGAGACTCTGTGGGAAGATGAATGGAGGTATAACATCGCCATCACATGCAATTACGCAAAACACCTTCGTAATCACTATTATTCTTATCCAACTCTTTCCGAATCCTCTGCACTCTCTCAGACCTATGCGCAAACACTCTGAAATGTTCGCATTAGAGCTTCCGGCGCGAATGCCAAGTAGTACGGCATGTTGTTTCCAAATTTCTGGCGGAGGAGTGAATTGCGTTATGATGCTCTTTTTCTCAACTGACCCTACTATTACTGTGTAGTTAACAAAATCGAAACAAACAATGCGCATGCACGAAATTAAAAATATAAAATGGCGACAATTTATCCATCGCACCCTGTATGGACGAACTTTACTTTGGGGTGTTTGAGCAGCATAGGACTTCAACTGCCAGACCCTTAGGCCTAAACTATCGTGTCCCAAGATGGACGCATGCCACCACCCAATTACTAGTCATGTATTTTCTGTAAGCGTTTTCGTAGTGTAACGTCTCAAATAATTGTAGGGTAGTTAAGGCTTTAATTTTATTTAATTGGAAGAATTGAATAACGAGTTTTACGCCTATCCATTAGTTATTATTTTTGTGTATGTATAAAATCTTCAAAACATTTTTTTATAAAAGACACTGTTTCTCGTAAGATCATCAATATTAAGCAACGTCAAGTCTAGTGAAGAATAAATCCTGGTAGTACTTAGAATTCCTATACAATTGCTTCCTTGCATATTTTGAATTAATTCACGAAGATAAGGCATTCTTGTCTGACGCCCTTTTTTGTGTCTGTCTGCTTGCACAATGAAGTTCTTTTTTATTCGCATTCAAAAGATGTGTGCCTAGCAAATGTTCGGGTTTTTTTCACCAGATCTCTTACAGCTATATCACGTTGAAACATCGATTCCCGTATGAGCATCGAAGTTAAGTAATGTTGAGCCTGCCCAGTACCCAGATGGGTGGTCGCTTCGGAATACCAGGCGCTGTAAGCTTGGATGAGAGGGTGGTTTAATGGATAATGGCTGGGAATTGTTAATCGGAGAGGCGAGTTCCAATTCCAGCTGGATTCTTTATATTCACTTACACGCAAATAGCCTGGTGAAAGGCATGAACTCACCTCGTTCACTCTCCACAGCTATCGCTCGCTCAGTAGGACTCATTATTATATCCAAAGCACTCTAACAATCTAAAAATATTTTCTGGTTTTAAATAATCCCCAAAGGGTTGATAAACCGTAAAAAGTATCAATAAATCAACCAATCTTCGTCTGTGAAGAGATTGCCCAAAATTCTCTGTCGTTTCGGCAAGATATTAAATTGTAAGTCAGTACTTTTTTTCTTTGTTTCTAATCATATTTTTCCATGTCTGATAATTAGCTTAGCTTCTAATCATATTTTTCCATGTCTGATAATTAGCTTAGCTTCCTGAAGGCGTCTTTCGCCATTCCTGTGCGTCTTTAGATTTGTCACAATTTGTTATTACACGGCATTTCTCTGCCTATTTGATGTTCACCTCTCTTAATACATAACTCACACTTTCGTCTATCTATTTCTATTTTGTCTTTTTATAGTTAATAATTCTTGCTCCTTTGCTCATGCTCAATAATAATAATGAATTGACTCTGAATAAAATCGACACGTGCACGATTTTCATCGGATTTTGGTTTTTATGTATACAGTATTTCTCTTACTAAAAAACAGCACACAGTCACGCTAAAAAGTGTAAGGGACGTAACGCATAAACTTTTTTGTTTAATTATCTCCCTTGAACGCATTGGAGTTACGGAGGTTATTTAGTTAAGTGCCATAGGTGATACGTATAGGTGTCTCTTTCAATTCATAACTGACTAAGCAGAAGATTTTCCCGTGTAGGCTGCCGTAGACCGGTAGCCAACCAAAGCTGTAGGACTCAATCTGTTCTGTTATTTAACCCATAGCTGGCGGGAAAAGAAATGGATTCATACCTTTGCCAACGGTATTTTCGCTTAGTGAATATTAATGAATCAGACTGGAATTTAAACACGGATCTCCAAAATTTCATGCCGAACCTTTATCCATTATACCTCAGCGCACATCATGACGGAGGCACAGACATTTAACTATCACGCGGCTTTTTGGCCGAGATGAAAGCGTGGTATCTGTTCTCTCTTCAATCGAAGTGCGAGAAGTCACGTGATCAAGGGGCTTCCAACTCTACGGCAGCATCTCCCTCATTGCACAAAGAGAGTTGGAGTCGGTGTAATACCAATGCCTGAGTGACAGTGGTCGCGGGTACACCAGGCAATTTTTTGTCCTTTTTCCCATATGCATGTGTATGGATACCACACGTTAAAAAGACATTGTCTCACATCCTGCACTAGTGAAGAGGAAATATAAATACTATCTCACTAGTATGGTAACAGACAATATGGTGCAAAAAAACAAAAGCAAATTGGGAAAGTTGAGGAATGCCTCCCAGAATCTAAACACATTATTAACCGATAAGAGCGCTCTAGGTATGACGATAAATTACATCCGTTAGCAAGGCCTCTAATCGGGAGTTTTTCAGGAGCGTGGAACCACCTCTTAATTATTGTTGTTCCCAGGTCTACCATGACCTGGGTTGATATAACCTGTTATGGACCCAGATATGGGCAAATAAATAACCCCAAATTGGGGTCGAAACACTATAAAAGTATGAAAATAAATTTCTTAGTAAAAATACCAGCGATAGGTTTTTGAAGAAAAACAAATCTTACCAGCAACAGATTTTTTAAAAAATTACCAGCAATACGTTAGAAATAAATACCATCAATACATTTGACTCTCGACAAAAAACCTTCTTTACAAAAATACGTCAATGAAACCTGATCTACAAACGGATTTCTTACAAAGAATACATATTCTATTCATGCGAACCTATCTTAAATATCTTATCGGCATTAAATAAACCACTGGGGTTTATATACAATAAAACAAAATAAATCAATCCAAAGCAAGCAGATAAGAATATTTTGCTAGAAAAAAAAAACCATCAGTGGTGAACTGTTATGTAATTTCAGTTCTGCCATATGAGGTAGTTGTCTTGAACGCCTGCTGGACAATTTTCTCATAAAGTACCAGAGATAGAGCTCCAGAGAGAGATGCTGATAATTCCATGGACATAATATGTGAGCAACAAGGAGGGACAAAGAAAATGGAAACGCAAGAGACATATCCTTAGAATCAGAAAGAGTTGGAATTTCAAGTACGAGTAACGAGGAAGGACGGTATGGAGAATTTGATATTCTCATGCCATACTGAAGGCAAAGGGGCAGGGGAAAACAGTGAGTTACCTATCTAACGAATTTATGGAAATGGATGACAGAGCAGAGTTTATTGGAAAGTAAGGGGAGAAAAGTTACTTTGAGCTACAAAGGACCGAAAGCTGTGGAGAGCCATGATCTTCCTTGTTCTACGGGTCTCATCACACAGGAGAAATTCCTTGCATGATTAATTCATATATATATATATATATATATATATATATATATATATATATATATATATATATATATATATATATATATAAAAGTGAACATAGAAATCAACACTTAGAGGCGACAGTCTGTTTCATGCGAGATGCAATCGTCAGGCCGCGATTGCATCTAGCATGAAACAGACTGTCGCCTCTAAGTGTTGACTTCTATGTTCACTTTTATATTTACACACGCTCTACCTCTGATATCGAGCACTTTATCCCATAAATATAGTATATTTTAAGACTATATTTCTCCATATATATATATATAAAGATATATATATATATATATAGAGAGAGATAGATAGATAGATAGATAGATAGATAGATAGATAGATAGATAGATAATATTAGTGGTAAATATACACATACATATGTAATCATATATTTAAAATATAAATATATATACATACATACATACATACATACATACACATACATATATGTATAAAAATAATTCCAAGAGGATAGAATCCAGGTAGAACTCAATGTCTAGGTCAGAGTAAGGATATAATAAAAAAAGACTTAAACATTAATATTCCATGGTCATAATTTATTCCATTGGAATCGTAAATTCGATCCAATGCATCAGACCTACAAATTCAAAAAGAAAACAACTCCGGAAATAAAAAATAAAATTTAGTGAGTGTGGGGCG
>OZ038503.1:50063715-50146215 GCA_964036315.1 Acanthosepion esculentum
ATCCAAAATTTCAGGACGGGGTGTCCGGATCCGACCTGGAAAGCTTTTAATTTGTTCACGAAGTCGGCCTGATTCCAAAATGGTATGATATTTTCGGCTACGGCCTCTAGGAGTAAAGTTGAAAAAGTGTGACAGTGACTCACTGGCATTCACATTTATTATATAGATATATAATCTATAGCTCTGTTATTTTACATCGAGCACTATATTATTAATAACAGCAGTCAATTTGCGATACTCTCTCTCTTTCTCTCTCTCTCTCTCTCTCTCTCTCGCTCTCTCTCTATATATATATATTTAAGCGTGAATTTAAGCGTCCTACGAGGCTGGCATCCCGTTCCCACCCCTTCACCGTTGAAACTGTTAGTTGTAGACGTCTCTTCTACTCCAATAGCTTCATGTCTCGCACATCTCGCCTATGGAACTCCCTTCCTTATTCCTGTTTCGCTGACAAATACAATCTCCAACTATTTAAGCGTAACGTCAATCGACATCTCCAGTTGCCTTGATCTATCCACTTCCCTTCTCCACATCCTTTCATCTTTCATTCCTAACTGCTATCGCTCTAAATCTTCTATAACCCCCTTGCCTTGATCGACCCTCCGCCCTTCTCTTTCTCCACATCCCTTCTTTTACCACTCCTATCTGCTCTTCCTCCATCCCTTCTGCAACCCCATGCTTGATAGTGGCCTCCAGCCTTGCTTGGGGTGATACGCTTAAAAAAAAAAAAATATATATATATATATATTATGTCATTCACAGACAGTACTGTTTCGCTGTATCACAGCTCCTCAGTGCGACTAGACTTCCGAATGCCTCAAGCCAGGATTGAAACACAACTAATTTGGTGTCAGCCAGAGCTATCTTCACTCGGTAGAGTTACACAACTAAATCTACCGTATTGTTTTTACAAATGTAAACAAATGCCAATCAGCCAAAGTGCTCCATTCATTTTACTGAAGAGCTTTGCATTAGTGCAGGTGGCTGTTGTTAATAGAATTAGCTTATCACTCAACAGTGCTCAATTGAAATGTATTTTCAAGAGCTAAATTATGTCATTCACAGACAGTACTGTTTCGCTGTATCACAGCTCCTCAGTGCGACTAGACTTCCGAATGCCTCAAGCCAGGATTGAAACACAATTAATTTGGTGTCAGCCAGAGCTATCTTCACTCGGTAGAGTTACACAACTACATCTCTCTCTCTCTCTCTCTCTCTCTCTCTCTCTATATATATATATATATATATATATATATATATATATATATATATATATATATATATATATATATATATATATATGTATATATAAAAAAAAAACAAAGATCAGTAAGATATATAATCCGGTGTTCTTATAGATATATTTATTTTTACACAATAGTGCTCAATGTAAATTTACAGAGGATTAATATTATAAATTAACTGATTTAAAATATGTTTTTTTCGCTACACAGTAATAACCCTGTTTTAAATATGGAAACCAAAAGTTTCGAATTTAATTTTGTTATTAAATTAAAGACATTAGTTCCATTTCCTCCTCAAGCGAATTTTAGAGTAACTTATTTTTTTTTAAATTTACAGTTTTAAACGCACGGCAAATATTCATGACTGAATGTTTAACAAAATTAAATCCGGAGCTTTTAGCTTCCATTTTTGAAACATGGTTATTACTGTGTAGCGAATAAAAACCATATTTTAAATCAGTTAATTTATAATACACACACACACACACACACACACACACACACACACACACACACACACACATATATATATATATATATATATATATATATATATATATATATATATATATATGCGCATTGTTTTGAAACCGTCAGATCTGACGAAGCGAAATCTAATTCTCGATTTTGCGAAATAAAATATTACCATGGCTTTCTGAAGTCTCCGATTTATTGATTAGTTATATATATATATATATATATATATATATATATATATATATATATATATATATATATATATATATGTGTATATATATATATATATATAGTATAGTATAGTATAGTATAGAAAATCAGGAAATCAGCCGATTCCGCTACATTGGTTTCAACATTTCTTTATCTTCACGGGCGATTCTGGTCAATTAATTTCGAAATGTTTTATTAAAAAAAAAAAAAAATTGAACGCTATACTTAAAAAAAATAAAAAAATCTATAAGTGCACGACGTGAGGTGCGGTAGAAGGTGAGAAGGACGAGGAGGAGGAGAAGGGGCAAATCAGGTGTACTGGAAATGTATCGGTGGGGGATGTTATATATATATATATATATATATATATATATATATATATATACCTTTCTTGCTATCTCACAATTTTTCTGTTTATTTCTATCACTCTCAGTATCTGTATGTGTGTGTGTGTGTGTGTGTGTGTGTGTGTGTGTGTGTGTGTGTGTGTGTGTGTGTGTGTGTGTGTGTCTGTGTATGTGCTTACGTGAGTGTGTGCGTGCGCGGGCAGCTGAACACCCCAGGCAACTTTCATAAAAACTTACTCCCTCATCATCTTTTTTTAGGATAACGCCATATTATATAATGGACTCTTCTTTTCTTTCTTTCTTTCTTTCTTTCTTTCTTTCTTTCTTTCTTTCTTTCTTTCTTTCTTTTTGCTCGAGGAAATGACTTCTCAACTATCTGATGTCGCTAGTACAAATACTAAAAAGCAGTTAGGTTGATGTATTTCGCCCATCAACCCCTCCTGGCCCAAGTGGCATCTCCACCGCACCCCGCCTAATTGGAACAATGACAAATTCAAGACGCTGAAATGTATTGCTTGCTTCTTCAACTTTGACACTTAGGATGTAATTAATAACACGCGGCAAGCCACGATTCGTGCCCGCAAGGAAATCATTACTGGCAATTGTCCAAACACAATCAGAGACTTTAACTGCAGATGGGATTTTAATTTATTGTTTTTGAAATCATATAATTATCTAAGTACAGTATTTTCATTTTAAGGTCATTTTATTTTTCAAAATACTGAACTATTTAAATAAAAGTTATTGTCTCCTTTTCTGCATTATGATCTTTCGACCGCTATACTCTTGGGCTTTCCTCATAGTGATTTTCTAAGTGCTGCTTGCATGTGGCACAAGGCACAAGGCCGAATGTATTGAGAACTGAACTCACTCCCCAGTCGTAACTGTTCTAGTGAGACAAGCTTGCTAACCATTACACCTTCCTCATATGTATGGTATAGTTAGTATGCTGCAATGTTATACCTACTTCTGAGGGTCATACAACTTTCCTTTTATGTTTTAGATAAGGCAACTGGGTTTTAAAAATCATATGCCCTGACACGTTGAATCTCTGACTTTCCACTGATGATGATGATGTACCCTAGGAATTGTCTTATTTTCGCAGCCATATATATAATCGTTTGTTTCCACGGATGGTCGGTTTCATGTAAGTATCTGACGCCTCCTCCTGTACTCTGCCTTCTCAAGAGCCAAACCAGGCCGAAAAGGGAGTACTATGATCAGGAGCTGCCAGTCTTCAATTTCCACGCTTGATAGTGTCCAAAAGCGTCTCTGCGTCCTTGTGGGTGACGAAGTATTCTTAACCCCTTTCTCACAGTTGAAACGTCGCAAGCCTCTCGTTGCCCTATCGCTATTTCTGTAGAACGTGTTCAGATGAACTACATTCTTAAGTTCCACCAGTTCTAACCTTCACGGCTAATACCCCGCTTTCCACGCACATTGTAGCGAACTACCTTCATTCCCTTCGTATTTCATTGGTGAGATGTAAGTTCCACTTGAGCAGCTTCTTTCGACGAACGGCTGTTTTGTCGAACCGACTCCCAATCGGATGCTTTCTAAAATTTAACATGTTCACGTCAAGGCTTAACCGTTATCTTATCCGCATATCCCCATAAACTGTGTCTCTTACTCTGAAACAGTCTACCTTGAGTGGCTTTTAGTCCTTGGACAGTATGAACACCACTGTAAAAAAAAGAAAAGAAAATAAAGAACTAATATCCAAATCTAATTTTCTTGTTTCCTGTAAGCTGAAAACGATTTTATAAGAACTATTTTGAACGTTTCATACTCTGTGAACATTTAAATGTTCTATTAGAAATAATTATTAACAATATTTAATTGGGTAGTGTCGTTAGAGTGGCTCTTGGGCCTGCTGTGTGTGTGTTGCGGGGGGTTGTGGCAAAGTGGAAAATGTTTTCGTGTGACTCAATTCGTTCTTTTGGCTTTCATCGGACTTAAATTGTTATGTTGGTGCGACTACACATGCGCACGAACAAGGGGTACTGAGAATTCTAAATTATTTTTTTTAATTTAAAATTCCCAGCATCCCCCATTATCTCATATATGGATGCGTGTATGCGTGTTCTGATTGTACATATGTTTCTGATGATATAGAATATATATTACATGGTTCTTTACAGATTATTTTCCTTTATTATCTGTGAATAATACATGAATCATTTGAAAAATAAGAATGGAGCAATTTCTTTTTAACTTCTCCATGTTTTTAAATTGAGAGTTTTAACTTCTCCCAGACTCACGTATAGAAAGTCCAGTCTACACTGCTATTTAACCTATATATAGTGAACGCAGCAGACAAGACTGAAATTTGAAACCGGCTCGCCGACACTCGCACAACCTACTTTTTATCATAGAAAAAAAGAAGAAGCGATATTCGTGTTAGAAAAAGCAAAGATATAAAAAAAAATCCATTTTATCATAAGAACTAATAAAAAGTGTGAATATATATATATATATATATATATATATATATATATATATATATATATATATGTATATATATATATATATATGTATATATATATATATATATATATATGTATATATATATATATATATATTGATCAAATGCAGATTTCGTTATCAAACGTTGTTTGGAGGAGTAGCTAATAGTAGATTATTCAATGAATAACATTTGTTCGCAGGTTTTCCAGAAAACATTTTTGAAATGCAAATTTAACAAACTCAATAACTTAAACGTACGCAAAAGGAAATAATAATCATTAATATTCCTTTATGTTTATTTTGGCACAATTTGCGAATTATGTCATTCATTTTTCTAAAACTTGTAAAATTTCAAGGGAGCTAATTCGGTAATAAGTGTGTTGAGTTGTTTCCCTTGATAAGGAATACGCTGATAAACAATTTCATTGACAGTGGTCTGAAAGTCTTGTCAGTTTACATTATATAATTAACTCTCTCAGATGGCTGACGCGAGCTCCTACAGTTTGAAAGAGAGGCTGCTTGCAAGTGTATGGACACATGATAGTGTGCATTTTTATAAGTGCATGGAGGATGTGAGACATGACTTCACTGCAAGATTCAGCAAACCAGTTACTCAGAAGACGACGATACTTGTAGGGGGTGACAAGTCTTTTGGATCACTCTGTATATTGCTATATTTGCTGAAATACCATAAATATTTATTCTGACAGTGTATTTTGTATATTCAATAAGACGCCACATGTTAATTTCAATTAAAATAGGAAGAGTTTATTTACATCAGCTTATCCCACTGAGACGAGATGTGACACAAGGTCGAGTTTAATAGGGGGAGCCCGAACGCGTACACTCGGGCCAAGTACAAACATTTCTAGCACCCTCAAATCACAATAGGGAGTGCTTATTTATCCCGGTCTTCCGACAGAGACGAGATGTGATACAAGGTCATGTTTAATGTGTTGAAACCAAGCGCGTACACTCGGGCCAAGAACAAAAATTGCCCAGCCCTAGCAAATCAAAATATGGAGTGACTGCAAAACACTTGTCTCCCCCTAATTTATAGGTAGAAGCACAAAAATGCACGCTGGGATTTCTTCGTAGGCAATAAAACAAGCCTGTTCTCGGTTTCATATGACTCGGTCTGTCTTGACTTGAATTATGAACGCTAAGTTGGTTTGTCAACCCCAATTCTTAGTTTGTGAATTTTTTTCCATATTACTACAGCTTTGACTTATTACTGTTAATTTGTCTTGCATATCTTGTTTGTTTGCTTTTACCCTGTTATTTTCTTTCTTTTTTCTTGTAGCTGTTTATTGCAAACTTTGTCAATTCTGATTATTGAGTACTTCTGGCATTTATTTACATTTAGCTATGGACAGTCACTCTACATCACTTGATAAAGCAACAACACTGTTGCCAATGCTCAAATAATTTAATTAATTGGATGATTTTCTATAGCTTTACGCCCTGTTAGAATGGCCCAGAATACATCGACTGTAGATGGGTAACAAATCTACTGACCACTGTTGATGTCTAATGACTTTAGAGGTTAACATCACCTATTGACCACTAGTAACCACCAATGATCTTAAAGTTCAACACCCATTAACTGCTGGTATCCTTGAATGATTTTAGAAGTCAGCATCGCCTACTAACCACTAATAAGCTCAAACAAACTTACAGGTCAACATCTGTTATTGACTACTGTTAACCTAGAATAACTGGTAACTTACAATGGCTTTAGAGGTCAAAGTGTATTGGCCCCTGGTAACCTCAAAGAACTAGTAAAATCTATTAACCTTAGAGATCAACATCACCTACTGACCATTGGTAACCTACAATAACCTTAGAGATCAAAATCACATTACCTACTGATATCCTTCAGTGATCTTGAAGGTCAACATCACCTATTCACCACTGGTAATCTCTAGTGAGATTACGTCATCATTACCTTTTGACCCCAGGTAAACTCTGATGACCTTGAAGGACAGTAACATATATTCTGTCACTGAATACATCATAAAAATGCAGGGTGTGGAAATAGTAAATACTTAAAAAATCTCGATCAAATACCAGGATCAGTTATGATAAATGTGGTATGGAAGATAAGGAGATTGAACCTAGAATAGGCTGCGCGACAGGTAGTTTCGCTTAATACCACAAATTGCTACTAAGCCAAAATATCAACATAAAATCTCGAATGATATTCTTAAATAACCTCGTCAGATCGTGATCTTTTATATCAATCTCATGCATGGCACTAAATCCGTTCAGATATATCTAAACTGTCTGTTGAATATAATAGCTTTCTATGGTTAAAAATACCTTTGAGCGAGTGAAGTTTATGGATCGTGGTGAATACCACGCTTCTTCGAAACTTGTGGGCTGGCGCTACAGAATCACAAACAAATACCAAATAACAGAAAGCACATCTGATGTCTTTCAACAACAACAGCTGAAATGTATATCACATGTAACTCAAAGAGAAAGCATGATGCTGATGTGCCACATTACTTTAAATAAAAGGTTAAGAAGGAAATCTCCATGAGGACTGGAAAGAACAAGAACAACTACTGTAGCTAAGAAAGCTCAGTCAGTCAGTTGCGTGCCATGCGTGATGCATGCGTAGGCGATCATGTATCTTTCGATACATGACTGACGAGGCTGATTTTTCCCGCAGTTGGTTGTCATTCATTTCTGCGGAAGACCATTTGCCATCCAAGGCTATAGAACCCAATCTGTTCTGCTATTCACCCATAGCTGGGGGGAGAAGAAGTGTATTCATAACTTTCCCAAGGGTATTAGCATGTAAGTGAATGTAATGGATTCCAACTGGAATTCGAACTCGGATCTCTGATTCCTCACTCCGATGCGCTATCCATTACTCCAACGTGCCCGAGTAAAGATACATTACTGAAAATAACTTTTTATCAGAAAGATTTTATAAATTTCAACCGATAGTAGTACAATTTGTTCGGTTAATAAATGCCGAATGTTTCCTTATAAGGAAACAGCTTATATTATCATTACCATTATTTATTATTACCCAGTATACTCCCTTGTATAAATTTACATCCAGATATATCATTGTCCAACTGCAATGCGTATTATGAAGGAAGCAATTCTACCACGATTGACCTTCTATGACCTATGATTTTTAAGGCCAGACAACTTTTTTTAGGCTCCATAACAACCTCTATTCATTTTGTTAGACATAACTTCAGTTGGTTAGAAATAGAATTCGGTTTTCTTTGTTGACCTCTTGGAAACCTTGAATGGTTTCCGAAACCTACATCAGCTGTCTAGGTCACAACAACGCCAAACATGAAAATGGATTTTAACGAGTGTGATCATATCACAGATATATGTACACAGTAAATGGCCAATATTTGTTTAGATATACTGGCATATTTATGGGTGATAGCAACGTGTAGATCAGGCATGGGTAACCTTTTTTTTTAACAATGGCCCCATGAGGGTACATCATAAGGTGGGCCTCACTACTAAAAGAAGTAAGGTATTTTTTTTTTACGAAAAATACCGCAGCCATTTTCCCAACAAAATCAAAAATGGGGAAAAGTTTTTTTTTTCTTTGGAGAAAAGACTCCTGGTATAATTTTTAAAAAAAATTGAACTCTTGCTATAATATTTTCACTGATGACAGCGTGATTAACACACATTGCAGAATGTGATTTGTTTTTCATTTATTCATTGGCGTAAACAAAAGTATTTGTAAAAGAACGATAATTATCATTGACGTTTCCTGTTTCTGAAGCAAAAGATATCTACATGTTTTATCTAGAAATAAAGTGTCGCTGCCGACACTTGAGTTTGAACACAGATCCCATTATTGAATAAAGTAGACCACATGACCATAGGGGAAACACATGTATAGGAAGTCGCATGACGTCTGTTTGATCTGCAATTCTACTCTATCCTCTATTACTATACGGATCTCTATTCCTTTCTTTTTATTCGCCGTGTCCTTTCAGGGCTTAGGCGATCATGGCCCTCCTCTTCCCCCTATCCCTTGTGGCTCTCAACAGGTTTTGTGCTTCTGCCAACTCCCCCAGATCACGCTCAGCCATCTATCTACCTGTCCAAGCCCACCACGTATGTCATGCACAGCTTTCCTCTGTCTCTTTCTCCCTCTATTCGTCCCGTGAGTATCAGATTCTCCAGGCCCTCCTTCGTCATTATGTGTCCCAGGAACTTCATCTGCCTCTTCCTTATGTTAAGCATAAGCTTCCTCCTTGTTTGCATCCTCACCAGCACGTCATCGTCGCTCACATGCTTGATCCATGATATCCTTAGCATTCTTCGGTAGAACCACATCTCCGCCGCCTCGAGTCTCTTCTTCATCCTTGAGGATACTGTCCAACATTCGCTGCCGTCTAGCAGGACAGATGTCATATAGCAGCTCAGTATTCTTCGCTGTTTCTTGTCTATACTATTTCTCAACTCTATTTACTATACTATTTCTCTATACAGTTCAATATACGGTGGTTACTATTCGAGCGAGTATTGTCGAGCAAGTACTATTAGTGTAAGTGATATTCGAAAGCCACTGACACTAGTATTGTTCAAAGGCGGGACTATAGTTGTATCTGCGATTATAAAGTCTCTACTACAACGAGCATTACGAAAGTGACAACGAGCATTCGTTGGCATTACAAAATTGGCAACGAGTGTTCCTTGACATCACAAAAACGCGTGTGATCTTCCTTAGTCAACATCGCCAGTGATTTAAAATGCTGAAACATTACGCTCAACGAAATGTTACAAAATTCAAGAAGCATCATACTTAAACATTGTGTGGTTATGAATGTGCGAGTGAACAAGTGTGAACGAGAATAAACAACAACATTTTAATAAACGTTATTTTCGTCATGAAATTAAACGTGCCATTCAGAAAGTCAATCGGACCTCATGCCTGATGTAAGTGAATATAATGAAACAAAATGGAAAAGATATTCAACTATGCATTTCGACTCTCATTAGCTTGGAAAGAAAGACGAAAATCTCTGTGGGGACGGGGTGTTGGAATATTAGGAAAACTTAATAAAAATTCTTAACAGACGATAGTTTTCGCATTGAAGCCACTAAATTTCAAATCTTGCAGACAATAAGAAAAATATCAACTCGGTGGCCGCAACTTTCGACAAGAATCTTTATTAGCATATTCCAACACATTTTTCTCGCAGTAGGGTTTTTTCTCTCGTTCCAGTTTGAGGACGCTGACTATAAGGAGCGAAATGCGAAGTTGAATAGCGATTCCACTTTGTTTATCTCGGCTGGTGCAATTTTTAAAAAAATCAATTTTTGACGTAAATATATATGGCGTGCTTGCTACCGTTTTGAATTTAACTTTATAGTTAAGTACGGATAGAAGAAGGAGGGTGTACATGTAGTGTATTTTTTACGGCTTAGCTTTTGCGTATTATTTAAAGCCAGAAAATATTTTTAGACTGTAAAATTTTTTTGGAGATAATAGTGATTTGTTTATATAACTCCCACTAATTAAATCATAGCTGGGAGAAAACAAATGAAATGTACCGTAAGGACATTTACGCATAAGCGAATATAACGAACTTGACAGGAACTAGAACTTGGCTCTCTGATTTCCAATTCTAAGCCATTATCCATTAGACCACCTGAACATCCAAGCTTACTGCACCTGTTATTCCCAAGCGGTTATACATCTAGCTACTGGACAGGTTCCACGTTGCTGAAATTTTCTGATCCCACGAGAACCGGTGTTTCAACGTGATATGGCCATAAGACCTGCACGTATTGAAATAAGCAGTGGTAGAAGAGGGTAAATGTGCGAGGCGAGTTCGAATTTCGGTCTCGTCTGCTACTGTACTATGCACTTGGAAAAGTCTGATATCCTTCTCTTGCCTCTATCTTAAATCGGAGTAAAATCGCAAGGTAGACTGTGTTCCCTAGTCTTAGATGGGAACAACTCTAAGCAAAAGAAATCTATGAATTTCAAACCATGGAGAATGATACGGGAGCCCACTCCACTATCTTTCCCAAGAATTCATGGCAATTCGTAGATAATAAACATCTCTGGGAGGCATGATCGATGGTGTGGATGTCATGTAATTAAAAAAAAAAAAAGAAAAATAACAACCAGTCTAGGTGAAGGAAAATTCTGAATTCAAAACCGTTGACAAGGCAACGGGACGCCAATTTACTAACTTTCCCAAGAATGCATGGCATTTTAGAGATAATGAAGAAATATATGTGAATACTATTTGACTGCCTACACCCATAAGGAGCTTGCCATAAAAACCAGATAGAAGTTTACTGACGCTGAAAATTCGTTAGTTCTTCGGTGGTAGAATCGAAAGGATACGCTGATTTACTTCGATAATAATCATATTCCCGTTATAACGACGGTTCACCGAAGTTAAGCAACATCGATCCCGGTCAGTACGTATATTGATAACTACTTGTCTGTATGCTTGGATGTATGGGTGTTGTCATGGATAATGGCTCGGAATTGTTATTTGGAGAACCAAGTTCCAACTCCCGTCGTGTTCTTTATATTCATTTATGCGCAAATACGTTTTGGAAAGCAATGAATTCACCTCTTCTGTACCCCCCAATTATGGGCTGATTTACTAATTAACCCATAGTGGGGGTAAAGGGATGAACTCATTTCTTTCCATTTTATTCTGTATCTTGTATCACAAAAACCATTATTATCTAAAAAAAAATCTTAACATCTAAATATATTTCTTCGCTTTAAATAACCAGCAAAGTGTTTATAAGCGATAGAAGACGAATCAGCAAGAACTGTCGTTCTTGTTCCGTGAAACCATGAGAAAATAGTAAGATTTTAAATCAAAAAGCAGATTTTTGCATTTCCTGTTTAATTTCTCTTCAGAGCATCTGTCTGTAATCCTGGAAATGGCATCTTCGAACATTTCCATTTAAAAACTTCACGCAACCAACTGGAGTGGTTCTCGAGCCATATACAAGAAACTATGTTCTCTGTTGTCATCCAATTCGGATTGTGCCATTATATTCTTGCTTGAGTGATCTATCAGCAATTGTTCTTCCGGATTTTCTTCTACTTGCTTCGAGGGTCTCTTCACATATCGCTTTGTTTCCCCCCTTTCCGACATGGCATGCAAAACGAGAGAATATCAGCCGGAACAGCAAAAATAGGCCAAGTGCAAAAGAGCCGCGTCTCGTTGAGGATTGATTGAGAAAGAAATACAAAAGCGAAAGGACGAAACGGCTTTCCTTATATATTACTTCAAACTATCGATCCGGTGTGCTATACCACTAGGCCACAAAGAAGAGGACAACGAGCAACGCTCTGTTTTCACCCTATTTCTCCTGGGGGTGCAGATTTGATCACATTTTCTTTACTAAGATTTCTCGAATGCGCAGGCCGACAGGCGCGATATACACGTCTAATTAATAAAAATGGGGCGTCTATTTTAAATACGAATATAGTAACTTTTGAAGTAATGAAAATGGCCGATTAAAATAATTCCATTATTTGTTCATCTAAAAATAAATACGGCTAAATTCACTTTCACCCTGCCCTGCTGTGCGGCAAATGCCTAGGAATAGAGTCTTCGACTGATACCAATTCATTCCGGTTTCAATCCCGGCTTGAGGCAATCATATGTCTAGCTGCGAAACAGTCTGACTGTGGATCACTATATAGTGGGTTGTTTTCCTCAAGCCGGGATCGAAACCCGACTGATTTGGGATATATATATACATATAATGAGAAAATATACTAAATAAGTGACGGACTTAATCCATTTCATTATATATATATATATATATATATATATATATATATATATATATATATATATATATATATTATTAAATGGATTAATCCTTTTCATAATATATATATTATGAAATGGATTTAATCCGTCAGTTATTTAATATATTTTCTGTTTATACATTATTATAATAAACACAATTTATTTAAGTTAATGCTCTTTATTTAATAAACAATATTAGTTATATTGGTTTTTAGTAAACAGTATAATTTATACACTCATTGATATTTGTATGTAATTAATACTATTTTCAAGACCGCGTGTTACACAGACGTGTCATCTTTCCCATATTGAAAGACATCGATAGACATTTAATAGAACGATGTGAACATGGCCTTTTAAAGGAAACAGTCCCACGTATATATGGAACTAAATATGCTCTAATTTTTTCAGCAGTTAATATACTAAGCTACTAAAGCTCAATGATATAATAATTTGGACATGTACAAATTTCTTTTTTCTTTTCAAACATATGTAAAACTATTTCATCAAATAAAAGCCAGTGGCAGCATGCTGCCGATAAGCAGAATCAAGAATCGCTTACTAAAGGCGAGGGAAGTAAAAATAAGTTGTGAAGTGGCAAAAGTCAAAAGTTGATTCAGTCAAGATAAATAAAATGTGTTTAAAAAGAAACTGGGGTGATTGGGAATCTTGATAACGACAATAACAAAAGAGAACGTCGAGAAAAGGCCAGGAACAGCAATTACTAACTAAAACTAAATGGATAATAGGGTCTAGCTTAACAATGCGAGGGGGTCATCAGGAATCCGCCCCGTTGTGTCTATAGGGGACTAAAAAAGAAAATCAAGGCTGGCCCCATTCACGCAAACCAAGCTCGCTGATATATTTACAGACACCTTCAAAACACATTCTTTTGCTATTGTATTTTATTGTGATGTCACGGACACACAACCAAACTATCAAAAGCTGATACAAAGGGATGTAAGATTAACAATTTACTATAATAGACTAAAGACATCTAACCTCGTTATCGCTAACAACACCCACTACAATTCCCCAATTACTCTATCTCGTGAACTAACCTGCAACATTGCAGTTCACATTGCAATCCACATTGATGAATATATAGAGATTGGACATAGAATTTTCGCTATGTAGCAAATGCACATATAAGTACATATGTTGGCTTGGCGACCACAACATTATCAAGCTCTAATGACACATTCCTGATCACCTTCACAATACAGGCTAATACTTGTTGACAAGCCTAATGTTCTACACCACGAAAATAATAAACAAAAACTTCAAATTTTCGAGGCTCTTTATATCAAAATCAATCAACCAACACTCAACAAAATGTATTACATATATAGCAACAACATATTAAAATGTATAGATCGTTTAATGCCATTTTGCATTTCTACCAATTCCTGGTAAGCGTTCTTATATTGAAACGCTTGTTTTGTAAATAAATTCTATAACTACAACGGATAAATTTTAAAATTCTAAAACAACTATAACACTATGTTCGCGCGAGATTAGAAAATAGCTATTATTAATGCATATTTTATCGCAGTTGCAATAAATTTGTCTTTGTATTTTACCTATGAAGATGATCTTAGAAAATGTTGAAAGTACTTGGGTTAAAAAAAAACCGACGGCGTCTTCCGTGATGAATTTCATCTTAACATCAAGAAGCTAATTAAACAACTAGGAAAGAAAAGTATAAAAACAAATAGACACCATATGTCTATATTATTCAATGATACATGTTTACAAGTATATTTATATATACAGGGTGACCATAAACTCTATTTACAAATTAAAAAAATATATTCCAAAGGCAGTTAATGAGATATCTTAATCAAATTAGTTCTATGTACTCAGTAGTTGTGAAATTTTTTAATCACTTTGCATTTGTGCATTTCAGGTACCTTGTTGATGAAATAAGTACTGTTAAAGGAATCCCTAACATTTCCAGACTGGTGTATTGGAAGGGATTGCCCAATTCCCTGGCCACCTAATTCGCCAGATATCACTCCTCTTGACTTCTTTCTTTGGGGTCATGTTAAAGATATCGTGTATTGAACAAAGATACGGGACATAACTGATCTAAAGAAAAAGATCACTGATATCATTGCCACCATTAATTAGGCTATGCAACAGCGAACATGGCAAGAAGGCTGGCATCCCGTTCCCACCCCTTCACCGTTGAAACTGTTAGATGTAGACGTCTCTTCTACCCCAATAGCTTCATGTCTCGCACATCTCGCCTGTGGAACTCCCTTCCTTATTCCTGTTTCCCTGACAAATACAATCTCCAGCTATTTAAGTGTAACGTCAATCGACATCTCCAGTTGCCTTGGTCTATCCACTTCCCTTCTCCACATCCTTTCACCTTTCATTCCTATCTGCTCTCGCTCCAAATCTTCTGTAACCCCTTGCCTTGATCTATCCACTATCTTTCTCCACATCCTCTCCTTTACCACTCCTATCTGCTCTTCCTCCAAACCTTCTGTAACCCCTTGCGTGTTAGTGGCTTCCAGCCTTGCTTGGGGTGATAAGCTTAAAAAAAAAATCAAATACCGTCTTGATATGCTTCGTGCAACTAATGGTGTCCATATAGATGTGTGTTAAATTAGTTAAAAAATTTCAATATCTATTCCTCATTTTGAAACAATTTCCACATATTTGTCTGTTCGTTGGCTTTTGTAATACTTTTTTTTTAATTTGTAAAGAGTCTTTATGGAAACCCTGTATATTTATATACAAAAGAATGGAGTTCATCTGAATATTCGTTATGGAAACAGCTTTGATGAAGCGATAGCCACGCGAAATTACGTCTTTGTGAAAGATGCTGCTGAATAGAGAATTTGACTATTTCCAAAAAGACCAAAGAAAGTATTCTGAACTCTGTCAAAACGGGAAAGTTTTGGATTGAGCAGCTTCAGTCGAGAAAATGGCGGCAAAGCGTCGTCTTTGGTCTAATCTGACTCTTGTAGAGATAAACCACAGAAGAAGGAGTCTGATGGAGCTTAAGGATGAACCGACCATCAATAAACAACGTAAATAGGAAATAAAGAAATAAAGTAAAAGTAAGTCTCTGTTGAGACTCGAATTTGCATTACTATCTTTTGGGAAGCTTGCCTGCCGCGATAGTCAACCGGCGACCCAGTCTCATATCTAACCATTTTCAATTCACACCAAGCAGGGCAAGAACAACACTAAGACACAAGGAGCTACTGAAAGTGAAAGAGAAGAAAAAACTTTACAACGAACCAGAAACCTAGTAATAATATAAATTTAAGAGTTTAGGCGCAGACGTTAGAAGTACAGGGTTGAAGTCGACTTTAGAAGGAACCGGAAACCCAATCTTAAATGGGAAAACAAGGGATAAACGTCTACTCCTGTTAACAAAAAAAAAAAAACGGGGAGGAGCAGAACTGGGCGATAGGTGAACCTATATACTCCTATTGTAGAGAAAATAAATAAATAAATAGTAAATAACATTTCAGAGTTTAGGCGGATACGTTAGAAAGAACCTGGAAATCAATCCTAATTGTATCTAGGCCCAGAATTATCAAAACATATCAGGTTTTCAAGATGTGCACATAGAATAATTTTAATCAATTCCCCAGGAGGAAGGCTATAATGCCACTAAGACGCAAGAGGCTACTGGGAGTGAAAGAGAATGTGAAAATTTTGCAAAGAACCGGAAATCCAATCCTGAACAGGAAACAAGGGATGTACCTCCACTCCTGTTCAAAAGACCGTGGAGGTGTGCGTGATTTTCCTGGAAGATCTGATGTGCTAGCAGTATTAGCAGCAGTTCTTGGGAAAATACAACCGATCGGAACATTCTCTTCATATTTGGAATACCAAGGAAATTATGGTGGTTCGACCCCGTGGAAGAAGCATGGCATATCCTAGTTGTAAAGGTTTGAACTGGTGTAAGTAAAGAATGAAACGCTCATACAAGCATTTTAGTCATGGAAATAGTGTTAGCATAACGATAGGTTTGCGATACGTTGCAAAGCTGCTGCACACAGCTGCCCATCCCACAAAAAGACACGTAAAGGATTTTGAATTCTCCCAAGACCGGAAAATGACGGTTTAGCTATTTCAGCCCAGATATGGCAGCAGTAAAGCCTGATTTGTATGAAACTTAAACCCTATTAAATTGGCTAATTGTACACTTGCTATAGAGATCGAAGGACAAGATGGAACGTGAAGCCGACTTTGTTTCTGCACATCATTCAAGAATCTAGGCATCATCTTTGAGGAAATTTTTCCCATTCCTAATTCCTCTGCTAAAATCTGGCGTACTGTTCTCCTCCAGATCTTCAGTTTCAACCGTACACTTAATCTTTGACATGACAGCAACAAACTTCTCATTTTGACCACATAGGCATCTATTCTTTTTTTTCTAGGTGCACACATCATACGGTATGGTTCACATCTTCTCTCCCTTCCTTGAACAGTCTTCTTCTTCTTCTTCTTCTTCTTCTTCTTCTTCTTCTTCTTCTTCTTCTTGATGCGCCCTTTCAGGACAGAGGCAATGATGGCTCTCCACAACGGTTGTTAGCAGTTTTTTTCACATTGTTAAGGCGTTCGCCATCCGTCCCGTCATTCATTCACACATGTTCGTCAGGTAAGTCGTTCGCAGCTTTCGTCTATTCCTCTTGGTCCTGTGAGCTTTAAGTTTCCACGCCCTCCTTCCTTATTATGTGTCCAAGAAATTTCAGCTGTCTTTTCCTGAGTCATCCAAAAAGAAAAACAATTATCATAATCCGATTTAAACAATGATAGGGAACTTGCCACCATACTGTGATGAAACTGCATCACTATTTTAGTCACTTAGGCTTATTTCATTTAGTAAACTGTTTTATTGAAATCGTTGTCAACTGCCAGGATCGTATGCCCGATAAATGTTAGACAAGGCAAATCCCAAATGTTAATGGACCAAGTTGATTCCCAGAAGTGGACAACGTTACAGAGTTACATTTTCTGTTCTATCTGTAGATTCAACGTCAATCACATCAGAAACTCTTTAGTCCTGATACGGAAATGTATGAAAAAATGACGCCCTGATAAAGTGCCTTCCTTATTATGTGTACAATAAATTTCAGCTATCTTTTCCTGAGCTATTCCAAAATAAAAATAAAACAAAGAAATCACTCGCTTTCTTCAGAGTATGTTCGGCATAAGCCATAACAAAAGGATTAACAATTCACAAGTATTTTACCATTTTCACACATACCTGGTTGTTAATCCGCTGCTACATATTCCTTTCACTCAGTTTCACCCAAAAGTAAAACATGGACACGTACAACTTCCTCTACTGCTCGGCAATGAATCACTTATCTGATCTGCTTCACAAGAAAGTAAACGTATATTTTATTTTTTTAAGATATTTTAATGAAGAGAATTACACTGCGATGAATTGTGGCTAATAATGGCATAGAAATCATTTTTCTTTTTGCCAAAAATATAACTAATTACAGTCAATTTAAGTAAATTTTTAAATAGAGGAAAATATTTTGCTTCATACAAATATTAAATTTAATCTATTATCTTGAAATTAAAACTAAAATTAAAGCTTAAAAATGATTTTTCATTTTAAAAAAATTATTTTAATCCTGTGGAGGTGCATATATATATATATATATATATATATATATATATATATATATATATATATATAGTCATCCATATAAAAGCCTGTTTCGCTGTATCACAGCTCATCAGTGTGTCTAGACATCCTCCTCATTTTTTTCTAACCACAGCCTTTCTAAACTTTACAATTTGGTCGGACAATTTTGGCTACAATTGCGACATGCGACATGTTTTTTTCTCTTCCCAGCCTATAACTGTCTTCATCTAGGTTTCGAAAATCATTCCTCCACTCCCACTACTAGTAATAATAGATCTGCCTAACGCTCAAAATTTTAAATTTATTTTCATAAAAAGTTTCGTACACCAAGGAATCAGACAGAGATCGGGTTTTTGCTAACAATATGATTTCCACAAGAAAATACACCGTCTACAAAAACAACATTCGGTGAATAATACCCATTTCTCTGTTTATTTCTCGGTCCATTGATGAAGGACACAGGCGCGTCCGAAAATTCCGGACTTGAAACCTTTCTTTCCGTGCTTCATTTCTGTCATATAGTTAATAATTAATATTTAATAAATGTTTATGGTACTGATTATATTGGTACCCTTTCGTTTGTCCTCGTTTTATTAACTAACCTATCTATTATATATATATATATATATATATATATATATATATATATATATACATATATATATATATATATATATATATATATATGTATATATATGTTTGTGTGTGTATGTGTGTGTGTGTGTGTGTGTGTGTGTGCCTGCGTGTGTGCCAGTGTTTGTGTGTGTATAAAATCTGGAATTCAGAGTTTATCTGCAATAAATGCCTGATTCCTATGAAATCGAATAGTGGTCTCAGGAGTCAAATTAGGGGCCATGAACGCCGAAACAAGGCGGAAGTCATCAAATATGATGCGAGGGCGAGGTGTGACACTATAAACGGTCACTAATAGTAGTTGAAAGGAATGTGACACTATAGTCACACTGGTGGTAATTACTGGTATTTGAAGGTCATCTGTTGGTCGAGGTCCGAATGTAAGTGGAACTCGAAATGTAAAGAAAAATAATTGCCGAATGAAATGTGGAGTCCAGAATTTGGTTTGAAGCAATATAAATAATCTGAAGTGTCTTTTTAAAAAGGGCAAAAGAAGTATTTGGGTCGCATTTGGTAAATCTACAACCTAAACAATTTCTGATTTGAAATAATCTTTATTGACGAGAAAATTATTGCTTTGGAAAAGAAAGGAATTTCTAAAAACAGAGTTAATTATTTTGAAGTACCAGAGCGCTTTGTTTAGGGTAGGTGTCATGTCTCCAGGGCTGTAGGAAATAATTAAATGATGAATAAGTAATGAGCTTTGAGGAGTGGTGAGAGTTAGGCGAGATGAATATAAACCGAACAGTCGGTTGAAGTAGGCAGTAGGGGCTGCCATTAGAGAAGTTGATCAATCAGTAGCGAAGGAGGAAGCTGCCGAGGTTGCTCGACCTAATAACACGTTTGAATGATTAATCCGCTCCATGTTTTAGAATCAAGAGTTACAGTGTCACGATAGAGAGTCGAGCGTGAAGGGTTAATTTTGTTAAATGGACGATTATATAAACCAATTGAAAACCCAGCGACCTTCTTCGTTATTTGTTATGATATTGGTGTTTTCACCGGCGGAAGCATTCTTGTCCTTCGTGAAAGCACGGTTCCGCCAACTTGATTCAGCGTTTAAGTGCGAACGAAAATTCGATCTTCACTGCACTATGATCAAAGACCACAAGGTGGGCGGAGCAGATGAATGACCGAAGCGGTTAACCGATAACCATCAGGTGACCAGCGCAAGTACTGACCAGAGTGAGAAAGACCCCGGATCAAGCAGAGCTGGCAATGTTATAGAGGGGGCGGCTCCCATCTGAGTAAGATGAGGCAATCACCATATATATATATATATATATATATATATATATATATATATATATAACCAAATGGATAAATATAGGTAAATGTACGAAGAGACGTTTGTATACACAGACACACACACACACACACACACACACACACACACACACACACACACACATATATATATATATATATATATATATATATATATTGTAGAAAACAGTGCTTAGTAGTAAATAACAGAGCTATTTAATATAGTAAGAAATATCCACAATATATTACATTGATTGCAAAACTGATTGCAGTTTCATAAATCTTTTCATTCTTCAGGTGCAATTTTTGGGGTTAAGACCGCTTCTATAATATTTGTTTATCGCGATATATTTTATTGATGAGGTGGATTATTATTGTTGTTAAAATATTTAATGAATTGTATTTTAATTTGGGATTTGAATTTCGGCCCAGATTAACATTTAAGATTGGAAAATAACGTTGGAAATAAGAATTATAAGTTCTAATTTGAAAAGTCGCTGTTGTTATCAAAAGGAATGAATAAGAAAAAAACGTTTGGAAATCAAGGGGGCGACTCTATTTTTTCCATGAAAATCAATAAAGTAATTAATAATAATATAATATTAATATTAAATAAGAGTAGTGATATCAGGAAAAATAAAATATGCCGTGATAAAATAAAATTAAATTCAAATCCAAAATTAAACTACAATTCATTTAAATATTTTAACAACAATAATCCACGCTACAATAAAATATCTCGCAACAAACAAAAATATTAAAGAAGCGGTGTTGAGCCCAAAAATTGCACCTGAAGAATGCAGAACATATGAAACTCCGAATTATGTAATCAATGTAAGATATTATATATATTTCTTAATATATGAATACACACACACATCACACACACACACACACACACGCACACACACACACATGTATATATATATATATATATATATATATATATATATATATATATATATATATGCTCTCGTTTTCCGATTCAGCACTCTAGTGAAGGTACTTTAAAAAAAAACAGTGGCTGCTCCTGCTGTTAACGCGTTGATCTTCAGTTATGAATTCAGCGCTATTGGCTACTGGCGTTTGTATACATCATGTATATAATACGTTAAAAATTGCCCATTTTTTGCCGTGCGCCGATAGCTTAGGGGTAGAATCTCTGACTGATGCCAAATCGGTCGAGATTCGATCACGGCTAGAAGCAATCGGATGCCTAGTCACTTGATGAGCTGTGATACAGCGAAACAGGCTTGTATGTGGATGACTGTCCCTTTACTACATTTCTGGTTTTGATTGAAGGAGCTCTACACTAGAGATCAATAAAAATATCAAGACCATTTAAAGTAATCAAACAAAGCTTGAACAAATAAAATCGGTGTTTTTCAGTTGGGCTCACTATAATATTGTGCCCGTCTAACAATCATTTTGCTGCCATTCTATTCGCAGACAAAAGCATGTACTTACGATACAACTATGACATTTGGCACGTATTGTCGCACGAAGGAACTTTTCTTCCGAATTCTGTGACAATAAAATTTGTTTTCTTTTTTTTTTCATTATATTTCTTCATTACGCTGCAGTTGTTTGTATTTATTCGTTTGGAAAGACTCGTGTCTGGCATGGACGCAACAACGCCGCCCTGATTGACCAAATTACAAAGGAGTGAAGATAACCTGAAAAGTCCTCAGGAAGAAAATCTAGGATCGATTGTCTGTTTTTTTTTCTTTTTTTGACAAAATACTGAAAGATATCGAGTCATGTCGCAAGTTCTCTATTGAGCAAAATAACAGCCTTAAGAAAGCTATGGAACTGAGTTCCATCGTAATATCTTTATCAGTGACAGTCCGGACATATTTCGTTATCTCCATTACGCTGCCGAAGGGAAGAATCATGATTAAATGTAACCCAATGACATTCGAATAGTACAGAAATGACTGCTTATGTTAGCTTCCAGGAGCTGTCTTTCTTATACATTCAAAAAGACTTAAATTATATATTCAGGGTGCGCTATATATATATATATATATATATATATATATATATATATATATATATATATATATATATATATATATATATATATATATTAAAATAATGAAAAAGAACAGTAAGGTTTATAAATAATTTATGTTTTTTTTTTTTTTAAATCAGTGCTCAATACAGTTCTGCAGAGCATAACTATTATAAATTTACTAGTTTAAAAATATGGTCCTATTGCTAAACAGGAATTACCATATTTCAAAAACAGAACTAGTTAAAAAAATCTAATTGTATAATTAAATTAAAATCCTTAGTACTGCTTCATTTTCAAGAGATTTTTATCCCTTGAAAATGAAATCGCTTGAAAATAAAATCGCTTGAAAATGAAACGGTACTAGAGATTTCAATTTAATTCTAAAATTAAATTTAGAATTTTTTGTTCTGTTTTTGAAATATGATAATTCCTGTGTAGCGATGGGAACATTTTAAAATTAGTGAATATATATATATATATATATATATATATATATATATATATATATATATATATATATATATATATATATATGTATGTATGTATATATTCTCTCTATCTAGTACCTAACTGGATATTTCTAACAAAAGACTGAGGAAGAGCTGTAATTCAGAGATTGTTATTGATATTGACTAGGCTTAACTGATAATGCTTACTGTTACTTTGGAATGATACTGGAATTGTTTCCACTTGAGTTCGCCATGGTTTTGAAACCAGACTTTCTATAGTTTAACCGCTAACAAATGCTAAAATATATTTCGAAGAAATTTCATTTCAAACGGCTCCCAGGAAACTTAAAAGTTGTAACTTTCGAAATATTATCTCTCTAATTTTAATAGAGTATTTTTTTAAAAATAAAATGGACGCTTATACTCAGAATCACAAACAAAAAAAAAACAGTTAAAGTATCTTGGACACAAAAAGAGGGCTTAGAAAAATTGGCACTCACAGGACAGATTGAAGACAAAAGGGACGGGGAAAATCAGCGGATAATCTACATGACGGACTTTTGTAAGAAAGAATAGGGACTAGGAGAGAGAGAGAGAGAGAGAGAGAGAGAGAGAGATACAAAAGACAAGATGTTGTGGAGAGCCATGATCACCTACATCCTGAAAGGGATAGGCAAAACTAAACAACGGATTGTGGCTTATGGCGACATCACGTTGAAAAACCGGTTCTCGCACGATCACCGCAGTTAAGCAAGGTCGAACCTAGTCAGTCCTTTGTTGGGTGACATCTTGGAAATTGGTGGTGAAATGCATAACGGTTCGGAATTATTAATCGGAGATCCGAGTTCCAATACCAGTCAGAATCATTAAAATTCACTTACGCGCAAATAACCTTGGGAAATGTATAAATCCACCCCTTTTCCCCACCTATGTGTTAATTAGTAGGATTTGTATAAATAAATCATTATTATTTCCAAGATATTCTTTGTTGTATAAGAGTAAGTGTCGTTGCCGACATTGTAGCTTGAACCTTGATCACCAGTGAGCAACGCGGGTGATTCCATTATTAAGTAGACCACGTGATCATAAAGGAAGTGAATAAATAGGAAGTAGCATGATGACTTTACGTATCACTGTTCACCTTACTTGTCTGTCCATCATTGCTATACGTTCATTCCCTCTACTACGATACGGATTAGGATTCTCTTCTGATCATAATACTATTTGGCGATTACTACTTGAACAAGTATCACTAGTGCGGATTTTATTGGAAAGCGTTACTACTAGTACCGGCGTCTACGAAGTCTCGAATATAATGAGAATTTTTGGAAGCGATAACGTGTTTTCGCTTGACATAGCAAAAGTGACAAGTGAAGCCGTCCAACATCCCAAAATTCTTACTACCTAAAAATATTTCTGGCTTTAAATAATCTGCAAATGTATGATAAGTCGTAAAGAAAAACAAATCAATCAATTAACGCGAGAAAATTGTAGAACGCAGCGATGAAATTACCTAGAATTTTTAAATAACTTCATTATTATTTCTTCAACTGTTCTTTGTGTTACTTTTGTCGTTGTTACAACTTTGAAGCTCCTGCATTCTTCAACCATCAATTCATCACTTCTTTGTCTCGCTTTTGTCGCTACCCAAACGTTTACACCGATGATTTATTCAGCATTGTAACCAATTCTTTAAATTTCTTGTGTTGCTTTTGACGTTACCACAATATTTAGCCTGATGCATTTTCCATCATTTGAGTATGTTTTCTTCATTCTTCGTGTTGCTTTTGTCATTATCACAGCATTTAGCTTGAGTTTATCTCTAGCTGCCCATTCCATTCTTTGAGTTTCGTTATGGCAACATTTAGATTGATAACCTCTCCTCCCTTTAAACCCAGGTTTTGTTTTGCTTATGTCGCTGTCACAACATCTAACCCGATATATTCTAACACCGTCTTCCTTGTCTACAATCCATAATAAAACAGCCATAATTCTCTTATCTACGGATAAATCATTGACCAGAAAAGAACTGCGGTCAATATACAAACAGAGCCTGTTCATTAACAGAAACCAGAACCACAGACTAAACCCTTCTTAGTCCGTGTAACATAGGTCTGTAGAGTGAGTTTATTCTGCGATGGCAGTAGGTGGCACAGACGATTGTCTGTAGTGGATATGTGTAGTACTAGTAGCAGCAACAGCAATAAACCCTACATTTGAAAGGGGTCCTCTTTTCTTTCGCTTTGCGTAGAGTCACAGTTCCTGGCGCCCCACGTCCTGGGTAAGACGTTAAACTACATCCGCGTCTTGGGTAAGACGATAAACTACGTCCAGCAGCAAGGCCTCTGAGCAGGAGGTTTTGAGGAGCATAATTGCTGGTGTTCCCAGGTCCACCCTGACCCGGAATGGTAGCACCTGTAAAGGTCCTAGCTATGGGCAAATAGTTAACTATTACCAGCAATACGTTTTTGGAAAAAATTATTACCAGCAATACAATTTTAAAGGAAAATATTAACAGAAACAGATTTTTCACAAAACAAAATATTACAAGCAATAAAAAAAAAATTGTTGGCATTAAAAAACCCATTGAGGTTGATATGTTGTAAAACAAAATAAACCAAACCAATCTAAACCAAAGAATACATATTCTATTCATATGAATCTATCTTAAAAATGTTGTTGGCATTAAATAACCAATTGAGGTTGATATGCCGTAAAACAAAATAAAGCAAACTAATCTAAAACAAAGAATACATATTCTATTCATACGAATCGATCCTAAAATTTTTGTCGGCATTAAATAACCCATTGAGGTGTTGATATACTGTAAAACAAAATAAACCAAACCAAATCTCGCGCCCCAGCGATTCTCTCCAGCCGATCACCAAGTAGAACATTTTCAGATTATTTACAATTGTCTCGGGCTCTGTAGATAACCGATATATATATATATATATATATATATATATATATATATATATATATATATATATATATATATAGGCGCACGATAAATTATTGGACATATATTTTTAAACGTTTTTAAGAATAAAATTATTTCTAATGTGGCTATAAGCCACATTAGAAATAAATACTAATAACAAATAATATTGTGTTACACATAGCAACTATTTATTTAATTTAGATTAAAAAAAATGGGGAATTATTTGTCTGTGCTCAAATTTATATGCAAATTAAGCTGCATATAATTGGCGCTTAGAAGTTTTGCACGCATTCATAAATTATGAAAATGGAATCAAATTAGCAATTTGGAACTAAATTACATAGAAATTGTTAAATTACAAGTTTCCTCAGACCAGCCATAGTCCGCTATGTACAAAGATCGAAAAATTAGAAGTCTTATGGGTGCTTTAATTAATTTAAAGCTGGGATTTCCAATTGCGTTCACAATGGTGGAATCATAATAGTGATGATTGACCATTACAATCGGGAAATGGGATAGCGAAATGTTTCCATGAGTTTAACATCAGTACGATAAGAGATGTCATTCGAAGATGGAAGCAATTTGGCCTGACAGCAAATGTTCCCCGAACAGGACGTCCTAGAAAATTAAATAAACATGCAGCTACGTCAATTTGTCGGAAAGTAACTCGAAAACCATTCACTATTCCGGAGGAACTTCAGAAGAACCTACAGGCAGCTGGAAAAGAAGTGACCAAATATGCAATTAGTCGGACACTCCAACGTGTAGGTTTCTAGTATAAGACTGCTAGAAAAACCTTTTAAAGGGCAATAACTTAATGTCTCGTTCACCTTTTGATAATCTTAAGGAGATTCTTTTCATTTTAGAATAAAATATTATAGTCTGATGAGACAAAAATTGAAATCTTTAGTCGAAACCGTTTAAGACATTCCAGGAGAAAAAATGTACACTTCGTATAACCCTAAAATACTATCACAAAAGTTGAACATTTTTGGGTTGTTTTTTTTTGTTTTGTTTTTTTCTCGGCGTATCGATTGAAAGATTAATGGACTGTTCTACGTACTGGGGATTACCAGAGGAAAGTTTAGTTTAATTCGAAACATACTACAGTGAGAACGAGAGGGAGCTTAAAGTAAATAAAATACGGATATTACTGTGGCCAAAGGAGTTACCTGACCTAAATCTCATAGAAAAGAAATTTCTTTTGTAGAGTTCATCAGAGGAATAGCGAACACCCGAGTAATACTAAGAGGAATTTCTCAACAAGTGTGTAACTTAATTTTTGCAAGAAAATTATTTCAAATTATTCTAAATATCTGACAGCTGCCAGAGAAAATAATTGTAATGGTAAAAATAGCCGTTACCTTATAAGGAAATATTCGACATTCATTGACCGAGCAGCCAGTGCTACTTGAGTTACGGTTTTCTTTACTCCCGGACCATCGAGTTGCGATCTAAGTGTAGTATCAGTTCTCTTTTTTAATTATATTGATAATATTAGACAATTTTTTTTGCATTCTAGCAGGCTAGTTAACATTCGTGTCAGTCAGCTGTTGGCTCTCACGCTGGCCAATAGAAACTTCCTGCCTATTCGTGGCAGCCAGCTATAGGCTCTCACTTTGGCCAGTAGAAAATGGCCGCAAACTACATGAAAACTTCTGTAGAAGCATGAAAAAATCGATTATTTCCATTGTCGACGGGAGTTGGGAAATGCAAAGTCGGTCTTGGCTTTGCTACTAAATTGGAGCATGTGCATGTAAATTTTGGTGCAAATCGGTCAAAGATTGCGGCCGTACATTCGTTACACACACACACACACACACACACACGCACACACACACACACGCACGTACACACACACACACACACACACACACACACACACACATCCTGCCTTTTATAGATAGAGATTTCCCTTAAAACATCTTTTTCAGGAAAATAAGTTTCTCAAGTCCAGTATTTGCTATCGTTGTTAATGGGAGTTTCCTCTCTAACCTTTTATTTGAAGCAGTGCGGAAAGTCATCATCTTGAACATGTTATTATTTTCTCCTCGAGTTACATGTGATATGAATTTTAATTACAATTCTTTGTCTGTGATTCTGTAGCACCAGACCACAATGTTCGAAGATGGATTGTCTTTTATCAAAATCCACAAGCCTCATTCGCTCTGTGCTAATCTTTAATGATTGATCTTAGAAAGCAGTAGTATACAACTGGCAGCTTAGGTATATGAAAGACAGGGTCTGACGAGGTTATGCGTGTTCATTAGTGAGATGCTAAAAGTCGTCCTACACCAACCAATGGTAGAGTAAACAACTAAAAAGAAGAGGCGGGAATTGACTGAGGCTGTTAACATGTACATGTTTTGTCTTAGGAAAGATGGCTACAGCAAAAATAACACTAAGTACAAAAGATATGCCTTTCAGTTTACTGACCTTCAGTAGTTAACCTTAACCTCTTCCAAGTCTATCTCTCGGATTCTATGTCTAATTCTCCTTTTTATTTCCATATTCCTTATAACTTCCTCATTGGTTACATGTTCAATCTATGCAATTCTCCATGATACGATTTTTCCGGTTATTTTTTAAATTTTTTTTTTTGTTGGTTTTGTTGCTGTGTTGGGTAAAACTACTTCTAGCTCATCCATTCTATGTTCAGTTTCCTCATCTCCTATATTAAATCTGTTATAACTGATCTATACACCGAGGTATTAGAAATGCTTGTGTTTATTTTTTGTTTTTGTTTTTTAATCAATTCACCCCAACTATTGACAGTGCAATTACATTTTTGAAGATCAAAGTCGATTGGAAAACAAGAAGCCGGAAGGAAGTTCCACACGCGAGAAGGGCGAAAGAAGAAACCGTTGGCATAGAACTGACAGTTACGTCTAGCCATTTCAACTCTAAAATGATGAAACCTTACGCCAATCTAGCCCTATGCTTAAATTAGTAACGTTTAGATACCAAAGAGGAAAGCTCATCAGAATAATTGCCATGAAAATATTTATAGAAAAGGCGCGGGAAAGCTACGCCACGGAGGTGAGAAAGTGATTGAAACCAAGATGCCAGGTCAACAGCAATAATATTTTTCTTTGGGTTTTATCAAGAATCGCTAAATACATAGCAGAAGTACCAGATCAGATGTGACAAAAATATTCAATGCATAGGCGAATGGTAGATCTATAAATGTGTTAGATAGATTCTAGGCAACATAGCAAGAAAACCGTTGTGAAATGAGAAAACATGCACCACCCTGAGGCAGCAAACCGAAGGTAGAATAGGTCTTATAAAAATCGAGATGGCGTGCAAAGCAACCACCATCAGTCTTGACATCTACACCAACGAGACTGTAAAAGAATGACGAAAACATTATCATTGAATAATGAAGCTGACAAATTCAGAAAAGGGTCACTGTACCGGAATTTGAAATAGTGGAAAACGAGCCGATCACAAAATGGTCGAAGAACAAAATTAAAAATCAAACATCAGGCCGTAGAACGGCCAAAGATTAAATGAGAAGAAAAATCTCCGCAGGGGAAGTATCCAAAACGAGTAAATAATATAGATGTGAATCAATCTCAAACAAGCCAATGATTAAGATCAACTGGGTGAAAACGTGTTTGCTATTTACTAGTTCCACATGCTAGATTTTTATGATGGATTCCTGGTAATGGGAACATTATGATATTTAAAACGTAGCTCATGTATCTAAAACTTTTGCTTTGTACATAATTTTTTTTATGGAGCGGTAGTGGGCCATTTCTATTCATAAGTTTCGGCTATTTCTTTTCACAGTAACGGTCACTCTGTACAAGGCCTTGGGGACGCTCGAGATAGAGGGTTTCGTTAAAGAGTAGTTTATACCCATAGGAGTGGGGAAGATAGCGGTTAACACTAGACTTGAACAGGTTAAGATTGTAGTGATTAGGGAAACATGCTCTTGGAAGTCTATTCCACAGAGCAGTGGTTCGCGGGAAGAAACTATTCGAGTAGAACTTACTCTCATTGATGGAATACGCAGAGAACGTTTGGTACAATGTAAGTGGCATGGCGGGTACTAGCAGTGAAGGTTAAACCTGGCGGAACCGAGGAATGTAGTTCGTACGAGCACTTTCCATGCAACCAGCGATAGAGATGTTCGCCATATCCTGCCTGTAAGAGAGAGGTTGGAGGGTGAAAAATAATTCGTCGCCCATAAGGACTCGGAGACGCTTCTGAATTCTATCAAGACTGGAACGTGAGGACTGGGCAGCTCCCGCCCAAATATGGCAATAGCACTGCATTTTCCTCTTGATCTCGTTCTTATAACTAGAATGAGGAGTCGGACACTTACTGGAGCAGTACAAGGAACCGATCATTTTACCTACATCTTTAGCTATGGATCGTACGAGTTCCATTTGAGGTCGGTTGTGAGTCTGATGCCTAATATTCTCTCATGGTACGGTGCCTCCCTCATCGGTTCTGGCTGTAGTTCGAGATAGATTTGTGCATAAAGCAAAATGCATTATTTCGGATTAGATATGAAATGTTTACGGTATTCACCACAGTTTGCAGCCACATAAGAAATTTTGTTTTTTCTTTAAAAAATTTTATGTGTTCAATAATTTTTTTACTTTTTATAACGTATATTTTTCCACGATCAGATTTTATTTTTTATTTTATTTTATGGAAAATCAATTACATAAAATTTCAACCTGTTGTGCACTTGTTTTCGTTCTGTATCATTTTTGTTGAAAATATTATTTGATAGCAGAGATACGTCCTCGGTAGATATCCTTACCACTTCAGGTGATTCCTATTATATATAGAGATGTTTTCCAATTATCTTTCTGTTGGGTAAAATATACTCCATCGCGCTGAAATCCACACTCGCCTCATCTACATAGCAAAATAAAGCGTGTGATCAATAGTACAAAACCTCCTAGTACAATTTGCGAAGGTTGGCTTGGATCCAAGGTATGTAGTCGCAAATATTTTGTCATATACGGCCTACCGTAATATTTTGTCACTTACTGTTTTGTCTGTCAACAACTCTGCAAGCTACTTGCTACTTCTTACGCAGCCGTCGAAGTAGCAAGTAGCTTGTAGAGTGATGAAATAATAATATTCGCGAAGGCATATCCTGGATCTAACTTACCCTTCGCCACTGCCTGATATTCTCATGCTTGTTTTCTTCTATCACAAGATATGGAACAGTGATTTTAACCATCTGGTCATATCAGATATTTGCTTCTCTTTGTCTTTAGAAAGATCACCTGAGGTGGCCGTTGCTCTCTGTCGTGGGTGACTCACCTCAGGTGAGTCACCCACGACAGAGAGCATTCATTGTCCCACGAGAGAAGCCAGTAACTCATTGACAGGCCCTGACACAACTGCGCCTAAGATATGCCAGCGGAGGGTTAAAAAAACGATGATAGGTAAAAATATAAACATCTATCCTACTGAAAAATGAGCTAGTGGCTAAAAGCGTTGGTTTGTGAATTTAGTGATATAGTCGCTGTGAGTTCATTCCCTGTGCAGGGCAGTGTGTATTTGCACTCAGTGGAAACGGGCGATCAATAACTCAACGGTACTAAATAAGAGAACTAGATGATATCTCTAGACATCAGCAGTGGAGAGTAAAAGTCTACACCCGTAGATTAAATAAAGGCTTCAGTTCGGAATTCTCTGTAGATTACCCAGATCGATATACGCCTGAGGAAGACCGGAGAGCATAACGGTCGAAACATTGTGATAACAACAACAAAGATGAGGACAATAGTCCGAATATAAATATTGCAAATAATGATAACTCCTCATGTCAGATATTCGGACAAAATATACCTATCACAGTGTTTAGTCAGTTTCATACACACTCACGAAAATGTAGAATACATGTTCGGAAAAAGCACCAAAGCCACAGACCCAATTCCCGACGAGGATTAACGTTGAATAAGATGTAATCTTATAGATGGTTGATTTAATCTCGTGTTTTATAATCGGAAATGTGCGACAAAAGCGTCATACAAAAGTAGATGTCCATTCCTATATATTAACGAGAAGCCTCGGAGTTGATTGAAAAAGTGCGACTAACTGCCAGGAAAGCCAGTATATTATTGACAGACCCTAACAGGGGAAGACGTAGTCGACGAAACAGCGCCTAAAATATGTACGCATATTTAAAAAAAAACAAAAGATTGACAGGTAGAAATATAACCACCTATCCCAGAGGTAGACAGTCTCATACACATTCGCAAGAAGGCGCTAAAGGGACAGTCCCACTGATTAAAGAGGATTGACGATGTTCGCTGTTGAATAAAATGTAATCTTATGACAGATTTTATCTATTTTTTTGTATTGATAATGTACAACAAAAAACGTTATACAACGATAGATGTTCTTTCGTATTTATTAACGAGTAGCCCCGGAGATGATAGAAATAGCCACTTAAAGGAAGACAAATGAATAACGGATAGCTAGACTTCCGCATCAAAGAGCATATCATCGTGTTCATGTCGCTATGTTATTAGCAGAGAAATAAGACGAGAATCAAGACACGGGCATTCGTGACGGAACTCGTTACGGCGCCTTAATAGCTATAACACCGAATAAAATAAACAATGACTATCAAATTTCAAACAGATATCGGTACATTCATAAATGACACACTATAAAGTCGCCCTGCATCATCCAATCGTAGACTAAATAACTGGAAATAATAAAGAACAGGGAACTGATTGAAGGTGTTAAAATGTACGTGTTTTTTCTTGGTAAATTAAGATGACGACAGTAAATATACCATTCAGTACAAGAAATTTGATTTTCAGTTTTTTGACACTCACTACAACCATAACGTCTTCCAAATTATATTTTTCGTATTCTATGAATCATTGTCCTTTTAGTTTCCATTTTCGCTATAACTTCCTCGTTGCTTACATGCACTGTCTATGGAATTCTTAGTATCGCTGACATGAAGTGATTATATTAAACTAAAAGGAAAGTTGGTTCAATGTGTCGAGCGAGACAATTTTAATCGCTAGAATCTATCTTACACATTTATAAGTTTACCAATCGTCCATGCATTGAATATTCTTGCTACATCTGTAATGGGATATGTTTAGATTTTCTACATAATATAAAAAATAGAATCTGCAATGTTATTGGTCCTAACGTGGCATCTAACTTTCAGTCACTTTCCCACCACCCTTAACGTAGCTCCCATGTGCCGTTTCTATAAATATTTTCATGGTAATTGTTCTGATGGTATTTCCTCTTTGATACCGAAACTTTCTGAATTTAAACGCAGTACTAGGTTGGCAGATAGGTCTCAATGTTACAGTTGAAATAGCTAGATGTAACTGCAAGTTCTATGCTAACAATTTATCTTCTCGCACTTTTCGCTTGTGGAACTCTTTAGCAGCTTCTTTCTTTCTAGTCAATTTTGATCTTCAAAAATATATATGAAATGTCAATTGTTATCTACTGTTTTCTTAATTCTTGTTCATCTCTCTTCTTCATAAAGTTTTCTTTTTATCATATTCTTTCACATAGGGTAACCCCTCTTGTACCTTAGTGGCTTTAATACCTTGCTGGGTTTTAAATGATTAAAGCATAATGCTTCCGTCACACCAAATCTATGTTGCCTCAAGTTCAGCATTTCTTACATCCGTAATATTTATGTGGGTCCACAGGTAAAATATAACAAATTGGGGTCCACAATGATATTTTTCTAGTCTATGAAGAAAGCCAACTCAGAATGGTTTTTATTGTTAAAATAAATCACAGGTCTAAGTTATTGCTTTTCCAATATCTTATCTTGTCGAATCGGGATTTAGTAGAGTTTCTCAACTGCTATCAAAAGTTCGCAATAGACTTGACATTGTGAAAAGAGGTGATCTTCGACTATCATTAACGTCGATGGAACCAAATATAAAGAAACTCGCTGAGCGGCATCAACCATTACAATCGGGGAATGGGATAGCGAAATGTTTCCATGAGTTTAACATCAGTACGATAAGAGATGTCATTCGAAGATGGAAGCAATTTGGCCGGACAGCAAATGTTCCCCGAACAGGACGTCCTAGAAAATTAAATGAACATGCAGCTACGTCAATTTGTCGGAAAGTAACTCGAAAACCATTCACTATTCCGGAGGAACTTCAGAAGAACCTACAGGCAGCTGGAAAAGAAGTGACCAAATATGCAATTAGTCGGACACTCCAACGTGTAGGTTTCTAGTATAAGACTGCTAGAAAAACCTTTTAAAGGGCAATAACTTAATGTCTCGTTCACCTTTTGATAATCTTAAGGAGATTCTTTTCATTTTAGAATAAAATATTATAGTCCGATGAGACAAAAATTGAAATCTTTAGTCGAAAGCGTTTAAGACATTCCAGGAGAAAAAATGTACACTTCGTATAACCCTAAAATACTATCACAATTTTTTTTATTCTTAACTCTAAATGCTCCCCCCCCGTACCTATTTGATGCCGCGTTCCTTGTGTATGTATATTATAACTTCTTAATGTATTTCCAAAAGTTTTATTGTAAATTATTTATTTAATGTCTTGTTTTCGTTTTTTTTTTTTTTTATTTATTAATTTGTATTTCTGTATTTTGCTTTTTGTTAACCGTCCTCCCCCCCCCGTCTTATTTTAGAAGCAACTATTCTAACGTAAGTGGTAATTGTTTGTTTTTTAAAAATATAGGTCATTGGGACTAATACTAAGTTAAAACTTACTATTAGTGTTAATACTCATTATTGAACACATACAATGGTATGTCATTCCTATCGCCCAGTACTCTCTCCCGACTACATCCCCCTCTTTTGTTCTGTGTTGTCTTCGTTGAATGTTGTACGTAGGCTTTCCTACCGCCCGGTCTACACTCCTCCCCCTCTATTGGACACGTTTAGAGGCCCAAACCTTGTTTCGTGTCTAGGAAGGGGTCACCGGATTTCTCTCTCTCTGTCTCTTTCCCTTCTCCACATCCTTTCATTTCTCATTCCTATCTGCTCTCGCTCCGGATCTTTTTTGGCCCCCTTGCCTTGATCGACCCACTGTCTTTCTCTTTCTCCACATCCCCTCCCTTGCCACTCCTATCTGCTCTTCCTCCAACCCCCTCTTTAACCCCTTGCGTGATAGTGGCCTCCGGCCTTGCTTGGGGTGTTATGATTTAAAAAAGAAAAAAAGTTGAACATTTTTGGGTTGTTTTTTTTTGTTTTTTTTTCTCGGCGTATCGATTGAAAGATTAATGGACTGTTCTACGTACTGGGGATCACCAGAGGAAAGTTTAGTTTAATTCGAAACATACTACAGTGAGAACGAGAGGGAGGCTAAAGTAAATAAAATACGGATTATACTATTATTGAATATGTAAGAAACTCGCTGGGCAGCATCACCCACAGGGATCTCATTGAATAAATATGCCTTTCTTTTATTTTTCTAATCACACACTTAACTTAAATTGGCTTATTGAAATTTTTAACCAGTGTGCATAAATAAATGCTGTAGTGAATTCAATTGCCTGCAGAGCTTTGCTCCCCATGGCCTTGACCATGGAAGATACATTTTAATATTGTAATACAAGATATTGGTCAATAAAAACTATTATTACTATAATTATTGTTATTACTATTACTGTTGTTGTTATTATTATTATTATTATTATTATTATTGTAGAATAATTTATTTGCAATAAATTAGTTTTCATTTAAAAATAAAGCTTAATTATATAATATTTCATTGATTATTAAAACCTCAAAATTGTTATTAGTGAAATATATAATATTGTTTTCTTATATCAAATAACTATTAAGAGGTCCACGAAGAAAAAAAGAAGGGAAAAGTGGTCCATGGGTAAAAAAAGGTTGAGAACCACTGGTCTATATTAACGAGCTGCCCCGGAATTGATAGAAATATAAATGCTGAAAGATATCTAGACTTCCGCATGAGAAAACCTATCATCGTGTACATGATATGCAATTATTACGTATTTAGGAGAAGAATTAAAACATGGCATTTGTGAAAGGACTCATTCCAACGCCTTAACAGCTACAAAGTTGAATATCATGTAAACAATCAAAATAAATTCACTTATTTACGCATGAGACATTCAATCTAAGTTTTCACTCGTAATGTACGCCGAAAACGGTACATTTCTTTGCTTTATTATCTGTGGATTGCTGGCTATTCATGGTGACAATAGTGGAGTGATTTCTGTTTATCTACTCCGCGGTTTAGAATGCAATGAAGAGGTAAAATGATAGCATAACTCGGACTAATGAATAATACGAAACTTGAACCTTCATCACATTGCATGTTATTCTCTTCAATAATACATCCGTTACACTCGGCCACTCTGTGGCGCATGCGGTCCCGCCTCCCGTCCGAATCATGTCCCTTACAGTCTGGCTACGATGTGTGAGAGACTGTCCTCTTATCCGCATATGTTTACCTTTAGGTCCACCACTAGAAACGGATGCATATCGAGGATCTTGACATTCGGCTGGGGTCATCTTAGGCCAACCCTGTACATAGCTTCTTTGATAGTCTATTGTGAAATTGACTGCGGGGTGACGGACACATTACAGGAATTTAAGATATTTCTTCTTTTACACTGCTTTCCACTCAAGGATAGAGAGACTATTTTACCCTGCTATTTAAATCGAATTGGGTGTATGAGGAGAAAGGAGACGTGTCCTTGCCTTTCACAAGCGCATTTGTATGAAAGTGAACGCAAAAAAGACAAGTCTCGAAATTCGAACTCTTCATGTCCATTCCCCTTTCAATTGTCGATGTCCGTTACAGTCCCGGATCATATTTTTTTTTGTTATTAATAAATAAACTCTACTTAATAGCAATGATAAACAATATAATCATTGCCTGTCAAGCGTCACCCATAAATTGGTGTGCATTTGTAGACATTCTAAATATTCATTCCTATTGCTTTTAATAATTACTATATTGCAATGGTATGTTTAAATAATTAATTGTTTCCTATCAAATTCTGTTAATTCTCAATTTTAATTTTACGCGTTTTTATATAAATTATAACATTTTGCCTGTTTTTTTTTCTTTCGTTTTTTTTTTACATTAACGCTTCTTCTGTTGTGGCTCCACTTATACGTCGACACTTCGATTGCCTGAATTCGATGTATGTGCAGGTCGTCGTCGACTTGCGACCTACGCGATTTACTTTACGGTCAAGCCCGCGAATTGGTATGTCCGGCTTTCTGGCCCCGACTGTTCCGCGTCTGGTAGTGTCAATGTTCCCCAGCATGGTGTAAGACAATTTCTACCCCAGCTACTGGCAGCGCTAGCATTCACTCGCGGGCCTCAAAATCAGTGTTCGGGAATTTTAGCAGCTGACGATATCCACAACCAAGTACAAATTAATAAGATGTTTTGTATTTGTATGTATTTTGGGATGTTTTGCAACTAAAATATTTTCTTTTTTTTCACCTGTACATTTTTTTTATGTTTAGTAAATATGAAACCAACTGTACGGTGGTATGCACTGTTTGACTTAAAATATGAAACCAAACAATGTGTACAAAGATGATACAAATGATATCAAACGTAAAGGAACGGTAAAAATGATAAAAAATACAATAATGCCTAAAGAAATGAAAACATTGCAAAATTAATTACAGACCGTAACCAATCGTGGTCGTAAGTCAATGACGAATTATATATGTTTTCATGATACCGTGAAATGTCTCCCCCTCGCGTTTGTATTATAAACTAATTAGCGTTTAGTAGTATTTCCAAATCATCGTAGACATAGTTGTTTTGTGGTGTATTTTTATTATAGAAATTTGGGGATGTCGTTTAAGTTAATCTGTTCTACAGAGTATCCGGCTGAACCCAAAATAGCGGCACCCATGAAAACTCGCCGTCAGCGTCTTTATTGTCATATATTTCCGGTAAATGGTAAAAAGTACCTAGTAACATTGGTATAATAAAGCAGCACTGAAAGCGCTAAATACAGTGTACCCGGATATAAGAGACCCGGATATAAGAGAAACCCGATATAAGAGAGTTTTTCTCTGGTCCCAAATTAGAGCCTGTGTTAATGTATATATAACAGACCAAACCCGGATATAAGAGAAACCCCGATATAAGAGACTTATTCTCCGGTCCCGACAATGAAATATTAAATAATATAAAATATTACTTTAGTTATTTCCCTGGTTTAAAAATTATTTTTTCTAGATCATTCCTCCCACCTACGAATGTACGATTCAAACTGGCGTTCTTTGCAAATATTTAATATCTTTAGACTAATTTCTTTTTTGTCTTAACTGCCGTAAATATCTACTGATACGCAAGTAAATTTACACCACATAATAAAATAATCGATTTATTCTCAGATATTACGAGTTTTCCTTCAATTAATATTTGATCATCAAAGAGGTTGGAAGATATTATTAGGAAATTTCTAAACCGTATCAAAAACGTCACCCGAAGCGTCAATTTAATTACATTAAGAAAGCATAGATAATATCTAAGCTGTCGTGTAATGTTCTGAACGAATTCAATTAATTCAGAGTAACAGATTATATTATAATTCAAGTCGATTATAGTCAATCGATCCCAAAAATAAGTTCTACAAATTGAAAAATTTCGCTTGGTTTATGAAAGAAAAGCTAAAGAGAGTTTGCGCTTTAGAATTTTTCCACATTAATTTTATTTACAGTTTTCATCTATTATCGTATGCCAAGTTTCATTATTTTACGCATCAAGAATTATTTTTCAAATAGGTTTGAACTAATAGCTGCTATATGCGCCATCGCCAGTCTTCAAGGGAATTGAATTTTTTTTTTTTAATTTAAAATGCTTCTGTAAAGATCGGAATAGGCTTGTAGGGATACAGAATGTGATTATCTCCTTTTTGGTGGAGATAAGTCGCGTGGATCACGCGACAATTGCTTAGTGACGTCACTTTATACAATGGCAAAAGCGGCCAGTAAGCTTCAGTAAGCTTATTGGCGTCAATACGAACGTGTTTGTTCGTCCTGCTCGAGCGTCCGCTCATGGCAGCCAACTGACAAATGTTACACTTTTCAAACCCAGGGTTCCGTTTCCTTTTGGGAGTATATCTTCCCCCAGATATAGAAATAAACCCCGGCTTGCAAACCTCAATTTGGGGAAACGCAAGACTCGCCGTTTCCCCTTCGTGGAATATGACCTCGCCTGGAATATAGCAGATGAATCCGACCCGCTTGAATCTGGAGCCCTAAACATAGCTTCTCCAGAAACAAAGAAGAATGTCTATATTATAGGCAAAACCCTATCTTTTTTTTCTCCTTTTACTCAGCTTGACTATGTAGATATATGATATATCATTCTCTGCGTGGGACACGTGTACATTTAGTTTTGCGTATGTTTTAGTTGCATAAAAGTCTCTCTGAGAACAAAGCCTGTTTGTCATTCCTTTTTCTTTCAGCCATTCCGTCCCTTCCATAAAGTACGGTGTTGTTATATCACGGATATAATAATGCCCATAATGGGGGAAATTTAAATAGGCGAATAAACCCTTATTCCGAACTCTCTACAGTTATAGGCTTGAGCTCTGAAGTTAAAGCTATTTTGTGTCATAGAAGCATTTTCATTTTTTCTTTATTGCCATTAGGCTCTCCTGTGGGCAAGAGCCTGACCACGCTAGGTGTTACTGCAGCGGTTTCCTTAACAAATAGGTTTTCACGGGTTGGAGTTGTCACCTACAACACGACCAATTGGTTTTGAAGTTATGTATAATTATGTGCAATAGAGAATCATGTGCAATATAGGTGAGCAACTCGACTAGATGAATTGAAAATGAATACAATGTATGTAAATACGAATTAGAAACCTGTCATATTGTATCATTCCAACTTAAATAAATCAGCGATGTTTTGCGGCATTTTTAACATCAACATGAGATTTTTCTTGAATCGGAATAATTTAACACGTTCAACATTATGGATAAGACTAGTGAATTTTATATCATGTGTATTTTTAGACTTAGCATGAGCAAAACAAATTGACGGATTTGAGCGGGAAAAAAAATTGTCCCAGAATGATAAAATCCGCAAAAATGTGAGATTTCTTAATCGCTTGATAGTTGAATTCGTAACGTATTTAAATCTAGGTGGAAAAAAGCAAATGTCGATAACATAGCGAGGGTCACAAGGCATTGCCCGGGGCTCGCAATCATTCTCCCGACCTGCAGTCGAGGCTTCGGGAGTAGTACGCACGGTACCTTGAAATTAGCATTTGTTACTCAGCCAGATTCCGCATTATTAATTCACTTTAATTATTCTAATGAGAAGCGATTTTCTATAGCAAGCAACATATGCTAAAATCCTGCGGTATTCCTAAAAATAAAGATCACGCATCCGTGTAACTCTTGAAAGCCTTCTTCGTCTCACGCATATGATCAAACTCGCGGTTTTTTCGAAAGCACTTTTATTTTTAACCTTGTTTTAATCAAAATATTTACAAGCTGCCTGCATACGGATATAAAATGTCGCCTTATGTCAAGCACTATTGTTGATTTCTAAATCCACACTCTTCGTTTAGCGATTTACTTTTAATAATTTCAAACCAAGCAAGGCGATAAAACTACTAAGACGCCATGGGTTACTGAGAGGGAAAGGCCGTGAGAGGATAGTAGGCAGGGAAGTAAGAAATCGGAAGAGGGTTCCACAGGCGAGAAAACAAACTTTTAGAATAGATCTTAGCGTTGAGACCTAACTATGACACTGAGAGGAAAAGGCCGTAAGAGGATATTATTGAGGAGAAAGTATAATGAAAGAAAAGTACTCAGGGAGACAGAAGGTGACGATTGACGTTTCATTTAAATTTGTGAAGATTGTAGGTGGCAGGGAAGCAAGGAACTGGAAGAGAGTTCCAGAGGCGAGAAGTGCCAGAAAAGAAACTATTAGAATATAACATATTGTTACATCTGGCCTCTGCGCCTTTTATACTGTCAAATACAGTATTTTTATCATTTCACAAGTCGATAATGCTACGAAGAACGCTTATGGTTACTGGGAGGGAAAGCGAATTAAAAGACTTTAATGAGACAAAAAAAAAAACAGGATTCAGTCAGGCAGATGGTGATTGACACCCCCATTTAAAGTTTTGAAGATTGTAGTTGGCAGGGAAGTACGAAATCAGAAGAGGGTTCCACAGGCGAGAAAACAAACTTTTGGAATAGACCTTAGCGTTGAGACCTAACTGCCAATGTAGTAGTATACGTAAACACATGCGGTCGAGGTACAAACGAGAACTCATTAGAATAATTGCCGTGAAAATATTTATAAAAACCCCAGAGAGAAGCCACATTACGGCGTTGGGAAAGGGACTGAAGTCGTGATGCCAGGTCAGGACCGATAACATTACAGACATCTCTTACCTACTTACTCGATGCTGAACAAACTTCACGCATAAATACAACCACTTGCCACGAATATCATTATTCAAAGTTTGCTATATTATTAGGGCAAGTGAGCTCAGTATCGAAGACAAATGGTCGGAAGATCATTTGTGTTTATACCGACAAATACACTATCCACAATGCTAAACACCATTCCCCCATAAATGTTGCAAATTGCGTTTATCTATTGAGATAACTTTATTAAAACGTTTTAATGTGTGAATTGATAATAAATAAGAATTAATATTATTATTTTATATCCACGAACCGCAAGAGCTGTTGCATAGATATTCGATTCAGGGTGAGAAAAATGCGATAAATTAGGTCATATCAGCAGCGAAAATAGACGATCTGGATAATAATTTTCCATACACCTGTTTATACTTTGAACGTGTGTGTGCGCAATAGAAAGAGTAGAAATATACGTTTTTTTTATCAAGTGCAAAATTTTCTTTTCTTTCTTTATTTCTTTCTTACTTCTTTCTTTCTTTCCTTTTTACTTTCTTTCCTCCTCATATTCTTTCTGTTCTTTTTTTAATTTATTTCATTTTTTTTGGCATTTTTGGCTTCCTACTTTCTTTCTTTTATTTTCTTTCTTTTTTCTTTCTTTCCTTCTTACTTTCTTTGCTTCTCGCATTTTTGCTTCTCCTTTTCTTTCTTGTATTTTCCTTCTTGTTTTCTTTCTTTTTATTTCTTTATCCCGTTTTCTTTATTTGCTTTCGCTTTCTTCTATTTTCTTTTTTCTTTCTTTCGTTATTTCCTTCTTTCTTTTTCTTTCTTGTATTTTATTGCTTTGCTTCGCGCTTTCTTTTTCTATTTTCTTTCTTCCTTACTTTCTTTTATTTCTTCTTTCTTTGCTTTTGCTTTCTTTGCTTCTCGCTTTCTTTAATTTTCACTTCTTGGGCTTCGAACTTCTTTCTTTAGTTCTTTCAGTCTTTCTTTTATTTCGTTTCTTCCTTTACTTTATTTGTTTCCTGCTTTCTTTTCCTTTCTTGATTTCTTTGTTCCTTTCTACTGTTCTTCTATTTTCTTACTTCTTTCTTCATCTTCTTAAAAACTCTCTTACTTTCTAAACATTTCTTTCTATTTTAAAGCAACCTTGCTTTTTTTTTCAGATCGTAAAATGTCTTCCTTCTTTACTTTCATAATACTCTTTCTTTCTCATCTTAAAAAATGTTATTTAATCTTTCGTTATCTCTTTCTTTATTCCTTTTGTACTTTCTTTTTCCCTCCCTTTTTTAATTTCTTTTCTTCCCTCTTTTCCTCTTCCTGTCTTCCGCTCTCGTCACTTTAATCAAATATATTTCATTTTTCTTTCTGGTGACCAAATTACATTCGCTTCTCTTTCATGTATTATTTCTCACTTTTTCAATCCCACAAAACATTGCCGTTATCTTGAAACAGTCGGCAGACTCCAATCAGAATTTTCACCGATCTTAACTTGACACTTTTGGTTCATATTTCTTGGAACGAGGTCAAAAATGGCTGTCATCCATTCCTAGATTAAAGAATTGATTTCTCCAAATAATAAAAAATAAAGCCAAGCAAACCATATTTAGAAGAGAATTTCTCATTTTTTATTTATATTATGACTTAATATTTTCTGCATACTTTGTGATGCGTTCATTTTACGCTTTGCTTTTCACGGGAAACTGTAGGTTGCGTTTTAATAATATTAAGGATAGGCACGGTGGATTGAGGAATCGGAGAGCTGAGTTCGAATTCCAGTCCTCGTCTTCTCCCCCAGCTATGGGTAAACAGCAGGACAGACCGGGCTCTATAACCTTTGTCTACCCCAGAAAGAAATGGCAATCTACTGCGGGAAAAAAATCTGACTCGTCAGTCATGTATCGAAAGATATGATCGCCTAAGCGTGTATCACGCATGGCACATAACTGAAGGATATCAGCTCCGGACACGACAAGTACAGGGGCAGGTTTAATACATGATAACATGGTGGAAAAATAATAAGAGAAAGCCACACGTATACACACGACATTGCAAGGATGAATAGAAAATAGAAAAAAGAAAACAAATCAGTAGTTCATTATATAGAGATGGTGTGTACAGAAGTAGGTATACAGTAATTAAAAACAAAACTTGAGTATTGTATTGATTACACAAGCGTATTAATACTGGTATAATATTTACTGCATACCTACTTTTGCAGCCCCCTGTATACGTCTACAAGTGATTAATGATCGATTTGGATAATTCGAAGAAATTATGCCAGATAAAATACGAGAAAAAACTGTTGAAGATTTGAATTTAGTAAGGTTCATTGAGCTGAACGTCAAAAGGAAAAGAAAAAAATATACATGTAGCTGGTTTTCACGTATTCCTTCTTACGTATGACTACGCACACACACGTACGCATGCTCACACGCACGCGCGAGAGACTTAAGGCCATAACACGGAGAGACACTGGTTGGAGATGCCAGGTGGTGTGACGATTGCATCTAGTATGAAACAGACTATCGCCTCTAAGTGTTGACTTCTATGTTCACTTTTATATTTACACACGCTATATCTCTGATATTGAGCACTTTATCCCATAAATATAGCACATTTTAAGACTATATATCTTCATATATATATATATATATATATATATATATATATATATATATATATATATATATATATATATATATATATATTTGGTTGGATTGACGTGAGTTTGAGACCATGCGATCGTCAGACAAACTGATTAATTTTTTACAATTTTGGATTTATGTAGATTGCGTGTATTGGTGTTATTATGGAAGTGGGGGGAATCGTCGTCGTGATGTCACTCATGCTAACGCAAACATAGATGCATGTCCGTACACCCGATGGGGGGGAGGGGGAGTAATTTACGTTAATAATTATAGTGAATTCATATTGTAATAGTAGATGTGATGTAGTAGTAATGGTGTTGGGGGGTGGTAGTGGTAATGATAATATTAGTAGCTAATAGATATTGTAAAGTGGTAGAAGTGATTACTAATGGCGGTGCAATGATAATAACAATAAATGTAATTATTGTGACGGTAGCTTGAACTAAAGAGTGATTTTTTATCCGTTTTTGTAATAGGTACTTATTCTCATGCCTACCTTTGGAGATTATCTTTGATCTTTTGTTTAGTAAATTCTTTTGCGGGGTATGGGATATTATTGCTACTTTTTCGTGTAGGCAAAGTAGGCATTTTTCTTTTGTAATGTTGCTGTAGGCAGGTGCTTTTTTCAATATTTTCCAGCTTATTCTTGGTGTGATATTTCTGTCTTTTAGCTGCCATATGTATGTGGATAGTGTAGTGTTGTTGGTGAATGAAAGGTTGTGGCTGTTTTTCCTCTTCTTGAATGGACCTTCAGTGGCACCGATGTACTACATTGTGCTATTGTTTGCACTTTCATTGGCTTTATATATTGTATTCGTATATTGGCAATTTCCCTGGAGTGGATATGTTCTATTTATGAAGTTGTAATTTTTTGTTGTGGATTTTGATTATTTCTGTTATATTTTTTGTGCAGCTCTAACTGATTTTAATGTTATTTTTGTTGAATATTTTTGCTAATCGGTTTGTTTCAGTGAGGTGCTTTTCTATTAAGTTTAGGAATGTCTTGCCTATGTTCGTTTTGACGGTTTTGTTGTATAGTGGATTAAACCAGATAATATTTCTTTTTCTGTTTTTTTTGCGTTTTGGCTGTGGAGGTGTATATTTTAGTCGTTGTGTGTATCTACTTGCTTTTAGTGATTCGTTGTATAGTGTTTTTTGGTATTGAAAATGTGTATGTTAGATGAGTTCTCAGATAATCTGCGACTGATTGATATGGGTATTTGTTTGATGATTGAAGGTGGGTCGTTGGAGGATGTGTGTACCTAAGTGAAGGTATCATTGTTTTTTTTTGTACGATTCGTATGTATTGTTGTAAGGTTAAGAGTGACGTCAAGGAAGTTTACTGTTGCTATGCCTGTGTTTATCTCTATTTTGAATCCAATGTTTTTTTAGGGAGGTCACTATTTTCTTCCTAAATTTGTCTAATTTGGGACCATTGGGTTCAATTATTAAGATAAGACCGTCATCTCTGTATAATCCCGTGTCCTTTCTTTCCAGGTTTCTGGCCAGTTACGAGAGGATGAGTATGCCTACTAATGTGCATAAAAAGCTCCATCGTAGCTACCCATTGTTACATCAAACAGGTCGTGGTTTTGTTTCTTTGCCCATGCTTCAGCATTGTGGAACAGCAGAGATTTGCGGCAATGTTTGATTATTTTTATATCTCCGTCCATAATTTTTACATGTTGCTGTGCCAGTTGTTTAGCTTCATTTAATATGTTTTCTGTGATATTGAGCGCTTTCCAAACAAGTACCGCGCATATAATATATAAATAATAATATATATTATATATATATATGTTTATATTTATATACACACACTTTTCACACACACACACACATACACACACACACGTATATATATATATATATATATATATATATATATATATATATAATTATTTATTTAAATATTATAACATAAATATGTTATAAAATCACTACACAAATAGTCATTTTGTTTCAACACTTCTGGTGTCTTATCAAGAGATGATGTTGAATGTAGAATAAATGGTTTTAAAAGTTTCAAATTAATTAACGATCCTTCGCTAGGGGTAAACGCTGTTACATAAGCTAGAATGACCAATCAACATACAAGTATATGAGAATTCAAAAAATTTGACAACGAAGTAAAATTATCATAGATATTAAAAGCTTTAAAGTTGGGGTTCTAATAAAATAGAATATGTCCTAACTAATAAGTATTAAATTATATGATAAAATAGTAATTGTTGGTTATTGGAATTTATTCCGTATATACCGATCCTATACTTGGGTATATATATATATTATGAAATGGACAAAGTCCGACAATTACCTTTAAGACATTTTGTTTATACATTCTTTTTATAGATACAAATATTTAAGTAAATGCTCTGTTTATAATAAACAGTATTAAACAACTTTTACCGGCCTGAATGTCCAAGAAATTTTCATAGAAAATATTCGTCCTCCGACAGGAATCGAACCCGTATCCTACACGTAACCGTCATATAGCCTGACGTTCCTTTAACCGATTGGGCCACAGAGGAGCGTTCGATTACCAATGTCGATTTTACTGTCTTTAAACTACAATCTTCCATTAAAGGCAATTCAGGCTATATGACAGTTCCTTCTAAAAAGATATACACTCCAGATCAAACATTTAAGACCTTTTGAATTTTTTTTTATAAGAGACTGTTTGTCATGGATACATTATAAACTTTTTCTTACTTAAGGTTACTAATTCTATAATCTAAAAGGTTATGTAGACAAAAAGTTATAATCCGATCAATTTATTCAGAAATGGACATTTTTATAAAATGAGACGTTTTACACTTGATCAAAATTATAAAACCAGAGCATATATATTGTTAGATCTAGGGTAATTCCAATGTTTTTAGTTCAGTTAGAGATTAGCAAGCACTGCGTAGAGGTGTCACCATGCCTAAAACAAGCAAACCTACCGAAGTTGAGCGTGCTCGAATTATAGATTTCCATAATCAAGACTTGTCATGGCGGGCGATTGCAGCTAAGGTAAATCGCAGTAAAACTGTTATTTGCAACTTTCAAAAGAACAGTGCGAATTATGGAAACGCAAAGTCTAATAGTAGGCCCAAAGAAATTTCTCAGGCATTGAGTAGGAGAATAGAGGGGTTGTTGTGAAAGCCAGTGAATTTTCTTCTAGTCAAATTAAGGCAGCCATAGATGCTGATTGCAGTCCAGTAACCATCAGACGACACTTAGGACAAAAAGGCATGGTAAATAAAAAGCGCAAACAAATTCCTTGGCTGCTTCCATGTCACAAAGTGAACCGTTTAAGGTTTGGTTGTGAATACCAAACATGGGACATTGAGAAGTGGAAGAAGGTCCTGTTTTCTGATGAGAAAAAATTCAATTTAGATGGTCCTGATGGCTCCCAACGATATTGGCATAACAAAAGCATGCCTCCTGAAATTTTCTCCACACGTCATAGTGGTGGAGGGTCCCTAAAGGTATGGGGTGCCTTTTCTTACAGAGGAACGATGGAGCTCCAGGCGATACAGGGTCGTCAGACAACGGCTGGTTATGTTGGCATGCTACAAAAAGCATCGTTGGTGACGGAGGGCCATCGTTTGAGTGGGGATGGATGTTTATTCCAACAGGATAATGCTGCAATCCACGCTGCATGCCGGACCTTGACCTTTCTACAAGAAAATGGGTTCCATCTCTTGAGACATCCTGCATGCTTACCGGACTTGAACCCAATTGAAAACGTTTGTGGATGGATAGCAAGAGATGTTTATCGAAATGGCAAACAATATTCAACAAAAAAGAAACTTCGTGAAGCTATCTTCAGAAGCTGGAACAATATTCCTAGCAGCTTAATGGAAACACTAATTTCTAGCATGCCCCAATGAATTTTTGAAGTCATCAAAACCAGTGGAGGTAGAACTCATTATTAAATTTGGTTGTTGAATGTTTTCGTACACTTTTCGTACAATTTCGTAGAATTTTTGTCTCTGGTCTTATAATTTTGATCAAGTGTAAAACGTCTCATTTTATAAAAATGTCAATTTCTCAATAAAATGTTGGGATTATAACTTTTTGTCTACATAACCTTTTAGATTATAAAATTAGTAACCTTAAGTAAGAAATGTTTAAAATGTTTAAAAAATTTTTAAATGGTCTTAAATTTTTGGTTAGGAGTGTGTAGAAAACCGTTGCTGCAAATCGGTCTTCCTGGAGGAGGACCATCGGAGGAAGAACAGAGACTTCCGAGTCTAACCGTCAACATGGAGAGGATCTGCGACGCAGTGTCTGGAGGATCCGACTCGCCCAACCGCATTCACAACGCGCACTTCACTGTGACTCCTGCTCACGACTCTGGACATTCACAGCCATCTCCGTCACCGCCACCAGAAGAGAGAGAGAGAGAGAGAGAGGGTAAATAAGGAGAGACAATGACGATTTCGATGCTCAGATGCGAGTAGGTGCCGACGACGATGTATATTTGCAATCATAAATCCATTCATAAACTATTATTGATAAAGCATATATATATATATATATATATATATATATATATATATATATATATATATATATATATATATATATATAACTTTGTGTCTTAGATTGACTGATCAATCTATATATCGATTTCTTAACGACGGTATTCTCTAGCGAATACTTATCAACCTATTGATCTGTACCGTTTCGCTATAATAGATTTCGAAAATATACCGAACGTAGAATTGGATAATCTGTTATTTTTTTTCTTATTTTTTAATGCCACTTTTCGAGATAAGTTTATTCGTCAATATATTAATGGGTTTGAAAATGTTTTGACATTGATTATTTACAGATGTTTGTAAGGCTGATTTAAATTTGACAAACAATCATACTTATGGCTCACCGACTGAAAAACTCGCTCATTCTGATTCCAGACGCCATGTTTTTATTCTTCTTATTAAATGCAGCAAAATGAACTCTTTATCAGTTCCGCATTCAAATATTTACACATTCACTTGCTTAGGGACGAGAAATTCGGCGTTTTCCAGGGATAGCTGTGTTGTTCCAGTAAATTTTGGATGCACGTTTCGTCGATAGGCGCAAAAGATTTCATGAAAATGATCTAGAAATTCAGGAGTAGGCACTGTTGAATATTTCTCAGATTAATATCAGCCATGCTGATAGAAGACAGAAAAGGTTCTCTGAGACAATAGAGAGCAGTTACGTTTTGGAGGCGTTAAAATTAACAAGCCATTCCTTGTCCCAGTTAACAACAGAATAAATTGTGGATTTTCCAGCAGCGGAACTGTGAGTTGTATTCAAGTAAATAATCAATGTCAAAAGATTTTCGAACCCATTAATATATTGACGAATAAACTTAACTCGAAATATGGCATTCAAAAATAAGAATAAATAACAGATTGTCTAATTGTACGCTCGGTATATTTTCGAAATTTTCCCAGATTATGTTGTATCTTTAGGTTTCAAAATCAGTTTAGTATGAAGGGCGCTAGCCACACAATGTTTGTGTCAGCCTAATGGATTTCTTTTAGAGTTTATTTTCTATAAGAAAAAGAACTTCAGTACAGTTCACTGTTCCGTAACTGGAAATTCCACACATTATTCTGTTGTTAACTGGGGCAAGGAATGGCTTGTTAATTTTAACGCTTCCAAAACGTAACTACTCTCTGTTAATTGTCTCGGAGAACCCTTTCTGCCTTATATCAGCATGGAAGATACTAATCCCCAAGAGAATGACTAATTTCGCCTTCTTGGTCTAACGTTTTCCACTGCGATTATGTGGTAATATTATATCGAATCACTTGCTGGGTCTGCTGCGAAGAAAATTGGTTCACTGTAGTGTGCAAAATATTTTTTGTCGCCCGAATCTATCTTACATATTTATAAGTCTACCATTCGTCCATACTTAGAATATTGCTTCCACATATGGTCAGGTGCGTCTGCTATATATTTAGAGAACCTTGATAAAATCCAATAAGAATCTGCAATATCACTGATCCTGACCTGGCATCTAAGCTTCATTTATTTTCCCTCCGCCGTAATGTCGCTTCTCTGTGCCTTTTCTATAAATTTTGTCATGGTAATTGTTTTGATTGCACCGAGACTTCAAGCCGAGTTCCAATACCAGTCGAATTCATTACATTCACTTACATGATAGTAACCTTGGGAAATGTATGAATCCTCTTCTTCTCCCCCACCAAATATGGGTAAATAGCAGGACAGACAGGGTTCTATAGCCTTGGATGGCCACTGGTCTACCGCAGAAAGAAATGGCAACCTACTGCGGGAAAAAAATCTGCCTCGTCAGTCATGTATCGAAAGATACATGATCGCCTAAGCGTGTATCACGCATGGTACATAACTGACTGACTAAATTTATGGTAGGGCGTCATCATTTTAGAGTTTAAATGGCTATATGTAACCGTAAGTTCTAGGATAACAATTTCTTTTCTCGCACTTGTAGAACTCTCTACCGTCACAGTAAAATTTGATCTTCAAAAATTCAGATGCAATGTCAATCGTTATCTTCTGTTTTCTCAGTTCCTTTTATTTTGCTGTTCTCGATATTTAATAGTTTTTTTCTTTTTCTTGTTTTCCTTCAAAATCAGTAACCCCCTTTTACCTCAGTGGCTTTATTGCCTTGCTTAGGTTCAAACGGTAAAAAAAAATAATGATTTTTTTAAAGCGCTAATTTCCTGCAAATTGGCATTCTGCACCCTTTACACCTGAAGAGGCTTTTAAGAAATATTCTGTGCTATCTCATATGTAATCTCTGTCTTTCTTTTTCCCTCTCTTTCTCTCTGACTCGCTTACTCCCCTCCACACACACATATATGAAGAGTGGAGATTTTTCAAATGATGGGCATTTATATATACTATTTATTACCGATGAAAAACAATTCCCGGATAGATTTGTCAATAGCGCTTTTTTATTGTTGTTATTCATACGTGTATTATAAAGTTCCGGGAACACTCGTAGTTCTGGTTAGGACTACTCGGCTGGTAGAACTTTTCAGCCCACCCTCGAACCCGGAAAGAAAAATGCAGTTATTAATAAGAAGTATTTTAATGAATGCCCGTAATATTTCACAGCTCTAGGATCACTCCTTCATAGTCAGCCTATGAACTTTTCAGCCCACCCTCGAACCCGGAAAGAAAAATGCAGTTATTAATAAGAAGAATTTTAATGAATGCCCGTAATATTTCACAGCTCTAGGATCACTCCTTCATAGTCAGCCTATGAACTTTTCAGCCCACCCTCGAACCCCGAAAGAAAAATGCAGTTATTAATAAGAAGAATTTTAATGAATGCCCGTAATATTTCACAGCTCTAGGATCACTCCTTCATAGTCAGCCTATGAACTTTTCAGCCCACCCTCGAACCCGGAAAGAAAAATGCAGTTATTAATAAGAAGAATTTTAATGAATGCCCGTAATATTTCACAGCTCTAGGATCACTCCTTCATAGTCAGCCTATGAACTTTTCAGCCCACCCTCGAACCCGGAAAGAAAAATGCAGTTATTAATAAGAAGAATTTTAATGAATGCCCGTAATATTTCACAGCTCTAGGATCACTCCTTCATAGTCAGCCTATGAACTTTTCAGCCCACCCTCGAACCCGGAAAGAAAAATGCAGTTATTAATAAGAAGAATTTTAATGAATGCCCGTAATATTTCACAGCTCTAGGATCACTCCTTCATAGTCAGCCTATGAACTTTTCAGCCCACCCTCGAACCCGGAAAGAAAAATGCAGTTATTAATAAGAAGAATTTTAATGAATGCCCGTAATATTTCACAGCTCTAGGATCACTCCTTCATAGTCAGCCTATGAACTTTTCAGCCCACCCTCGAACCCGGAAAGAAAAATGCAGTTATTAATAAGAAGTATTTTAATGAATGCCCGTAATATTTCACAGCTCTAGGATCACTCCTTCATAGTCAGCCTATGAACTTTTCAGCCCACCCTCGAACCCGGAAAGAAAAATGCAGTTATTAATAAGAAGTATTTTAATGAATGACCGTAATATTTCACAGCTCTAGGATCACTACAACATAGTCAGCCTATGAACTTTTCAGCCCACCCTCGAACCCGGAAAGAAAAATGCAGTTATTAATAAGAAGAATTTTAATGAATGCACGTAATATTTCACAGCTCTAGGATCACTCCTTCATAGTCAGCCTATGAACTTTTCAGCCCACCCTCGAACCCGGAAAGAAAAATGCAGTTATTAATAAGAAGAATTTTAATGAATGCCCGTAATATTTCACAGCTCTAGGATCACTCCTTCATAGTCAGCCTATGAACTTTTCAGCCCACCCTCGAACCCGGAAAGAAAAATGCAGTTATTAATAAGAAGAATTTTAATGAATGCCCGTAATATTTCACAGCTCTAGGATCACTCCTTCATAGTCAGCCTATGAACTTTTCAGCCCACCCTCGAACCCGGAAAGAAAAATGCAGTTATTAATAAGAAGAATTTTAATGAATGCACGTAATATTTAACAGCTCTAGGATCACTCCTTCATAGTCAGCCTATGAACTTTTCAGCCCACCCTCGAACCCGGAAAGAAAAATGCAGTTATTAATAAGAAGAATTTTAATGAATGCCCGTAATATTTCACAGTTCTAGGATCACTCCTTCATAGTCAGCCTATGAACTTTTCAGCCCACCCTTGAACCCGGAAAGAAAAATGCAGTTATTAATAAGAAGTATTTTAATGAATGCCCGTAATATTTCACAGCTCTAGGATCACTCCTTCATAGTCAGCCTATGAACTTTTCAGCCCACCCTCGAACCCGGAAAGAAAAATGCAGTTATTAATAAGAAGTATTTTAATGAATGCCCGTAATATTTCACAGCTCTAGGATCACTCCTTCATAGTCAGCCTATGAACTTTTCAGCCCACCCTCGAACCCGGAAAGAAAAATGCAGTTATTAATAAGAAGAATTTTAATGAATGCCCGTAATATTTCACAGCTCTAGGATCACTCCTTCATAGTCAGCCTATGAACTTTTCAGCCCACCCTCGAACCCGGAAAGAAAAATGCAGTTATTAATAAGAAGAATTTTAATGAATGCCCGTAATATTTCACAGCTCTAGGATCACTCCTTCATAGTCAGCCTATGAACTTTTCAGCCCACCCTCGAACCCGGAAAGAAAAATGCAGTTATTAATAAGAAGTATTTTAATGAATGCCCGTAATATTTCACAGCTCTAGGATCACTCCTTCATAGTCAGCCTATGAACTTTTCAGCCCACCCTCGAACCCGGAAAGAAAAATGCAGTTATTAATAAGAAGAATTTTAATGAATGCCCGTAATATTTCACAGCTCTAGGATCACTCCTTCATAGTCAGCCTATGAACTTTTCAGCCCACCCTCGAACCCCGAAAGAAAAATGCAGTTATTAATAAGAAGAATTTTAATGAATGCCCGTAATATTTCACAGCTCTAGGATCACTCCTTCATAGTCAGCCTATGAACTTTTCAGCCCACCCTCGAACCCGGAAAGAAAAATGCAGTTATTAATAAGAAGAATTTTAATGAATGCCCGTAATATTTCACAGTTCTAGGATCACTCCTTCATAGTCAGCCTATGAACTTTTCAGCCCACCCTTGAACCCGGAAAGAAAAATGCAGTTATTAATAAGAAGTATTTTAATGAATGCCCGTAATATTTCACAGCTCTAGGATCACTCCTTCATAGTCAGCCTATGAACTTTTCAGCCCACCCTCGAACCCGGAAAGAAAAATGCAGTTATTAATAAGAAGTATTTTAATGAATGCCCGTAATATTTCACAGCTCTAGGATCACTCCTTCATTGTCAGCCTATGAACTTTTCAGCCCACCCTCGAACCCGGAAAGAAAAATGCAGTTATTAATAAGAAGAATTTTAATGAATGCCCGTAATATTTCACAGCTCTAGGATCACTCCTTCATAGTCAGCCTATGAACTTTTCAGCCCACCCTCGAACCCGGAAAGAAAAATGCAGTTATTAATAAGAAGAATTTTAATGAATGCCCGTAATATTTCACAGCTCTAGGATCACTCCTTCATAGTCAGCCTATGAACTTTTCAGCCCACCCTCGAACCCGGAAAGAAAAATGCAGTTATTAATAAGAAGTATTTTAATGAATGCCCGTAATATTTCACAGCTCTAGGATCACTCCTTCATAGTCAGCCTATGAACTTTTCAGCCCACCCTCGAACCCGGAAAGAAAAATGCAGTTATTAATAAGAAGAATTTTAATGAATGCCCGTAATATTTCACAGCTCTAGGATCACTCCTTCATAGTCAGCCTATGAACTTTTCAGCCCACCCTCGAACCCCGAAAGAAAAATGCAGTTATTAATAAGAAGAATTTTAATGAATGCCCGTAATATTTCACAGCTCTAGGATCACTCCTTCATAGTCAGCCTATGAACTTTTCAGCCCACCCTCGAACCCGGAAAGAAAAATGCAGTTATTAATAAGAAAAATTTTAATGAATGCCCGTAATATTTCACAGCTCTAGGATCACTCCTTCATAGTCAGCCTATGAACTTTTCAGCCCACCCTCGAACCCGGAAAGAAAAATGCAGTTATTAATAAGAAGAATTTTAATGAATGCCCGTAATATTTCACAGCTCTAGGATCACTCCTTCATAGTCAGCCTATGAACTTTTCAGCCCACCCTCGAACCCGGAAAGAAAAATGCAGTTATTAATAAGAAGAATTTCAATGAATGCCCGTAATATTTCACAGCTCTAGGATCACTCCTTCATAGTCAGCCTATGAACTTTTCAGCCCACCCTCGAACCCGGAAAGAAAAATGCAGTTATTAATAAGAAGAATTTTAATGAATGCCCGTAATATTTCACAGCTCTAGGATCACTCCTTCATAGTCAGCCTATGAACTTTTCAGCCCACCCTCGAACCCGGAAAGAAAAATGCAGTTATTAATAAGAAGAATTTTAATGAATGCCCGTAATATTTCACAGCTCTAGGATCACTCCTTCATAGTCAGCCTATGAACTTTTCAGCCCACCCTCGAACCCGGAAAGAAAAATGCAGTTATTAATAAGAAGTATTTTAATGAATGCCCGTAATATTTCACAGCTCTAGGATCACTCCTTCATAGTCAGCCTATGAACTTTTCAGCCCACCCTCGAACCCGGAAAGAAAAATGCAGTTATTAATAAGAAGAATTTTAATGAATGCCCGTAATATTTCACAGCTCTAGGATCACTCCTTCATAGTCAGCCTATGAACTTTTCAGCCCACCCTCGTATTTGCAGAATTGGTTGGAGCTGTATTCACGTAATATCTGAAACACCGAAATTCTCAAAATATTATTGTCAGGGATTAATATTTTCTGACTTCCATTATCAAGCAGAAATAAGTTTTTCTTTAAACATTCTAACGGAAATTTAAATACAGCTTAGAATGATGAAGAATTAGACATTACCGTAATAGAACTTTCTACCCGAGGGCATCAGTATTTCTATCTAAAATGTTTCAATTGGGTTAATGACACAGTGTCCAACGGGATTTTATTATCAGTCGTGCTGGTTCAATGGAGCGGACAGAAATGACGGTAGTTATATAAATCTCTCCTATGACGAGAAATGTTAATTTGTCAGTTGGTATTGACGACAAAAGAATAACTGCTATAGATGCATGTAAATCCGAGTTTCTGAATACTTATAATATGCAATAAATAAGAAATGTCGTCCTTTCCAGACGTTGGATCGCTTGCTGCTCCGGTACACCGTTTTTTTCTGTCCTAATTTAAAAGGTCAAAAGAAATATCGCATAAAGGTGATAACAAGTTGCTGTATTATGCATTATGAATGCCGCGTCTGTAGAATATTTACTTGGGAAAACTGTGTAATTTTTGGCCATGCTTCACTTTGCTATTTCTAAAATTTTGGTGCTCCCCACCTGTAATATTTAATTATTACATATTCAAACTTTAACTGAAATTTACGTGAAGGAAGCTTTAAAGGTCATAAACTTGGTCTTAAACAAGCCTCCAAAGACAATGGCGTCCATGAAAGAGAAAAAAAAAAAAAAAAAAAAAAGACAGTTAAAAATATATAGTTTCAAAAACTTATAATAGAGAACTGAAAGGCAGAAATACAAAATATTTGAATGAAAGTTTATTCTGCAATATACTTAGATCATTTTAATCATTAAATAATAATGCAAAATGAAATTCACTGTTAATAACTTATTGTCGAATTGTCCCCTTATTCTGTTGGTATAGTAAGCCGAAGGGGGCACATCCTACGCATGCTCCACCAAAATATTACTATGCCCAACCGGTGGGGCATGTGCCCCACGCTAGGAATCATTGGTGTAAGTGGAGTTGTCAAGAGGTTTCAAATTACACATGCACACACACACACACACACACACACACACACACACATATATATATGTATTGAGTTGAGTTTTATTTTTTCAGGTTTTCAGAAAAAGACGTTTAGCCATCTTGACACCATTTTTCATAAGAATCACTAAAAACACTTTGCGATATTCAGCTAAAAGAGAGTAGGTTAAAATTGCTTTGTGTCAGCCTCATCTGTCTTCCCAAATGAACAATAGTGAGAAGAAACATTTAATTTAGGCCTTCAGTAATGGTACCAGCATTCATACTCTGGCTTCCATCTTCAAAGTTTATTCTAGAATCAGTAACGGTAAATAAGTTTTAAAAAGTTGGAACAGTAGAGAGTACAACTGGGTCAGGTAGTCACAAAAGGAAGAGGGATCATCCTTTCAACTTAGAGATAAATAGATCAATTAGAAAAGAGCCAACTAAATTCATAAAACACACACACACATATATATATATATATATATATATATATATATATATATATATATATATATGAACTTTATTTTAATTCTTCATGAGCTATGATTAATTAATGATGAACATGTCATTTTCGTTTATGATCGATTCCATCACGGTTCTTCTGTTAAGCTTGCAGAGTAATTATATATTCTTATTGCTCAAAGTAGAGTTCAATAGTATTATAAGAACCTCAGAGAATTCCAGTAAGATATCTTTAATCATTTCGAAGATACAACGGTTCAGAGTTTAATCGAACAATTGTTCAATTTTGCTGTTACACAATTTTGCTGTTACACACGGTATATATATTTAGTGAAAAAAATAAACACACACACACACACACACACACACACACACATATATATATATATATATATATATATATATATATATAGTGGAAAAAGTTTTCGTGTGACAACTTAAAGGACGAAATATATATATATATATATATATATATAGTGATTTTCTAAGCAAAGCTTAGATGTGTCACAAGGCCGAAATTAGAGGTCTGTGGAGGATTCAAACGTCGCAATTACATTGTTACCTTCGTGGTAAAAAGGATGACAAGTTGTACCAGACATAATCACCAGATCACAGACATACTTCAAAAATCAACTGTTCAGAAAGTACAGACCTATCGCTTTCAGGAAGGTCTCGATTGTTTCAGCAATTATATTGGTCGTGGTCCGTCGATCGGATAAAATTCGTCCATGAAAATGACCGGACGTGCGGGTAGTGTAATGGATGAGAAATCGGAGTGCTGAATTCGAATTCATGCAAATTACGATTTCACAATAATAAGAAGAACGCCCTTTATTGTTACTGTGACACTCAGATTTAAGACTGTGAACCAGGGCTGGAAATGTTCACTGCCCCCGCGGAATTTAATCATGCACACAAACAAATTTAATCCTTGTATATTGAAAATTTTGGGATTGCCACTAATGTTCAATAAAATAGAATTACTGACAATTGAACTACTTAACATTGTGTTGTCATGAACTACTTAAATACATACACTTCAGTAACTAAAAAAAAATTCAGAATCAATATTTACAAAATTTAAAATAGTCCTGTACTACCATTAGTAAAATCACTAACTAAATTTTTAGCCACTTTTAAATCGTTATATTTTGAGATATTTGGAATTTACGAAAATTAACTGACTGATGTTATTATACAGATTAAACTAACATTAGTTTAAGGCCTCTGAAATCTACTAAAATATGTTTCCTTTTTTCCCATAATATATGCTAAATCATGGGTAATGGAAAGGATCTAACAAATGCTAAAAAACAGAAAATAATAAAGTTATTGAGTGAGGGAATGTCCATATTTGAAATATCAATGAAGCTTCGCACAGATCATAGAACGATAAAGAAGCCTATTGCAAATATGTCTGTTGATAACCAAAAGAAAATAAAAAGGTTTTAAGTGACGTAAGCTAAAGTGGGTTAGAACGAAACAAAAACTTTTGACCAGTGCTTTGAACAGGCTGGAATTGAGGGAGTCAAGAAAGACAAAATGTATAGAATACTTCACAAATTCGGATCTGTCAAGAAAACCCCGAGGTAGACTCCTCCCAGTACAGCAAATATTTAAAGCGTCACAAATGAGCCAGTTAATGCATTGAAATTGAATATTCTAAAGTACGGAGAAATCTGACTAAATCTACCTATATTAAATAAACTTATTATCGGAAGTTTTTTTCTTTGATCTATATCATATTGCTCTGTATACAATGCATTGAGATCTCTTCATGGATCTATCTTTTTAATATTGTATATTAAAAAGACCTACTTGAATCATCCTTTCCACTTACGATTTGATATTATCTATCTATCTATCTATCTATGTATCTATCCATCTTTCTTTCTTTCTTTCTCACACACACTCTCTCTCTATATATATATATTTGCGTGTGTGTGTGTGTGTGTGTATGTGTGATTATGCATTTATGCAACAGTACCACCTTTATGCAAGTTTCATTAATAACTACTGACAAGTTTTGAATTTAATTTTTATTGTGTTAATTATTCTTCTTTCAGGACATAATATATGTAGAAATTGTCCAAATGTTTTGTATGCTCGAGCGCTTTCGGCTATAAATTTAGCCATTATCAACGATGATTTTATATTAACTTTTAACTGAATGTATGGATATCTTATGTACGCATGTATCTTGATATATATATATATATATATATATGATGAAAAATATGGAAAAAAACTGATCTCAGTTTTCCTGTTTCTGACTAGTCTTGTGTCTATCGTCTCTTCCTGTTAGCTTAAATATAAATATGTCTCCAATAACCATGTCCTGAAGATGGTCTACTAGACCGAAACGTCTGACGTCGACAGCAAAACAAAATTAAAACAGTAAACTTACATATTCGGATTTTGCTTTGTCTTTTCCATATTTTTTCATCATACCGTCGGATCTACATCCACATATTTGCTTACATATATATATATATATATATATATATATATATATATATATATATATATATATATATATATATATATATTGTGTGTATTTAGCCAGCATTTTTTCATTGATACATGTTTCATTAAATAATATAGACAAGTGTTGTCTATTTATTTTATGTAAATTCTTTTTATATCGTCTAATAAGCTTAATAACATTATAATTAAACGAAGAAAGAAAATCATAATATTGATACATATTTTTTTAAAATCCTATCTAAGCTTTCGGCTTACATAAGCCATTATCAAAGATGACAATTACATTATAATATATTAAGCAATATACGGACAAGACAGCATTCTTTCATTGATATACATGTTTCATTAAATAATATAGACAAGTGTTGTCTATTTATTTTATGTAAATTATTTTCATATCGTCTAATAAGCTTAATAACATTATAATTAAACGAAGAAAGAAAATCATAATATTGATACATATTTTTTTAAAATCCTATCTAAGCTTTCGGCTTACATAAGCCATTATCAAAGATGACAATTACATTATAATATTAAGCAATACACGGACAAGACAGCGATGAGAGTATGTTTCTGTTTACATGGAAGATTTCGAAGCAACGACAAACTCGTGCATCATGTTTAAGTTTATCGTAGATGTCCTGTTTGTTGCTGTTAAGGGTGTTTCATTTTTCCTTGGCTATTTCAATTCGCCTTTTCACAAGGCTACATTTATAATTGCAAGTGGGCTGCTGGATCATGTAATTTAAATTGTGTGTATTTAGGCAGCATTTTTTCATTGATACAGATAGGATTAAAAAATATATTATCAATATTGTGATTTTCTTTCTTCGTTTAATGATAATGTTATTAAGCGTATCAGACGATCATGAAAAGAATTTACATAAAATAAATAGACAACTCTATATTATTTAATGAAACATGTATCAACGAAAAAATGCTGCCTAAATACAATGCCTTAACCAGGATCTAACCAAGACCTTTATTCACTGTGCCATGTGTCCTCAAGGACACATGGCTCTGTGGATAAAGGCCTTGGTTAGATCCAGTGACAGGACCCAAAGAGTCTGAGTTCAATACCTGGTTAAGACAGTGGAGAACTTTCAGAGGGAAATTAACTATATATAACTGATAACTGACATCCATTAAACATGGCATGTAGAAATAGAACATTCTACCACAGTGAGCGAAATAAAGGGTTCAGTTCGACATTCCAACCACCTGAAGAAGGCCGGAGCGTACAACGCCCGAAACGTTGTAATAAATATGGCGACAAAGATGAGGACAATATTCCGAATATTGTAAATTATATATATATATATATACTATTATAACACAGTTATTTATATATGAAGGCCTTGTGTGAAGTAATATATATTTATATATGCACTACTTGTGTGACGTAATATATATATATATATATATATATATATATATATATATATATATATATTTATATATATATATATATATATATATATATATTAAACTTTTGCAACACACGGATTTATATATGAAGGTGTCGTGAGAAAACCGTTTTAAATGAATTACAATCGGCTTCAATCAATTTCCTTTGTGAATATTTGCGATCAGAAACGCGACCATCGCCTTATGACACATACACTCGTCTATAATGACTGTATAATGCTAAGCAGTTAGTGAAGATTTTAGTTTTAAATTAGATGCCTTGTTCTTGCTCCATTCATAAATGTATCTGTGTATGTTATATTGACATCTATATAATGATTCCAGAGTTATCTCTTAAAATAGATTTACGAGGAAAGAGAAACCGATTGTAAACTACATATAAATTTCTGATCGAAAATATAAATATATTACAGTTTGACGTCGCTTTGGATATAATGGTTGTCTTATGGTAAAGAAATTCACAAATACACTCTTTAATCACAATTCCAAATCAGTGCATATAACTATAAACGTGGTTTTATGATCGTCATATAATGGCCAAATTGCAGGACGCAGATCTTTAACTCGATTCTTACTGTCTTTTAACGTGAATCTAAAATTCGGATTAAGGTTTGTGCTGTAATGGGTGTATTACTTCGTTGAGTTCAGTCCTACTTAGAGTAAGGCCAGCTTCAGATTACTACTGTATTTTCTTAGACGACCGCTAAATACAGCTTTTGCTATTTCGGTATTTACCCAAGACTACCCTACAAGATGAGATGTCGCACGAGGCCGGTTATTTTATGTGAGGAGATTCCGAACCCGGAGGCTCGAGCAAAAATTACTATTTACATCTATTTTCAACAATTTATTGAAATCTCAGTGTTAAATCGTTAAAAATATTTCTAAATAGTAATTTTCAAAATCTCGATGAATAAATTATCGTCTAAATTACGCAAAAAATTAAAATAACACTGACATCTCATTTTAACAGATATATTTATCAAAATGACACAAAAATATCTTTAAATACTAAAGGGTAAATTTCTTCAATAAAATCGCCATTGGTTTAAACCACAGCCTCATTTTAACAGATAGGGTGCGATGGATAAATTGTCGTCTAAATGACGCAATAATGAAAATAATACCGACATCGAATTTCAGCAGATTTAAAGGGTACGATGGATAAATTGTCGTTTAAATGACGCAAAAATAAAAATAACACCGACGTCTCATTTTAGTAGATATGCAGGATGCGATGGATAAATTGTCGTCTAAATGACGGAAAAATAAAAATAAAACTGACATCTCATTTTAACAGATATATTTACCAAAATGACACAAACATATCTTGAACTACTAAAGACTAAATTTAAAAGAAATAAAATTGCCATTGGTTTCAACCACAGCCTCCAGATGACTTCAGTCTCTTCTGCATCTCTTCTGGACGGTCTCCTTATTTAAGTTGGTGAATGCTGCCATAATCCTTGCATTCAGTTCATCTTTGGGGTTACAAGTTGATTTGTTATCATTGTTTACACTGTTCATATTCAGACTATTTTCAATATTTTGGTTGTTATCACAACGTTTCGGCCGTTGTGCCCTCTGGCCTTCTTCAGGGGTATATCGATCAGGGTAACCTACGGGCACATCAGAGGAGAATTATAGCGGAGTTTCGGGAGGGATTTTTGTTTCTAAAGAATATGTCACATTTAGATACTTATGGATACTCTAAATCGGACACCGCATGAGCCGAATAGGGTTACCCGACCTGAAAGTATTTCTATCTGGACCCCAGCTGCGAAGTCATGTGCTGCTTTTGTCAAATTTCTGTCACCATATCGCATACATGTAGCAGTGATGCATCTGCCTGATATGCCCTTATAAAGTTGGAGGTCTTGATGGGTATAGGTACACTGTATTTAAGTCATCATAGAGAATCATCTTTGGCTTCCATCGTCATGGATGAGAATAAACTACAGGAGAGGAACTGATCTCGCCTTCCCGGTCTCACGTTTACCATTTACATGAAGTAGAATGATGAACCTGAATATATTGCTAGCGTTACTGTTGCCAGCAAAGATGGTTCCCTCTGCTATGTGTTGCGTTCTGTGTCGTCTCTGGGTCCCCACGCTACTACATAAAATGTTAACAACAAAAAGAATCATTTCTTTTTCTCATTCCTTTTATTAGGGAAGAGTGGTTGGTGGCAGGTTGGATTCTGAGAGGCAGTAGGAAGAATAACGTCACGTGTTTCACGTTAGCCCACCGTCTCTCAGCCGGTCGTTAATATGAGCGTGGGAGGCGTATCGACGCTTCAGAATGCTTGAGATCCTCTGTTAAATTCGCGCCGTTTTGGACTTATATCCAAAACCCAGACAAAGACAATCCATCTATCAGAATACCACGTTCACAAGACACTCCGGCAAATCGCTGATCATTCTGGCCCTGACTTTCGCATTCTGTAACATGTGCAAAACGATCTTTGTCGCCACAATGCATGTTGCACTTTTATAAATCTACCATTCGCCCTTACATTGAATATTGCTACCCACATCTGGTATGATGCTCCTTAAATTCTTGGTAAAATCCAAAGGAGGGTTTGGGTACAGAAGAAAATGATGACATATCGCAAAGTTCAAAACGCTTTTGCAGAAGAAAAAAAGAAGGAAGAAAAGGCCTCTACGCTGAATGAGGTTAACCAGTTCATGTAAATTAGCATCTGCTGACCAATTGTGATTCAAGTGTTTCTAAGTAGAATGGATTGCATAGGAAAATAGGTTATTCCATTTCTATGCTACACGAATAGAAAACTTGGCAAAAACTCCACGAAACTGATATAAAAGCAACTTACTTTTCCGAACGGAGATTTTTGTGAGGAGGTTGCATGTGTACGTATGGAGATTTGAACTTTTATTGTACAGTCTGTAATGTTATTAGTCCTAACTAGATATCTCGACTTCAGACACTTTTCCGATCGCAGTGACGTGGTCTTGTGTCTCTTCTATAAAAATGTTCATGACTTGAACTTAGGCGTAGTACCAGTTTGGCAACTAGGTGTCATCATTTTACTATTGAATTAGCTAGATGAACCCGTAAGTTCTTTTCTAATAGTTTCTTTGCTCGCACTTTTCGCCTGTGGAATAAAATTTTGGCTTCTTACTTTTGTGCCACGTACGATCTTCAAAAGTTTAAATGCAACACGAATCGCCATCTTCTGTCTTCATAATGCTGTTCTTTTATTGTCCGTTTTCCTCACTAATTTTTCCTCATCTTCTTTTACATCTCAGTGGCTTTATCAACTTGCTTGGGGTGAAATGATTTTAAAAAATACTTACGGCCATATGACGTTGAAAGACCGATTCTTGTACTATCACCGAAGTTAAGCAACATCGAGCCCGGTCAGTACCTAGACGAATGATTGCTTCAGAACACCAGGTGCTGTAAAATTGGATGTGCGGGTAATGCAAGGAATGACGGAATTGGAAATCAGAAAGCTGAGATCCAATTCCAGTCTGGTTCATTATATTCACTTATGCGCAAATACCCTTGGGAAAGGTATGTATCCACCATTTCTGCCCTCCAACCTATGGGTTAATTAGTAAGAGTTGTATTATTAAAAATCAATAGAATCTTTAAAAAAATCTTGCAATCTAATAACGTAGATTATAATAAAAAATACAATGTAAAAATATTTTATATTATTAAATAACTAGCAAAGGGTTGATAAGCCGTAAAAAATGCAATCAGTCATTATATTTCTGGAAGAAAAGAGAAACATATTTTTCATTATAAAATTTACCTTTATTAAAATTTCTTTGCGTGAACATTATGACTAATATCTTCAAATTTATTAAGATAAAAATCACTGTTAAAGAAGAATTTGCATCTCAGCTCAGTCACTTTCCCTCTGCCGTAATGGATCTTTCCCGTGTCTTTTCTTTAAATACTTTCATGGTGATTGTTCTGATGATCTTTCCTCTATGGTACCTAGACTTCATGAATTTAAGCGCAGTACTAGATTGGCAGCAATGTCTCATCATTTTACCGGTGAAATGTCTACCTGTAACCGTAAGTTCTATGTTAACAGTTTATTTTCTTGCACTTTTTACCCTGTAGAAATCTCTTCCTGTTTCTTGTTTTCCAGTCAACTTTGATCTTCAAAAATTTAAATGCAATGTCAAACATTATCTCCTGTCTTCGTAATTTATATTCTTTTATTGTTATCGCTCCTTAATCATAATTTTCTTTTCTTGCAGTAACACTCTTAATTGTTTTATTGTCTGGCTTGGAGTGAAATAAAAACGCATTGATTTTTTTTACTTGCTTTTATCAACAAAACATTTTTCTTGGTAGAAAAATGAGTTGATTCTTAAACGCCTTTGTGAATAGTTTAATCATTAATGAACTTAATTCAGATCTGGATTTTTTTTTTACATTATTTTAACAAAGAGATTTTAGTGACTCGTATTCTCTTATTTTTAATCAATATTTATTATCGATCTGAAGAGACGTGATTCTTTTTTATTCTGGCAAAACAATAATGATCCAACAAAAGTAAGTGATGCATAGAAGTGTAATTCGGTGAATGTTCTGTGTGATACGAAGTCAACGTTTAATTTCTAAAAGGCTGCAATGACCTCTACTAAATTACCATAGAAGATAAGCGAAAAAGCGAAAACTCTTGATTATAATTTGAAAGAAGAGCTTCGTGTACAGTGAAGAAAATCTACTGATTTTCTTGGACCAGCCTTCTTATCTAAACGCTCATCAGTTGAACTCTCCAGAAGTACTCTGCGAAAAAGAACACTGCAAAAGTTAAACGGTGTTCGTTTTTAGAAAACTAGAGATGGATTTAACGTTTGGAAAATATTTCATTGCAAGAAAACTTTGCAAGCACACACAAACACACACACACACACATACACACAATAAATATATTTCTCCCTATATATATATATATATATATATATATATATATATATATATACAGTGTAACCCGGATATAAGAGAGTTGTCGGGACCGGAGAATACGTCTCTTATATCCGGGTTTCTCTTATATCCGGGTTTGGTCTATTTTGCTTTATTAACACAGGCTCTAATTTTGGACCAAAGAAAATCTCTCTTTTATCCGGGTTTATCTTATATCAGGGTCTCTTATATCCGGGTTACACTGTATATATATATATATATATATATATATATATATATATATATATATATGAATAAAGCCCAAATAAATTTATCTTAGAGGACGAAATGCGTCCTCTCAGAGACTTTACCAAGGGAAATGTATGAATTTAATTTTGTAATAATTATTTATATACAAGAACATAAATGTTATTTACTTTAAAAAAAAATTAAGTTTAGGAACATACACACACATACACACACATACACACACGCACACGCATATATATATTTAAAAAACGTTACATAAGGACATGCAAGTTACTACTACAAAATTGCTAATTTTCTTTCGGCGTTTAATCACGTCTCATCAGGTAGCTAACAATGATGATAATAAACGATTTAAAATTAAAATTTATGAAACACCATTTTTTGTTACATTTTTGGAAAATTTTCCATTAAAGGCAAAAAAAAATTTTTTTTTAATAAAAAGGACAGAAAATAAGAAATCAATAAAAAGAAAGGGAAGAGGAAAGAAAGGGAAGAGGAAAGAAAGGCATAAGAAAGCAAAACTATCTGATGAGACGTGTTTAAACGTCGAAATAAAATACGCCATTTTGTAGTAGTAACTTACATATTCTAATGTAACAGTTTTTAATAAATATTTATTGTTCTACTGTATTTATCCCTTTTTAAACTGATGATATGAACGTTTAAATTAATTTTCTTTTTTCTTTTGAGAACACATTGAACTGGGGTCGCCAAATATTTTGGAAAGGTCAGATAAAATATATCGATAAATTAATTTCTCAGACAAATTTGCTCCTGGATTCGGTCAGATCCTACCGGGGTGCCACGCCAAATTTGGCCAAGCAACTGGGTAAGATGAGTTGTAACTTTAAGTTGCGTATGTTGGGTTACTCCAGCTGAGTACCAATATATTTAAAGCTTCAGAATTCTACCAGTAACTTGTTCAAGAGTCTCGTGGTGTCACGAATGAAAGCGTTAGAATATATCTAGTTCGATAGCAGCTGAGATTTAATAATTTTTATAATCATTTCATTCCGAGCAAAGCGAAAATAACACGAGAACATAAGAGTTACCGTGACTGAAAGTTAATGACCGAATTGAATAAGAATCGAAAAGAAGTGAATAAGATCGAAAATGAGGAGGATTGAGGAAAAGGAAACAAGGAACAGGCTTCAAGAAGACAGAAGCTGGCGACTGACGTTGAATTTATTTTTTGAAGATTGTAGCTATCAGTGAAGCAAGTCATCGGAAGAGTGATCCACAGTTCCAGCGAATATCAATGGAAGAAATCGTTCAATCGATTTCGTTTCACAGTATATTAGTCTTTTACAGGTTACTTTATGCCATAGTCTACAGGAAAATACAAACATAGAAAAAGGTTTTAAAATGTTGATATAGATTTGGTTTGCACAAGATCCAAGAAAATAGGCACAGGATTGATTGGCACTAGATTCGAAAAGTTTGGCGTAGGTTTATTTTATAGAAAAGTTGAAAAATATACATTGGTTTGGTTTGAGAGTCAGAAAGGTGTACACGAGTATGCTTTGCAAGAATGTCACAAAAGTAGACTCAGATTTGGTTTGGTTTCCTTTGGTTTGCACAAGAATCAAAGAGTGTGGTTTGTTTTGTACAATAACCTAAAAGGGATACACAAGTTTGGTTAACACAAGAATCTAAAAGAGAGTCACTGGTTTGATTTGATCAAGAGTCACAAATGTAGACATACATTTAGTCTGCACGCGGATTCAAAGTGTAGACACAGGTTTGGTTTTCACGAGAGTCAAGCTAGACATTGCTATGATTTGCCCGACACTCAGAAACGTGGACATGTGTTTGGTTTGTACGTAATTAAAAATGGATAGACAGAGGTTTGGTTTTAGCGTAGGTACAAAAGGTAGATATAAGTTTATTTTGCAAGAGCATCACAAAGGTAGACATTTGTTTGGTTTTCACGTAAGTAAAAAAAAAAGAAGATTGACATAGGTTTCATTTGCACGACACTCGAAAAGGTAGATATAATTTTGTTATCACGTGACTCAGAATAGTATATATAGGTTTGGTTTAATCGGGAATCACAAACGGATACATAAGTATCATCAGCATTCGTTTGTTTTGGGGATAATTGTCCGTTTGCACGTGGAGACAGTTGGTGTATTCCAGATCTCAACCGACAGGACAGGAGAGAAACAAACAAATGAATGATGAGCAATGAATGATATGAAATATAAAACTAACCATGGAAAGCGAATATGAGAACTATCCACTCTCGTTATATATTCGATCCGATGTTACAGAGTTAAATGAAAAAGGCTGGCGGATGTAGCGACCGGAGCGTTGTCAGTATAACAACGAATATGAGCATTTACACTATTTACATTTACTATTGTCCTCAGTTTTATGGTCATATCCACGACGTTTCGGAAGTTGTACGCTCTGGTCTTCTTCAGGTGAGATACGTTGGAATTTCAAACCGAACACTTTATTTCCTCCACTGGAGTAGATCGATGTAGTTCCATATGCCAAAACTTTTCTGGATATCTCAGTTTCAGTTATTTCCCTTTTAGTAACTGAACTCTCCAAGTTTTTGTTCACCTGAACTCACAACTCTTAAAGATGAGGGCAACTTGTTCCCTGATAACTACAATCTTCAAATATTCAAATGTAATGTCAATCGACATCTGATGCATTGACATTGATCCCCGTCCGTCTCTTTATCCTTTCCACAAACACCCCTTTTTACTCTTACTTTCACTCTCTGTAACCCCTTGCGTGCTGGTGGCTTTCCTGTCTTGCTAGGGGTGAAAAAATATATAGAATTCGATATGGAATATCCAAAGTGGCATATAACATTAAAATATAGCTGAATATTTTATTTAATGCTAATCTAATGTTTTTCTTGTATAAACTAATAAGAAAGCATCACGAAGCCTTTCATATTTAAAATGATTGCTTATTCCTATCCGGGCATTGTCAGTTAATAACAGAGATTGTTTGTGTGCCTTGAGGTGTTTTCTCCGAACACGAATCCCCTTCTCACGAGAATGTGTGCTTATATATATATATCTTATTCCTTTGTACCATACCCTAGATGTAGCTAGGTCGACTATCAGTTTACCTGTCGAGGATCGTTTCTGATTCACTGTGATATGCGGATCGGTACCTGCAGACTTACAGATCATCTACCATTTAAACGCGCTGACACACCTGGCTTCTCTGATGCTGTGTTGTGAGACCGGATTATCTTTTGGCAAGCAAGGTGGCCACAAAATATGAACTTCGCTTAGAACATATATTTCTTATTGACATTAAAATCGAATTGTGAATGGTGCTCTCTATTAAGATGAATGGACAATCTCCAGTTGACTAAGAACAATAATTTAGAGCTCAGGTCTCTAAGTAGGATTTGAGAAATAAAAGTCAGTTATTATTTTTTATTTTTCTATCATTTTCTTATTCTTTCTGTAACAACATTTGCCTATCAACAAAATAGTTTTCATCAGAATCCTGCTTTTTTGTTTGCAAACATTCTTCATATATATATCTATATATATATATATATATATATATATATATATATATATATATATATATATATATATATATAGGTAACTATACTTGTCTCGAAAAACCTTCAGTTTCTTGATTTGCCAATAATCAAATCAATATCGAAGGAAAAAAAAGGTTTTGAAAAAAGAAAGAGTCAGGATCATGAACGTCTGTCGAAAGTAATCGTACAGCTTCCAGGTTCAAAGCCCAAAGAAAAGAACCTCGACACGAGTAAACAACTAACTAAAAAGTGCTCAATACAAAAGTAGAGTAGCTTTCCCTGACGATCCGCTTAGGTGAAACCTTGGTCGGTTTGTCTGGCTCTCTAGGTTTGACTATATATATATATATATATATATATATATATATATATATATATATATATATATATAAATATAAATATATATATATATATATATATATATATATATATATATATATATATATATATACATGCAGAAATATAGTTTTAAAGTGTCCTTTGTTTATGGGCTAAAATGCTCAATATCAGAGATAGAGCATATGTAAATATAAATATAAATTGAACATTGAAGTCAACACTCAGAGGCGACAGGCTATTTTATGCTAGACGCAATCGTCAGGCCTGACACTTATATATATATATATATATATATATATATGTATATATATATATATGTGTGTGTGTGTGTGTGTGTTCTCTAGAATTTGTGATTATTTATATCTATAAATCTGAAGATATCGTTAATTATATTTCGATATTATATAAAATCGATAATGTCTGTATCCACTAGTAAACGCAGTAGTTATGATTATTTACAATCTAGACAAAATAGGTGAAATTGGTGCACATCTGAGATAGATTATGTTTGAAAAAATATTTGTCAATGCGTATTCTTATCTGTTTGGATTGAGTTTGAGTTTCTTTCCTGAAAAGTTTTCGGTGTTTAGTAAAAAAAAAAAAACAGTAGAAGCCAGTGAACTGATAATATACTATCTCATTTAATTTTCAATTTCCCAATCAAACTGGACGTAGGCAACCAATGTTGGTAAATATGTCATGATGTATTTACTCTAGTAAATGAGTTTCAACTCATAATACATATCGTTATTGTTGAGTCTTGACTCATTGTTGAATCTCGACTAATGCATGGAATAATAATGCAACACAAAATGTACTTAGAACAAGAATGTATTATAACAAGAAAATGTACACAATATTTACATATAGTATTTCTGTATATTTCTGGGAAGACGTTCCTGGAGAATGTGTTGACTAAGTCGCAGTCGGGTAGAGTCTCTAGCTGGATCTCTGTATTCGCTCCCTCCGTCTTCCGGTACCAACCATTATTTATATAGTCGGTAGTCACCTATGCAGATTAGGTGGATCCTACCACAACACTTATTAAAGGATATAATATTTATCCTTGTTAAAGGATATAAAGTCTATCCTTATTAAAGGAATTAATACCAATCTATATCAAAGGATAAAATATCTATCGTTATTAAAGGATATGTTATCTATCTTTATTAAAGGAATTAATATCTACACATATTAAAGGGTATAATATATATGATTATTAAAGGATATAATACCTACCCTCTATAAAGAATATAATATCTATCCTTGTTAAAGGATGTAATATCGATTCTTATTAAAAAAATTATTACCTACCTTTATTAAATGATATAATATCTATCCTTATTAAAGGAGTTAATACTTACTCTTATAAAAGGATGTAATGTCTATACTGATTAAAGTATACAATACCCAGCCTTATTAAAGAATATATAATCGATCTTTATTAAGAGAATTAATACCTACCCCTATTAAAAAAATTAATACCTACCCTTATTAAAGGATATAATATCTATCCCAATTAAATGATATAATACCTACGCTTATTAAATGGTTTTAATATATATCCCTATTAAAGGATATAATATCTACCCTTATTAAAGGATACAATATCTATAATTATTAAAATCTTTTTTAAAGGTTATAATTTCTATCTTTATTAAAAGAATGCCTTATTAAGGGATATATTATCAATTCTTATTAAAGAATATATTTTCTATCCTTATTAACCCTTATTACAGGATATAAAATGGCCCAACCGGCTGGGGCAGTAGAATACGTCAGTTGCACCGCTGCAGAGGGATAGGTCCCCCCCACCGAAAAACAATATGGGGACAGTCGTTTGCTGTTTGTGGCAACCTGGTAGTCCTGGATATTAAGAGGTCATCGGTTGAAACACTCTATTTTGGCCCTTATTTGGGTTAGGAGGGCAGTCAGAGAGGCCAGATGTGATTAGCCATGCACTCAGTCGCGTAACCTAACAAATAAACACACATATAAGTAAAAATACAAACATCGGAAGGCGATGGCAAAGGCCAATCAGTTTGTGAGTCAAAATTCCAACATCTTTAGACTCTGGCGTTTCACCAAATTGGGGTAGAGAAACAGATGTCCTAATAGATGTTTGCAATAATTAATATGAGTATACCAATCCTGTATCCTTGGGTATCTTTCGGCGAATGGGTTCTTCCCCAAATCATCTCCCTTCAAAGCCTCCATGGCGGTGGGGAGCAAGAGTGATGAAACTTCCATGTGATCAAAAATTATAAGACCCCATGTAGAATAAATCGCACTGAGTAAAATAGAACTTTATGGATCTTTTTATGAATTTATTGCACTTGAATCGATTAGAAGAAAGTGCCATTACTAAATTTTCACCATTTGTAATGGACAGATACACCAATATTACTTCTACATCTGTTAAAAAATTACCAAAGGGTCCAGTATTAGTACAAGTAACAAAAAAGGCATGTGCCGAAAAAATGGTAAAATGGACAACTATGGATAAATTAAAAATCAAAGCTTCCCCTCACCAATCTTTAAATTCATCGAAAGGATTAATCAGAAGCCCAGATCTTGCTCCATGCTCCCTAGAGGAAATTAAGACAAACCTGAAAAAAAACAGACATTTATAGACGTCAGAAGAATAACAATGAAAAAAATGGACAAAATATTATCAAAGATACATATATACTTACATTTAATACCTCTAAACTTCCACCTGAAATAAAAATTGTATGATTTATTAAGATAAACACACAGCACTGGACTACCGAGATGATTCAATTCCCACAACCACAAGATCAGATGCTCAAAAACTCCAGACTAGAAGATGTGGAGTGAAAGGACGGTCCATTCTAGATTAAATGCCCCAAATCCCAAAGTTTCCAAATTGCAAGCAAGAATATACTGCTGATTCAAATGTGTGAGAGATCTGGAAAAGAGAAAAAAAAACATTTTAAGAATAAAATATATCGGAAACATCACTCATGCAGAAGCAAGATAAACCGCGAAAAGTGACTTCTGTACATAATTATGTGTCGAAATTACAAAAAGATCCGTCCAAAGATCACCAACCAAGAATATCAAAATGTCAGATGATAACAAATAAACTGTGAATTTTAATATCTGATGAGATAACTTCACTCATAAATGAAATTAGAACAATATTCAAAGGACTTAAATTCACAAGAAAACCAGAATCTAACTCTATACCAGCAAAAATGATCTGCGAAGAGGTAAATCCAAATAACATAGAAAAAAAGATTAATACCAAATAAACATAGGAATCCCAATACAAAATCAGTTTGAGGAACTGGAAGTGGCGAAAACAGAAAACCCCCAAATTCTAAATCTCAACAAAGTTAACCATAAAAAAAAACTTCAGAAAAATCTAAAGTCAAACGAACACCAAATAAGACAAAAGAATCCAGAGGAAACTCAAAATCAATAAACATAATCCTACAATCCGATCAAATACTATGAGGCATGTGAACAATGATAATTATGAAAGCAAATCCAGGATAGAAACAAAGGACTGTCACTCATTTCAAAAGCAGAATAAACATGGCCTGTAGAGTAAGCATTTTGCAATGGAACTGTAGTGGAATTAGAGCAAATTTTCAAGAAAACGAACACCTGATGACAGACTATAATCCAAATATTTTTAATCATTTCACCCCAGGCAAGGTGAGAATGCCACTAGTACGCAGGAGTTTACAGAGTGTGAAGGTGGGAGAAAATATTAGCTAAGGTGAACCGAGAAAAAGGATAAAAAACTGGACGGGTTTCAAGAAAATAAAAGATGGCGATTGACGTTGCATTTACATTTTTGAAGATTGCAGCTATCAGGTAAGCAAGGAAACGGAAGAGAATTCCACAGGCGGGAAGTGCGAGAAAAGTAAGAGCTCGAATAGAAGTGGCGATTACATTTAACTAATTTAACAGTAAAAGAATGGGGCCGAGATGCCAATCTAGTAGCACGCTTAAACACACGTATTCCGCTTACAAGAAAAAATTAAATAAAAGCTATAATAAAACATCCCGGTCCGCCATGAATAATAGACTCTCTGGTGGTACCTCAATATCGGTAAAGAATACCGTCCAGACAAGATACTATACTTGAACACAAATTATCAAGCAATAGCTTCATCGGCCATTAACACTATGCTCACTATATATCCCTCCGAGATACAAATTGGGGAAAAAAAGCGAAATTAATAGACTAATTGACCAATTACCACTCCTTACTTATTGGCTAGGGACTTTAATGGCCATAGCAAATTTGGAGGTTGAAAAAACTCCATCTAATTGGCCATATCATTGACAAACCTAATACAAACTTAGGATTTATGTTTATTGAATAACGAATACTACACTTATTTCTATCCAGCTTCTGGTTCTATGTCAATCATAGATTTATCAATTCCCCCGCTAATCTTCATGAATTTCCAATGGAGATTTCATTAAGATCAATGGGAGAGTGACCACTCTCTTATTTTCATTGACTCCATTAAATAGCAAATCCATATGGCAAATTGGCAGGTATTTACAGATCTCTGTCAGTCCTTAATTATCGATAAAATACACAAAGAACTAAACTCACTGACCTATTAGTAGTCTATGTAGCGAGACAATAAATCTTCAGCCAAATCCCAAGTCAAACATAAAGCTTAGTTCACAACAAAATGCAGAAAAACCAGTAAAGACGGACAAGAAACATTTAATAAGTTTCAGTTTCAGCCAGTTGAACAAGTCCCCACCCACAAAGAAACCTGGAGGATGGAAAAAAATCTGTATACAGATTTAAAGAAGAAAATCAACGACTTTATAAAAAGAAAAAGGCAAGCAATATAGGACAGATACCCAGAAAAAAAAATTACGAACACCAACTAACCGTCAGTCTGGAAAACACAAAACTACTAAAAGCTCGAAGAGAGTTCACTGTGCTAACTGGAGTTCATACTGGACATACAAGACTAACTCATGTACACCTGTTAAGAACTGAATATATACCTCGATGCAGTCATTGAAATCATAGATTGACGGTTCTGGTTGAATGTAAAAACTATCAGCTTAAACGTAGTATAAACTACAATGTCACAAATACAAAAACCTTGTTTAAAGACGGTGGCATTGGATTAGCAAAATATGTATTCCAAAAACTAATCCAAGTGTTGAGAAACAGAAAATAAATCATTAGAAACAAAGAAATGAGTGCTGGATTGCAATGTGATATTCATCTTCTTATATGGTAGTGAATACTGGACAATCTCTCCACAGATGAAGAGAAAATTGAAAACAACAGAAATGTCTTTCTACAGAAGGACCCTGAGAATTTCATGGAGGGAGAGAGTAGGTATTTATCTGTCTCCCTATATATAGATTGTAATCATCCACTTTTTCTCCACATTATAATTTTTTTGTTTATTTATCAAATTCTGATTAGGATATTAATCCACTTCTGCTCCCCCCACCTATGATTTAGTGATAACTAATTAATATGGCTTGTATCACTAAATCATTATCGCCGCAAAAAATTCTTACCATCAAAAAAATATTTTCTGACTTTAAATAACCTGAAAAAGGTTGATAAGCTGTAAAAATCTATCAATCTATCAATGTTTCCCAGATAAAGTTTGCTTCGGCGTTCCTATCATTTATGTTAGTAAAATTATTTCTAAAAAAAATAAGATAAAATAGGCTGCCTTTAAAAACAACCAAATCTGATTCACCCTGAAGATTATCGCAATCTAACATTCTTCCTATCTACTAAGACGTAGGGATAGTTTGTTTTCGGTTTTTGAGTAAATTATGAGCATCCCCCCTACATGTCAATCTCACAAAGAAATATTTGACGCTTTAAATGCTGTTTCCGAGTTCCTGCTATTATAACATATTGAGAAAAATCCCGATTATTAAGTCCTCTCGCCCTATTAGGCAGTTAGAGTAAATTTTCAACCTCAGTTTTAATTATAGGCGAATTTTAATATTTACTATTTATCCACCTTTGCACTGGTTCTCGTTCGATCAACGAGGTTAACAAAAAAGTTGAGCCTTTTCTTGTACCATACGAAACACAGTTAGTAAAGCATGTCACCTAAATCCAGGTATGTTTTGCAACGTGACGACCACATATCGAGGTTTTCTCTTAGTGTACGTAGCGGGATTGTATCAATTGCGGGCTTGGCTAGGTCTGCAGCCTAGCTTCTACCACCTGCTAATCCCTGTTGCTTAACTTTTCGGCAGTCGAGCGAAATCCTGTGCAAAGATATTAATAATATCCCGGCTTACAATTTCAGAGAAAAAAAAGTTAATAATAAAAGAATTCATTTAAACAATATTTCAACAACAAAATTCAATGTCTTTATTTCATTTCGTTATTTCAATATTTTTTTGTGAAAATTTCAGTTTAGACTAAATTTCCCTATATTTGTTTACAGCGGAAATTTCTCCATTTTCTTTTAATGAATTTAGCGCGCTTTTCATAGTTCGTTTCGAGCATCCTATCGTCTGTTCACTCAATTCATTTCAAACTCTCCAGACAGCCTTTGGCATTTCGAACAAGAAAAGGTTTTCTTTGTTGCATTCTCTGTTTAAGACGTTGTGTTCTACGCACATTAGAGATATTTCAAGTTCTAGTCTTTTTTTCTTAATGTCATGTCTCTTCAGGATGTAAGCAAGACTGTCACTTCACAGATTAATTTCTCTTTATTATCTGGATACTGAAGTGATTTCTCGTTTCCTTATCCGCGGCTTTGAATTCATAATAGTCCTTTTGCTAGACTGGCTGCCATCCAAGACTAGAAAAACCAGTTCACTATACTATTTAACACACAGGTGGGGGATGAGAGAAGTGATTCATCCCTTTTTCATTTGGTTTTAGAAGTGAACACAACAGACAAGGCTGGGATTGAACTCGGCTCACCGATTTCATTTTCTGTATCGATAACCGTTAGAGTAAACAGAGCTCCTTAAATGCTTCAGGCGAAAAGTTACATTCTTATATGTTCGTTAACAAATTTGGTATTAATCGTCCCCTGAGAATTATTCGGAGTTTGGCATTTTATATGTATTTTTCTCAAGTTCTTTCACACTCAGTAATCCCTTACGTCTTAGTGGCTTTAGTGCCTTGCTTGGGGTGAAATGATTAAAAAATAAACCACATCGCTCATGGTGATCAGCTAGGTGATAAAACACACTGACTCTTGCAAATTCTATTACCTGTGAGGAATCCTTTCCTATCACAATGTGACGTGTATTGAAATGAAAAGAGACAGACGATGGCATCGTTTTTTTTCTTTGTACTGCTTTTTCTCTTTTCCTTAAATGCGAAAAACGCCAGTTTTGCACAGGAGAGGAAGGTTGATATTTATTCATGACGAAAATATTTCGAAGTGTCACTCAATGCATTATACATGTAGAGACAAAGATATCAAAATTAGAAGTCTTTTATCCATTAACATACGTAGATTATTGTTAAAATCTTTCAAGTAATACGGTATTTTTTGAGCGATTTCACCCCAAGAACGGCACTAAAGCCACAAGGGGTTACCGGGTTTGGAAGAATTAGAAAACAGAAACATTGCTAAAGATCGAGAACATAAGCAGCGTAATCAGGAGGGCAGTAGAATGCGATTGACATTTCATTTAAATTTTTTAAGATTAAAGTTGACTGCAAAGCATGGAGCCGGAAGGAAGTTGCACAGGCAAGAAACGCGAGAAAAGAAACTGTCAGCATAGAACTTACGGTTATATCTCGCCAACTCAAATGTAAATTCATAAGACCTCGTCGCCAGTCTAGTACTGCGCTTATATTCATAAAGTCTAATGTCATAGCGAAGAGCTAATCCAAACAATTACTATGAAAGTATTTATAGAAAAGGCTCAGGGAGGCAACTTTACGGCAGAGACTGAAACAACTTTACGGAAAGTCACTGAAGCCGACACACCAGATCAGGACCAATAATATTGCTGATTCTTCTTTTGATTTTATCAAGGATATCTAGATATATAACAGGAGCACCCTACCATATGTGGCAGCTATATTCTGAGTTTGGATATACAGTAGACTTAGAGACATATAAGATAGATTCCGGAGATAAAATTTTCTAGCACGACACAGTAAAGCAAATTTATTAGCAGCAATGGATTCAATATAGTATTTCCACTTCATGTCAGCCGAGAACCATTAGCCTGGGAAGGTGAAACGAGTCCCTGTTAACATCAGCTATTCTGATGGAACGCACTTAAGGGTTGTCTCACATGATTAATAGAGAGCAGTTCATTTTTGGAGGTGTTAAAATTAACAAGGCATTTTATTAACAAGCCAAGTTATGATAATTAAAAACAACCTGCATTAACGCAAAAGGATCGAGGCAAAATAAATACTTGCCGTTCTCACCTGTTTAGTAACTAGATCTTCCCACGTTCAGGTGCCGATCTAAGGGTTGAACTCACGACTACTGAGTAAGTAACTAACCAACCTCGAGAGAAATCTCCCGTAAAACATTTTAGATGAGAAAATGTGAAGTCTTAAATTATATATAATATAATGGCTGTCCGCTCGTATCCGAGTATGTCTGCTAGCGTGAATAGCCGATCCCTATCGCAGACTCCTGCTCAGGCACATTTGCGTTTATTCAACACGCAAGAGCTCATCTGTGGTTTAGGGTGAGTGGACCATATAAAGTTTCTGGGGGAGAACGCATTGACTGGCGTGATCAACAATTTGGACAATACGCTCAATACCTCGGTCACGATGACTTGTGACTTCCTGTTAGCACAGCCATCAACGGTTCTCAAATAGAGTTATCTGCCCAATTTCACTTACAAGGTTTCGGTCAACACGTTGTATCTTTGTTTTTTTTTTGTTGCTTTTTTTATCGGCATATCGACCTCTATGGGTTAATATCGAAATATAAATATTTTGTACGCATATTTATTTTTATTTATTTATTTTTCTTTGGTGATAACCGTGGTTTAGTGATACAAGACTTACTAATCAACCCATTGCTGGGTGGTGGGGGGAGAGGAAGTCGACTGATACCTTCCCAATGGTATTTGCCCATAAGTGTATATAATGAACACGACTGGGATTTGAAGTCGGTTCTCCGATCAACAATTTTGAACAATTTTTCCAATACACCACGCGCACATCAAAGCTTACAGGAACTGACATTTCCAAGCAGTCACCCATCTAGCTAATAACTAGGATTGACGTTGCTTAATTTCTGTGATCGCACGGGAAACTGATTTTCAACGTGATGTTGCGTAAGCCTCAACCCGTGGTATGGTTTTTAAACACTTTTCAACTGATTCACACTAGACTGAAAACATCTAAAAGTTAGCTTCTTTGGCAAGATTCGAACCCTCGTCTCCTGATCGGAAAGCGAACGTTATATATATATATATATATATATATATATATATATATATATATATATATATATATATATATATATATATATATATATATATATATATATATATATATATATATATATATATATATATATATATATATATATATATATATATATATATATATATATTGTGTGTATTTAGGCAGCATTTTTTCATTAATACATGTCTCATTAAATAATATAGATAAGCGTTGTCTATATATTTTATGTAAAAATATGAAAAAAACTTACATAAAATATATAGACAACGCTTATCTATATTATTTAATGAGACATGTATTAATATATATATATATATATATGATTTGAAGATCACATGTAGATCATATATGGATAAGAATCCGCGAAGATGATAAAATGAAATAATATATATATGTATATATATATAGGTTTAGTTAAAGATTTAGTATCACTATGCGATTAGTATTTAATACAAGTATAATTAGTTTAAAACGATTTATATCTCAGGGTACTTTTGAATGTTTCTTTGTTTTTTTATAATCAAATTTACTAATATTTTCATACCAAAACAATGTTCCCAAAATAAAGACTATATAAATTCTGTATGAAGACTGTTTATTCCGATTCATTAGTACTATTAGACTCTCCTGCGGTGCATTAATCAAAAGACTCGCCATGCAATGTGTTGCACCTGTAGTTCCTATCACAAAAATGGTATTACGGACTGTATTTCAGAGCTCACCCCTAAAAAGTTTGTAATTCAGAATTATCCTTCTCTCCAGACTGGTTGTCAAACATAGCTAGATCAGCAAGACTGTACTGCTATTTAACCCATAGGTGGAGAAGAAATTCATTCATACCATTCACAAGCGAAACGGAAAACAGCGAAATCGGTGGGATTACAGCAGGCCGCTTCCTTATTTCGTGCAAATAACCTTTACGCTATGCAAACACCCACATTTGGTAAAATTACATGATATTTATCAAGCCGCATACATTTGAATTGGGTTCGTCGCTTCCATTTTCTGTGTCAATAAGCTTTACGCTATGCACACGCCCGCATTTCTGTACAATTCCATATTTATCAAGCCGCATACATTTGAATTGGGTTCGTCGCTTCCATTTTCTGTGTCAATAAGCTTTACGCTATGCACACGCCCGCATTTCTGTACAATTCCATATTTATCAAGCCGCATACATTTGAATTGGGTTCGTCGCTTCCATTTTCTGTGTCAATAAGCTTTACGCTATGCACACGCCCGCATTTCTGTACAATTCTATGATATTTATCGAGCGACACATATTTGAATAAGGTGCGTCGCTTCAATTTTCCGTGCAAGTAAGTGTCACAGCATGCACACACCCGCAGGACACACATTTAACATCAGGGAGATGCAGTTGAAACTTTTATGGCACATAATGAGGAAAAGGTCTTGGAAAACCACAAAGCAGATTTAAGTTTCTATGGCCTGAGGAAAGCAACGCACAACCTTCTTAACGAACATGAGTGAATGGATAGCGGAACAGGGTTTTGAAGAGATGGCAAAAAGTTATTCAGATCTACAAAGACATCATCGCTAACGTCCTTGAGTGACCTAGAACATAGAACAAGAAAAAGAATAATAACAATAAAAAAATCTTGAATTTAATGCTTCCTATTTATATCTCTAGAATCTGAGATACAGGTGACGTAATAACATAGCTGGAACCTGTTTTCACCATCACTGACTCTGTATGGAATGTATTTAACTGTGATCATATCCATTCTTTGCTTCCCGTAATCATATCTAACCGTAAACAGCAAATTAATGACACAAATCTGCTTTGTGTCTTCTGGTTATGAATTCGGGATTTTGTACACGCGGACTAATGAATGTAATGAATTTGAATCCTTCATAGTTATTACATTTTATTTCACTTCAACATTCATTAGGACGTGTACCTTACTTTCTTTTCTACGATGTCTGAGAAACTGCCCAACTCCTCTCTGAGGCCGTTGATTATATATCCGAGTGCATTACAAATCTTTCCCACGCTTGCAATAGCGGATGCATCTGTGTGGTAACGTGATTCTGCATTTAGAGACTGGAGTAACCTCAAGTCACCTCTGCAGTTGGCTTCCCTGGTGTGATATTGAGTGCAAATTCAATTCTGGCGTAATACTACATTCTTCTATTGTTTTTGTTTGAATGCATATACATCTAGGTGATTTTTGTGATTTGCAGACATAAATAGCATCAACTGATTATAAAAAAAACTGGTGGGGTGTGACTCTAGTTATTTCTAAGACGTTCAGTATGTTATGGCATGCTCCCCTTCTACGTAAGCTCCAGGGCTACAGTTTCCTGGGACAAATATTTGGTTTAATCCAGCTGTTCATAACGACCCGTAAAATGAAAATCGTTTTGAATGAGCTCGCTTCCAGATCCTTTTATACGAACGCGGGAGCCCACCAAGACTCTACCCTAGGTCCTACGCTGTTTCTGATCTACATCAATGACCTCCCCGATATCACCAGTTTCCAACTGGGGATTTATGCAGATGGCACTACCAATAACAAATCTGACAAAGGAAACCTGGCAGCTTCCCTTGATAAAGACTTCCAGTCAGTGGTTAACCGGGGCAAGAAATAGCAATAAACAGTTCCAAAACAAAACTGCTTTCATTTAGTCACTAGAGAGAACCTGTTCTACTATCTACATGGCTGATGCTAGATTCCAAGAATGCAACTGGCTAAGACTTCTTGGCCTCACCTTTTCCACTGACATAAAGTAGAGCTAATATATAGAATCTATACCTGCATCTACTGCAAGGATATTTGGGTCATTATGACGCATCAAAAAAATTTTCTCGTCTATAGCCATCTTGCACATTTACAAATCTACTATTTGTCCGAGCATTGAATACTGTTGCCATATCTGGTCTGGTGCTTCTGCTGTACATCTCGAGATTCTTGACAAAATCCAAAGAAGAATCTCTAAGCTAATCGATCCTGATCAGGCTTCTTAACTTCAGTCATTTTCTCAACGGCGTGACGTGGCTTCCCTCTGTCTTTTCTACAAATATTTTCATGGCATCTGCTCTGACGAGCTTTTCTTTTTCCCCCTGGCGCCCATAATACATGAATTTAAGCGTGCTACTAGATTATCTCGATTCCACACTTTTACTGTTGAAATAGTTAAATGCAACAGCCACTTCTACTCCAACAGCTTCTTTGTTCGAACTTCCCATCTATGGAATTCCCTGCCGTTTCCTTGCTTCCCTGATAACGACAATCTTTAAAAGTTTAAAGGCAACGTCAATCGCTATCTTCTGTCTTCTTGAACCCCGTTCATCTTTTTCACTTTCCCCAATACTCCATATTTTCAGCATTTTCTTTAATTTTCACTTCCTGTAACCCCATGCGTACGAGTGGCATTCCCGTCTTGCTTGAAGCGAAATTATGAAACAGAATTAATTAACAAAACTGGTTGTTACTTTAAATTGAAGTTACAAAACATCTTCGCTGGTTTCTGTCCAGATTCTCCTTACTTGTCCTTCCAAGAGTTTGTTTCGAATATAAATTAATTTCAGAGCGTCATTTTGTGCAAAACTGGATTATCAGACTGAAAGTTTTATTTTTACTATCAAGCTATCAGGCTGTCATCTCGGTCCCACCCTTTCACTGTCGAAACAGTTAAATGTAACCGTCACTTCTACTCAAACAGCTTCTTCTCCCACACTTCCCATATGTGGAACTCCCTTCCCCTTACTTGCTTCCCCGATGATTATAATCTACAAATATTCAAGGGTAATATCAATCGACATATGACCCCCTGAGCTTGTTCCCCGTCATTCTCTGTGTCCTTTCCCCAAACATGCCTCTTTACT
>OZ038503.1:50151215-50176215 GCA_964036315.1 Acanthosepion esculentum
AATTACACTTAACATGAAGAGGGTAAGATTGTAATGTTCAGTGGGACATCACGAGGGAGTCCATTCCACAAAGTATCAATTCTTTGTAAAAATACTAAGAGTAATTTTCTCTTTACATTTGAAACACGGAGGAAATGAGGGTGATTTAACTTCGCGGAAGTGGCATGGACTGTGCTAGATGTAAATGTATGAACTGGTGGAACTAAAGAATGGAACTAATCTAAACATTAGTCTAATCTATAAAATGTAAATTCTTGAGGAAAACATGTTTGAGTTGAAATTTCTTTTTATATTTGTAATACGGAGGGTGATTAGACTTCCTGTAAGTGGAATGGTGTGTTTTATCTGTAAATATTTGAATTACTGGAACTCAAGAATGTTCATTCTGAACATATGCAATGAGAAATTACCGATAGTATTGCGACAGGCTACACAGTGGAAAATAATGTATCGCACTCTGTTCAGATCTATCTACTCCCTACCCTGATATCGACACTTAATTTATTTTCATTGACTTTGAGTTTGCTCCACAAAGTAGTAGTTGACGGAAAAAATGTGTTGCAGTGGAACATTTTCTCACATTTCGAAATGAGGAAATGAGATTGATTCGACTCCGTGGGCATAGCACGGGGTGTCGAAGCATTGAGGGTCTTAATTAGTGAAACTAAAGAATGGAGTTCGCCTGATTATTTTCTATAGATATAGCGATATATTAGTAATGGGCAGTATGTAAGAGGTAGCAAAGTAAGGAATAAGTCTTTTACAAGAATACAGAATAAAGAATGCAAAATCATACTAACACTGGAAACCACGCTAACATTATTTGCACCTGGTTTTTAAATAAATCCATAGTCCAAAAAAAAACTACGAAGTCGTACTTCGGGTTCCGAATTAGAAGGCATTCAATATCTGATACTTAGTCATTTAGTTGAGTGGCGAAATTTCCAGGGTACATAATGAGAAAAATTGGGTCAGGAAAAAATGAAAAACACATGGTAGAATGAAGGCAAGAAGAACAGAGGAAACCAGCACATAACCTACCTATCGAGAGGGCAGATTCAAGACAAGACGGAAAGAGGAAACAAGTGAATAACCTACCTACCGACAGGGCAGATTCAAGGAAAGACGGACAGAAGAAAAAAGCGCATAACCTACCTATCGACAGGGCAGATTCAAGGCAAGGCGGACAGAGAAAATCAGCGCATAACCTACCTATCGACAGGGCAGATTCATGACAATACGGACAGAGGAAAGAAGTGAATAACCTACCTATCGACAGGACAGATTCAAGGCAAGACGTACAGAGGGAATAAGTGCATAACCTACATATCGATAAGGCAGATTCAAGGCAAGACGGACAGAGGAAATAAGCGCATAACATACCTATCGACAGGGCAGATTCAAGCAAGTCTGACAGAGGTAACAAGTGCATAACCTACCTATCGACAGAACAGATTCAAGGTAAGACGGACAGAGGGAACAAGTGCATATCCTACCTATCCACAGGACAGATTCAAGGCAAGGCGGACAGAGAAAACCAGCGCATAACCTACCTATCGTCAGGGCAGATTCATGACAACGCGGACAGAGGAAATCAGCGCATATCCTACATATCGATAATGCAGATTCAAGGCAAGACGGACAGAGAAAACCAGCGCATACCCTACCTATCCACAGGGCAGATTCAAGGCATGACGGACAGAGGAAACTAGCGCATAACCTACCTATTGACAGGACAGATTCAAGGTAAGACGGACAGAGGAAACTAGCGCATAACCTACCTATCGACAGGACAGATTCAAGGCAAGACAGACAGAGAAAACCAGCGCATACCCTACCTATCCACAGGACAGATTCAAGCCAAGACGGGCAGAGGAAATAAGCGCATATCCTACATATCAATAAGGCAGATTCAAGCCAAGACGGACAGAGGAAACCAGCGCATACCCTACCTATCGACAGGGCAGATTCAAGGCAAGACAGACAGAGGAAACTAGTGCATAACCTACCTATCGAACTTTTGTACATGGTAGACAGAAAAGTGATTAGGTGATATATCAAAAGTACAATATGTACTAAGAGATACAAAGGACAACATGTTGTGGAAAGCCATGATCGCCCACGCCTTGAAAACGCCCAGTATCTAAAAGCAGAATGAAAAGTGGTTCGAATCAAGAATCTTTTCAGAATTTCATATGTCTATGGCATAGTAATATCATACCAGACTTTTAATCTCTTACAAAAAGATATTTGCTAAGAACTTCAAACGACAGTAATTTGTGCAGCGCCATGATCGTCCACGTCTTGAGCGGCACATACAAAAAGAAGGGGAAGTGGCTCAACTCAAGAACGTTTCAGAACTCCATCCTATATAATGATTTTCTAAGCGTGACTTAAATGTGGCACGAGGCCAAATTTATGGGGTACACCGTTAGGATCGAATTCACTATTCAGTCGTAATGGATCTAGTGAGACAAACTTGCTCACCAATACTCCAAGTCGAGATGCCCACACCATCCCATATACGGCTAAGACATAGTAATATCATACCAGCCTTTTGATTAAATTGTTGAGTTGAGACATCGTAAAACCTACCAAATAACCTACTTTTCTTGTGGTATTTGCTAGTGAAAAAGCGAAACTTTGGAATGCGGAGGCCTTGAAAGAAATAGAATCATAGAAAATAATCTATTGAAAACTTCACATTCAAGATTCATTAGACATGTCAAGATTTGAAATATTTTAAAGACCAGGTGTTTATTTCAATTTCACTTACACTAGTTGATATATTTCCAACGTTAACGATGACTTTTATAAATGCATATCTTCTTTCTATGTGCCGTGTCCTTTCAGGACGTAGGCAATCATGGCGCTCCACCTCCCTCTATCGCTTGCAGCTCTCAACAAGTTCCTTCCTTCTGCCACCTCCTCCAGACCGCGTTCTGTCATCCACTTGCTTATGGCCGATAGCTATGTCATGCGTTGTTTTCTCTTGTCTCTCTTTCCCTCTATTCAGCCAATGAGTATCAGATTCTCCAGGCCCTCCTTCCTCATTATGTGTCCCAGAAATTTCAGCTGCCTCTTCTTGATGTTAAGTATAACGCTCATCCTTGTTTGCATCCTCTCACACGCTCAGTCCTTGATATCCTCAGCATTCTTCTGTAGAACCACATCTTCATCGCTTCGACTTTTTCATCTTTGAAGAAATCTCTAGCATTCGATGCTATAAAAAAAGAACAGATGTCACGAAACAGCTCAGTATACTTTTCTTCGTTACCAAAGAAATCCTCCTGTCTCGCAATACTCTGCCCGGCTTTTGGAACGCGTCCTTGGCCATCCCAATACGTCTACGGATCTCAGTGTCGCTTTTACCGTCCTCTATCAGAATGCTTCCCAGATATTTAAACTTTCGCGTTTGCTTGATTCTAGTGTTCCCGACCTGCAAATCGTATTTCGGGCTCATCCTCTTACTGACGACCATGCACTCCGTCTTCTTGTAGTTTATGCGTAGTCCCTTCTTCACACTCTCCGTCTCTACCTCTTGTAAGAGATTTTGTAATTTCTTTTCCGTGTCTGCTATCAGTACTGTGTTATCTGTGTATTTTATGCTGTTAAGATTGTGGGCGCCAATGCTAAATACCGGTAGATTTTCCAATTTTCTCAGAATGGCCTCGCTGTATAGGTTGAACAGGTCGGATGGGAAGACGCATCCTTGCCTTGCTCCCTTTTCTGTTTTTGTATTTTCGCTGAACTCGTTCCCTATACGCATGCATGCTGTTTGCTGCCAGTCTAGGTGCTTGATTATACCCGAATATATCAAGGTTATTGAGCAGTTCCAGCAGATCCGTGTGGCGTACTTTAGAAATTAAACTGCAGCAGTTTTATGATTGAGTCGTTACCATCAATTGTTAAATGAGAGAAAAGGATCAGTCTTTTTTATTGGAAATAATCATCGATATTAAATTTTAAAATAGGTCCGTAGAACACGAGCCATTGTTATTTTGGCTTCATCTTCAATTACATTGTGTACTAATTGACTTATGTACAAATCCCACTACTCTGAGACCACCATATGTTTTTACGGAGATTAAAAAAGAAATCTGGTATATAGATATTTGCAAAGTTGTTAAGAGAATTTCTTGTCTGGCTTTGTTATCCGTGGACACAATCTTAACAATATAAGACACACAGGTACCAATGAGTTGATGGGCGGGGTACACAGAAAGATAACTACAGAACCTCTTAGACAAGGTAGTAAAGAAAATCGTGAAGGAGTAAGCATAAATTGTAAGAAGACGGAAAGACAGCGTCCAGGGTATGACGTTAAACTACATTCAACAGCAAGTCTTGATCAGGTGGTTTTCAGGAACGTGGAACCACCTCTTAATTGTTCTCTTGGTCCACCCTGACCCGGCGTGGTTTCACCTGTTAGGGTCACAGCGATGGGAAAATAGTTAACCCCCAAACTGGGGTCAAAAGACTATGGAAGTGTAAAAATAGGTTTTTATAATAAAAATACCAGCAATACACTTTTAGAAAAAATTATTACCAGCAGTATATTTTTTGAAAAAAAAAATATTACCAGCCATACATTTTTGGATTAAAATATTACCAAAAATACATTTGTGGAAAAATATTACCATCAATACATCTGTAGAGAAATATTACCAGCAATATATTTGTGGAAAATTATTACCAGCAAAGTATTTGACTATTGACTAAAACCCTTTTTACAAAAATACATCAATGAAACTTGATCTACAAAGTGATTTCTTGCAAAAAATACATATTCTATTCATACGAAAGTATCCTAAAAAAATCTTGTCGGCATTAAATAACCCATTGAGGTGTTGATATGCCGTAAAACAAAATAAGCCAAACCAAACCTAAACGGGAAGACAGCAGAAGAAACATCTCAAGATGCCAGCTGCGAATTAGAGATGTCAAAATCCATCAAGTGCAAAAATCGAAATATCTGGGAAGTGTTTTAACAGACGCCGAAAAATATGACACCGGAATTCAAATCGCATCACCGGAATATTGAAAGATGTTCACCAAAAGCTAAACATAGACGTAACAATGTCGTTAGAATCACCACTACCACCACCACCACCACCACCAAAAAATAGATTTCTCTGGACAATTTCCTCACAGATGAAGAGGGGACTTCAGACAAAAAGTTATTTAGTTCTAAAAAAGCTGCCGAGAATATGAGAGACTGAGCATGCGAGCAAAGAGGAAAAGTAAAAACAGGAAACAGAAAAAGGCAGTCTAAATTTATGGGATATATATATATATATATATATATATATATATATATATATATATATGTTGATGAAAAGGGCTTGGAGAATTTAACACGTACAGTACATATTAAAAGCAGAAGGGGCAGAGGGAAAATGGAGTAAGCTACTTGATAAGGTTTTGTAAATGTATAGCAGGACACGAGAACAAATATAGAGCTACAAAAGAAGTTGAGGAGAGCCATAATCATTGACATCCTAAAGGGGCTGAAGGAAACAGTGAATAACATACTTAACAAGTTTGTGAAAATGGATGCCAGAACATGGACTGGGAGGGATAGTAAGGAAACAAACATTGCTTAGAGCTATGACGAATAGAAAGTTGTGGAGACCCATAACTGTCACCATCTTGAAGGGAATTAGGGAAAACATTGCGTAAACTACCTAACAAGTTTGTGAAAACGGGTGGCAGAACATGAACTGCGAGCGATAGTAAAGTGACAAACATTGCTTAGAGCTACAAAGGATAGGAAGCAGTGGAGTTCGATGATCGCCTACGTCCTGAATGTTATGGTGAAACACACCTATTCTATCGTTAAGTAGTAAGAGGAACGAGGGTCAGTCGACGTCAGTTGACAGCTTGAAAGATTGAACTCTCTGCCTAGGGGCGGAGAGGAACCCGAACGAGGCTACGCCGAATGGCGGAGTCTCATTCGTGGAGGTAAACCGGCCCTGAACCCGTTTATACGGGCTCAAAGGGTATATATTTTTGGCCGGGCCCACGGGCTCGGGGATCCCACGTTAAACCGGCCTTGTGCCACATGATACCCTCGTGGGGGGGGGGGGTGACTAAATATTAGTCGATGTCGGACGACTCGGCTAGATGGTCGAACTCTCTGCCTCTGAGCAGAGAGTAACCCGGACGAGGCTCCGCCGAAGGGCAGAGTCTCGTTCGGGGAGGTTGACCAACCCGATCCCGTTTATACGGGTTCTACAGGCATTTTTTGGCCGAGCCTACGAATACCCCACTTTATACCCGGCCTTGTGCCACATCTATCCCTCGTGGTGGGGACAGTAAATACTGTCAATGTCGGACGACAGTAGTCGACAGTTAGTCGAATACGAAAGTAGTCAGCGACCACAACAAGATTACTCATCGTAATACCTATTATATCATTTTCATAACGTTTGGTACGTCGAACTTATTTTAGGACCGATTTCAGTACAAATACAAGCCTCCACTGCGAAATAACTCCACAACAATGAAGAGATACAGTTATTAAAAAATGAGAGCAAATTCTTTTGGTGGAGGTAGGAATTCTGGTGATAAAAATATTTTCGATTTTCTTCTTTTGCAATGTTGTTCTATTTTTCGCCTGTTTTTGTTTTCTTCTCTGCGTGACTGTACAGTGGCCAGCAAGTTGGTCCTGTAGGTAATGAGAAGTGGTTTCAATCCTTACTGTTTGCCCTATAGTAGTGGCCTTAATCCCAAATTAAGTTACGCTCGGCGGAGTAATAGATACCAGATTCGATGGTTCGAATTATAATCGAGTTCATTGCATTCACTTATCCTTGGAAAAGGTATGAATCCATCTCTTGCCCCCCCCAGCTATGGGTAAAATAGCAACCTTGAGTGGTAAACGGTCTAAGAGGAGGAAAACTCTGAATTCAAAACCACCCACTTCCTCAATGGGTTAAATAGCTTCACAAATCAGCAACCTGGTCAAACTTGATGAGTACGGCCACGCTCTTGAAGATCTAGTCAATCGGAGAGGGGGTTCCTCCAACAAGAGAGAGTAGCCCCTGAACTTGGATTTCAATTAAATAAAGTTTAGTTATGTTTTCTTAGGTTGCCAGCCTGTCTCGCAAATGATTACTAGTGATTTCGATTTAACTGGTTTCCTCATGGCCTTGTATCAAACAGTGTTTAGTTTATAAATATGTACTAACCTTAGTAAATATGATATCAACTAAAATTAAACAGTGGAATCTGAAATAATATGCAAAATAGTCAACGATAACCACATACAGTTGGTTCAACAACAGATTTTTTCAAAATAATTTAATCTCTTATCAAAATAACGTTTCTTAAGAATATTCTTTAACATGTATAATCTGAAGTATGTACAAAATTCGATTAGGGCTTTAAAAATGAATATTATTGGTTTTAAATGTAGTCTGTGATTGTTCCCTTTTCTTAGTCGCTGTGCGTATTTTTATGTCTTGCCCTCGATTGAGCTATGAAGAGCGAGGAGCGATAACTGGTTAGCACTATTTTGTTCTTTCTTTTTAGCTAAATGTTTCAATTCCTCACTTTAAGATAAGTAAATTAAACAATATTTTCCCTTATGCTTGTTATTTAAGAATTATAAAAAAAATCTGGTAATGGCACTACCCAGTATTTCAACATTTCTGTGACTACTCCCATACAGCATCTTTTATTTACACTGAGGCCAAAAGATGCAACTGAATATTTATTCGACAAGTCATCCCCATATCCGACTAAACATGGCGCTACTAACACTACTGATTCTGTCAACACTTACTTCGATAAGCAGAATCTTTGTTTTGCTACCATGACAACCATTGATAACATTTTCAGCTTAAGTTCGTACACCACAACCTTCCAATTCTGTCCAGTCTCTGATGATACTACTACTATTTCTCCATTTTACTTACATCACACTGTTTTTTCGCCCGCTTCTGCTTCTACGCGAATTTTAGTCAATAGTTGTCGCAACTGACGTTTGTCCTCGGTATTCGGTCAATTTAACAGATATTTGCAAGCTTTGCAAGTAATAATGAGGTCAGTTGGAGCCGTGTGCGCAGGTATTTCTCGCCTCGTTTTCATATTAATCGAACAGGGTATCCACAATGACGTATAACTTTCTCAACAGCCAAGCACGCATGCGCACGATCTAATGGTATTTACGGACATGAATTTAATCTGTGGTGATCCTACGACGAACGCTAAAAGATGAATTTCATACTGACACACTGTTCATTGCTGAATGATTAGAAACGTTATTTATGTTAGTGTGTTCAACATTTGCTATTTATATAGATTATACCGCTTAAAAATGCAACAGATGGTAGCCTATTAAAGTAGGATTGATTAGATTTTGATATTTTGGAAATAACAGGGAATTTCCTTACTATTTTCTTTTTAAAAAAATCAATAGACGTTCTTGGGAAATTTGTTGCTTATTTTAAAGTGTATTAATATTACTAAAGAATCGGATCTAGACTGATGCATTCATGTGTCACTGTCGTTGTTCAAAATTTATTATAAACGGTTAATTATTAAGCGGACCGTTTTTATTCAATTTTAGAACCTTACTTGGAACTTCTGTTACGAATGCAGTGGAACTTCGGTTCACGAATTTAATTCGTTCCTGAAGGCCGTTCATAACCCGAAATGTTCGTAAACCGAAACTATTTTTCCAATAGGAATCAATGTAGAGAAAAGTCGCAGTTCAATAAATTTGAAAAACAAAAGCACGGCACAACCCACGAATGTCTACAACACGGCGGTCGACTTAGAAATTATTCCGTTCGGGTTAACTCGGTTCAGCAATGTTGTTCGATTACCGAAATTTTGTTCGATAACTGAGGCATTTTCATTTCGAATTTTCTGTTCGAAAACCGATTTGTTCGACATAAAATTATTTGTAAAATATCAGTGGTTGAAAGCGTACAAAATGTTTAAATTTCGGCATTAAATAACTCATACGGGCTGTTATGCTGCTTTTCAAAAGCAACCAATCAATGACCGACATTATATTTGAATTTTGGAAGATCAAAGCTGACTGGAAAGCAAGCGGTTGGAAGAAAGTTATAGCAATAATAGAATGAGAATAATGGACTTGAGAAGTGAATATTGATGAAAAACTGCTTTAATAAAAGTATTTTATAACTTCTAACCGACAGTAACGCTGTTTTTAAAAATCATTTCACCCCAAGCAAGACAATAAAGCCACCGAGACGCAAGGAGTTAGTGAATGTTAGAGAATATGCGAAAAATAAAAACATTATTAAGGAAATAGAACAATAAGGTTAGCTTTTCCACCATGAGAACCAGTTTATTGAAAGAGTGCCATTCGACAACTAAGTTAGTGGCAAAACATACCTGGCTTGAAAGAATTAAGACGACAGAAGATAACGATTGATATTGCATTTAAATTTCTGAAGATCAAAGTTGATGGAAAGCAAGAAGCTGAAAGAGAGTCCCACAAGCAAGAAGTGCGAGAGAAGAAACTGTTGACAAAAACTTATGGTTACAGTTAACCATTTCAACTGTAAAAGACCTAACTGACAATCTAGTGCTGTGCTTAAATTCCAGACTTGAAGAAAATTGATGGTCACAGGACAGATTGAAAACAGGAAGGGCAGAGGAAAACAACGCATAACCTGCCTTTTTGGGTAAATTGATGGCGGAGCAGGGGTTTAGGAGAATTAACAAAAAGACAAAATTTATAAAGAGCTACAGAGAGCGGGAAGTTGTGAAGAACCGTGATCGCCAGTGTCCTGAAGGCACACGGTCCATAAAAGAAAGATAATAATAAAAAGGATATAAGTAATTTTCTTCGTTTTTGCATATTTTACTCAAATACATCGATAGCCTCAGCAAGCAATCTATTTTCTAGATTTCCAATCAGCTGACACTTCTTTTTATGCATTAAGCTGATGCCAATATATTTTAAAGAAAATATTATATTGTCACAAATTCAGAGCGTCGCGATAATGAAAACTCTTGGTTGGTTGAAAATATTACTTTTTCAGCTAAATTGTATCTTCTATCATGAATTAATACTTCCAGTTCTGATTCACTTATGTCTACAAGGAATATTTTGATATCTTGAAAGGCTTTATTTGATACTTACGAATTATCAACCATTTGTAGGTTATTTAAACCGAAACCTATTTTTAGATTCTAAGAATAAGTTGTATATTACATTGACTAGTTTGTTTTTTTTAAAATAACTGATTTTTTCATATTTATTTGTTACCTATCGGTCGGCATTTAAGCTAGCTCCTGCGGAGGGATCATGATTGGGCCTTTATCAAAAGAGGTAGCGGTTGTGATAGGCAACAATAAACTACAGAAGAACACAAAATTGATCGCTGCATTTAAGTATTGCATTAATATTTAGGCTATCGAACGAGGGCCAATAACCCCTGAAGTCTCCACTGCCACTGGAGTAAAAAAAATCTATCAGCAAGAGAAAAATATTTAGATATTTTTTTTTCTACGTCTGCGGACCTGATCGTTCGATAGCTTTCCTTCGGAAGATTGGCGCGATTGCGTCTCGATTAAGGAACGAGCCTCGCGAAACGGAGTGGCTCTTGCAGCGTGTCTCACTGGCGACGGTTCGAGGTAATGCTTTCTCCATCATAGCGGCTGGCAGAGGATAGAAAAAATGGTTTATAGTTACGTTGTTCTGGAATTGTCATCATTGGTCGACTGAACTTGCTTTGTTTCAATGACTTTTGTTTTGTTATTATTAGTTACTTTGTTCAATAAATTCATAATGTCGTATTTAGGCTTACCATTTAAAAGTTCAAAGATGATTCTTCTGACGTCACTTAATTTAAAGAAAATTTGATATACGTAGGTCCTTATTTTTCGTACAAACAATTATTTTTATTTCATCGGTGACTTTCGCTGGTCTTCAAAATTAATTTCGATTATTTCCAAATTTATTTCCAAGTTATAAAATTGTTTACTGTACAAAAAAACTGTCGCAAAAATAAGAAAAATATCGCTGTAAACAATCGCAGTAATAAAAAAATTGGGAATCCCAAATTTCCGAATTGTGGGTCCGGATCCGGCCCAGAATGTTTTTAATTTGTTCACAGTCGACCTGATTCCTAAATGGTATGATATGTTGAGCTACGACCTCTAGGACTAAAATTGAAAAAGTGTGAAACAGTGACACACTGACATTAGCATTTATTATATAGATTTATATTCTGGCTTCATTTTTTTTATTTATATTAATTTATTATATTAATTTTAATAATATTGATTTACATTAATTTATTAATAGATTAGGCAAATAGGTCTGATCATTTTATAATTGATGTTGCTAGATGTAACCGTAAGTTCTATGCGCTAAAGGTTTCTTCTTTCGCTCTACCCGCTTGTGGAACATTCTTCCGGCTACTTGCTTGACCTTCAAATTTTAAATCCAATGTCAATCGTTATCTTCTGTCTTCTTAATTCAAAATCGTTTATTGTTCTCTCTCCTAAATAACGTTTGTCTTTTTCTCATGTTATTTCACACTCGCTAACACCTAAGGTCTTAGTGACTTTATACTCTTACGTGGGCTGAAATAATTAAAAGAGAGATGGAAGCACTCTCTTAATTACGTGTTGTGTTCACTGAATACTAATTTTGTATATGCATAAATGTTTGCCGCGCTTTCGGGTTGAAACATAATCAAATAACTATCACATCCAAATTTTTCGAAAAAGAGGCTTACAGACGTAGAGTAATGAAGGAGCATGCGCGTCAGCGAACCAGTTAAATCGTTGCTATGGCTACAGTTTTTAGCTATCAATATGTTAGCAAGCAAAGACAAGAGTGAGATTTCCCGGGCCAAGACAGACACGAGGATTTCGCATGGATAAAAGCAAGTAGCGAGAATTCCTCGTGTTGCTTCTACACTAACAGACCTTGGCAGTTGCCGGGTATATAAACGACGGGAAACCGAGAAAATCCGCCGAATCTCACTCCCTCTCTGTTTAACTGTATGGCTGTTTGCTTGCGTCGGTGGGTGAGTATAAAGAAGCGCTTCCATTCAAACTACAAATTTGAGTTGGCTTACATAGAAAAAAAAAACGGAATTACACAGATAATTTCTTTGACAATCACACACAAACAACAATATTGAATGAGTAATCTGGCGTCGCTTATGTGGGTAAAGAGCAAGCTGGATAATAATGTTTTGATCAGAGTTCGATCTTAAACGCAGACATTTAGCATTTGAAAAGACAATAAATATAACAAAACTATTTTGTCAATAAAGCTTGCAATAAAACTTGCTTTCCAAGTCTTCATTGCATTCCTATATAAAATCCATGTACAATGCATATTGTAAAACAATTTACAATTGATATCCATAGTAATGCAATCTATTCTGTCAGTAAAATTTGCAATAATTCCTAATCATTAGCAGTCGCTACTTTCCTGATGTTCAATGAAATCCTATAATAAAACAATTTACAGTTAATTTCTATAATAAAATTAGTTATACAAACAATCACTTTAAACTCACAATCATGTTTGCAATAATTTTTAACAACTGACGATCCCTATCTTCCTTGATATTTAATGGATTTCTATAATAAAATAATTACGGGTACAATCTATAATAAAATTTACTATACATATAATGATATCATTTTATCTGTCAGGTTTGCAGGATTTCTAAACATTGACAATCATTTCCTTCTTGATGTTTACTTCCTTCCTATAGTAACAAGGGTTATGCATATGATGACGCTATTCTCTAAGACATTTGCAGGATTTTCTAACCATTGACAATCAATTGCTACCTGATATTTAATGAATTTCTACAGTAAAAGCATTAAAAATTATTTCTATAGTAAACTTGATTATATATATGATAACCCTCTTCTCCTAGTTAAGTTTGCCGCAATTCTGATGTGTGCGTGGTGTAAAGGTAGGCTGATTGAATTTTGAATTCCAGTTGGCTTCGTTACATTCATTTACGGTTAAATACTCTTAGGAAATGTGTGAATGTATTTTCTTTCCCCCATCTATCGGTAAAATAGTAGGACTTATATCCGGTAAAAACCTTGTTATTCTAAAAAAAAAACAAAAAAAAACTCTTAATGCAATATTCACTCCTCATCCACAAAAAATTATCCCTACAATCTAAAATATATTTCGGTTTCAAATAACGAAGAAAGGTTTGATAAAACGCAAAAAAGCAAATCAATCAGTTGCTGCAATTCCTATTCACTGAAGGTCACTGGCTACCTAATATAAATATGTAGATATAGATTCTTTCAGTAAAGCCGGCAGTTAAAATTGCGTGCTAATATTCAATGTGTTCCTAATGTAAAACCATTGATAATGCATATCTATAGTAAAGCTATTTAGAATTCGTTACTATAATAAAAATTGTTATATAAATTGACCCTTTTCTGTCAGATATGTTTGTAATAATTGTAACGACAGACAATCAGTCGCCTCCTGATGGCGATGGCATTTTTGTAGTAAATTCATTTCGTATTTGTAAAATTTGCTTTGCATATAATCAGGGCCAGGTTATGACATTTTGAGGCCCCTAAGCTAATTAAATTATGCATGTTCGTCAGACGGAACCACACTGTAACTAGCTCAACTCCGTCTCGAATATGTTTTACTCATGACATATTTTAGCGACATTTGCATGGCTTGAAGTAAAATTATTGCCAATACTTTAAATAAACTACAATCTAGAATAGCTCTCTTTGGTTCGTCAATGAAAATATTCTTTAAGAAATACCAGAGAGAGAGAGAGAGAGAGAGAGAGAGAGAGAGAGAGAGAGCGGAGGGTGGGGGAAACATGGTCAGAATCCAAAATCACCAACCTCTTTAACTTTCAGAAAAGAGGTAGCACTTTGCTTTTGCAATTTTCTTTTTAATTATCTCTTTCTAAATATATATATATATATATATATATATATATATATATATATTTAGAGATAGATAGATAGATAGATAGATAGATAGATAGATAGATAGATAGATAGATCGCCGAGTGATTAGAACTTTCGTTTTTCAAGCATGAGAACTGGATTCGAATCTCTTTGTAGCTGATCAGGTGTGCGGCACTATTTGAAAGTGCCTGAAACCCATACTCGACTCAATCCTTGTGAACGAAATTAGGTAAACGGAATTTGTTCGTCGATGACTAGAGACGAATGGTTTGAGCTAGTTCACACTTGCTATATGCTCTCCTAGAAACTGAATGTAAAACGTGCTTAGTTGCATTATAAACCACAGGGTGTTGAAAAAAAACAAAATGGTTCTCAGCAGCAATCTGCAATAGGGATTGACAAACAATTATTTTGGTAATATAAGAATAATCCGACATACCTTAGTGGAAACTGATTTATAATCGTTATTCTGCGTTTCACGCCATCTCGCTATTCGGAAGATTAATATAAAATGAAAACTGCCAAAACCCACCTTTATACAGCCACTCGGAGAAAAAAAAACATGAATATTTTTGCCTCTGCAGCGGCTTTTCTTGGTTTAGTTTTCCTTTTCGGGTTTCTTAATTCTATAGGCGTGGAGCACTGTTAATTTTTGGTTATGTAAGGGTCTGTTTCCTTTTTACATTTTTTTTTCTTTCTTTGTAAGATTTTTTTGCGGTAGAATTAGTTTTAAATTGCGGCATGCATATGACAAAACGCAACTACTAACATGTTCATATGTTTTTTGACCATCGACAAAGGCCGATAAGAACGATTTCCTGAGGTGTCATTGTAGTTCACTTTCTGTATTCAAGGTACGTTCCTGCGAAGAAATATGCCTTATTTTTAATTTTATTAATTACTGAAATAGAGGCACAGTGGAGTAATGGATAGCGGCTCGGATTGAGGAATCGGAGAGCCGAGTTCGAATTCCAGTCGAATCCATTGCATTCACTTACGTGTTAATACCCTCTTCTTCCCTCCCCCCAGCTATAGAAGAAGAATTGATTCAACAAAGATAGTTTAAAGGTATGTGCAATTCTTCACAGAACGGTTGCAGGTGGAAGTGCCGTGAGGGCGTGATAAATTTTTCCACGGTACTGCCGATAAATCCATATTAATCTCAACCTGTGTCACTTTCCGTTGCGTCGTCGGCTCATGTATAAATACATTGGTACTTGGATTGTAGAAACAATACTAACTGCATAGAGCTACAATCCCTATTTGGAATATCGTAACAAAAGAATCTTTGTTACTTATAGAAGACCCAGATTTTGTTGAAACTTTTATAAGGTACTTCGCATCATTTGCCAGAACAAAATAGTAGGGGACAACAAAATACAATTATTCCCTGTGAATTATGTAACCCATCAAACGTCAGTGGGTGGGGCCCAAGTATTTTTCCGAATATCTAATTTCAGTGATCTGTTGTTTTCCTTTTCCGTGTGCGTTGATGAGACGAAGTGGTGAACCATTACAAGTGCAGCCAAACTCTTATATTAATAATTGGCCGACACAAGAAACTGATTCTGACTATTCAAGTGTTTATATTGTTGTTGATCTAAATTTCCGTTTTGACATTCCAGGATTGTTTAAGTATTCTTTTTTTAGGAAGGTTATTCTAGTTATATTGCAAACGTTTACATAGATCTATCTGTCTATCAACATATAGGGGAATCAACATAAAAATAAGAGACAGTGGAGAGGCGGAGAGGGTGTGCGTGAGGGAGTGAGAGAGAGAGAGAATGAAGATTTTGATATAAGAGGAGACCATTTGGTTATGATGATGTAGAATTAGCTATAATCCTCATCATAAAACCTAAACTATTTTGAATGTTGGAGAGATCGCGAATTATAAAGAATCTATAACACTCGAAATATCAGAACATCTATCTATCTATCTATCTCAATTTCTTAGTGGGTAAGCGAATGCCAAAATTATGCCACACCCAGCTTAATGATAGCATTATTATTTAAAGGAGAAAGTAAATTATTAAAGCTAATTTTAGGAAGGATATTCTAGTTATATTGCAAATGTTTACATAGATCTATCTATCTATCTATCTATCTATCTATCTATCATAGTGGTTGGTTAGTGCTACCGCTAATTAGCATATATGTGTGACGTAAGTTAGTGGCAACGTTACTTGGACTGTTGCAATGTCTCTTATGACTGACCGGTAAAGGAGGGAACTCCTTTGCCAACAGTATTAGTTCAAGCACCCGAGGTGGGGGCATCTCCGTGGTAGTACCTGTCTTTCAGGAGAAAGTGGGGTCTATTGCCTAGTGTGTGAGGCTTCAACAAAATGGAGAAGTGCCGTGAGGACGAGATAAATTTTTCCACGGTACTGCCGATAAACCCCATATTAATCTCAACCTGTGTCACATTTCGTTGTGTTGTGGGCTCATGTATAAATACAATGGTCCTTGGATTGTAGAATTAATACTGACTGCATAGATATACAATCCCTATTTGGAATATCATAACAAAAATATCTTTGTTGAATGTAGAAACTAAGTTCCGCTAAGCATATTTTCAGTGTAAAACAGGTGGGTTGTCTGGGTAGTGCATAAACACAAATATACATAAACAGGTGTCTGAAGCATAAATTAATTAAAAAGTAATATATTTAGTTCTGAGTTAAGTATTGAAACGTCTGATTGGAATTTCTCTAACCTATCATGATGTTAAATAAGTATGAATTTAAAAATAATTACAATATGATTTTGTCTGATTAATTTACGATGTGTTCATACTTCTTTTTACTGTACCTGTTGGAAGGAAGCCGTTTAAAAATATATGTACTTTACCAATTAGACATTCTCTGTTGCCAATGAGTAGTCAGAAAGAAGAGGAAAAAATTTGCCGATAGTAAAAAAAACTTTCTGTTGCCAAGGTGCTTCACACAACAAAGTTAAGGTTACCATTCTTGTCTCCGTGTGCTGTTTGATGTTTTCTCAATCACTGGAAGAGATTTTTCTCGACAATTATCAGGAACATAATAATCGTCAACAGCAATTAAATAAAGAGTAAGGGGGAATCAACATAAAAATAAGAGACAGTGGAGAGGCGGAGAGGGTGTGCTTGAGGGAGTGAGAGAGAGAGAGAGAATGAAGATTTTGATATAAAAGGAGACTATTTGGTTATGATGATGTAGAATTAGCTATAATCCTCATCATAAAACCTAAACTATTTTGAATGTTGGAGAGATCGCGAATTATAAAGAATCTATAACACTGGAAATATCAGAACATCTATCTATCTATCTATCTATCTATCTATCTATCTATCTATCTATCTATCTATCTCAATTTCTTAGTGGGTAAGCGAATGCCAAAATTATGCCACACCCAGCTTAATGATAGCATTATTATTTAAAGGAGAAAGTAAATTATTAAAGCTAATTTTAGGAAGGATATTCTAGTTATATTGCAAATGTTTACATAGATCTATCTATCTATCTATCTATCTATCTATCTATCTATCTATCTATCTATCTATCTATCTATCATAGTGGTTGGTTAGTGCTACCACTAATTAGCATATATGTGTGACGTAAGTTAGTGGCAACGTTACTTGGACTGTTGCAATGTCTCTTATGACTGACCGGTAAAGGAGGGAACTCCTTTGCCAACAGTATTAGTTCAAGCACCCGAGGTGGGGGCATCATAAAGAATCTATAACACTCGAAATATCAGAACATCTATCTATCTATCTATCTATCTATCTATCTATCTATCTATCTATCTATCTATCTATCTCAGCCTCACACACACTCTCTCTCTCTAGACAGACAGACAGACACACACACACACACACACACACACACACACACACACACACACACACACACACACACATATATATATATATATATATATATATGCATGTATATATATATATGAATCTGCTCAAACATTTGCCATGGAAATATCGACAGTCTTACGACGTTGAGTATGTGAGAAAGAGATTGCAGCGTATACATTTATCTATCGCATCTTATTTATCTCGATCTATCCCCACCCCCTGATGTCTACAAGTAACCCATTTTTTGGCCTATGTATGAGATATTATAACATAAAGAGATTATCTACAAAAGATGTGAATGTATTCATAAAATATTTTCTTTATCCCTCACTGATCTTTGACGAGATAACAAAGTTCCTGCTTGACGTAGTTTTTCTCCTCTCTACACAAACATGATCGGCTATCAAATTATTTTTTCTCTTCTGAATCTTTAATGTAAACACCATTATTTCTTTGTATATTCCGTAGAGACTGTTCTGGAAGTACTACTCAGTATTTTGTGGTTCTAGTACAAATTCTCGGCACATCTATCATATCTATCTGTCTATTTATATATGTTCTATCTATCTATCTATCTATCTATCTATCTATCTATCTATCGCAGTCTGTTCATATCTATCCATCTCAGTCTGTTCATATCTATCTAACTATCTATCTATCTATCTATCTATCTATCTATCTATCGCAGTCTGTTCATATCTATCCATCTCAGTCTGTTCATATCTATCTATCTATCTATCTATCTATCTATCTATCTATCTATCTATCTATCTATCTGTCTGTCTGTCTCTCTCTCTCTCTCTCTATCTATCTATCGCAGTCTGTTAATATCTATTCATCTCAGTCTGTTCATATCTATCTATCTATCTATCTATCTATCTATCTATCTATCTATCTATCGCAGTCTGTCCATATCTATCCATCTCAGTCTGTTCATATCTATCTATCTATCTATCTATCTATCTATCTATCTATCTATCTATCTATCGCAGTCTGTCCATATCTATCCATCTCAGTCTGTTCATATCTATCTATCTATCTATCTATCTATCTATCTATCGCTAACAAAATATATTGCTTAGCTTAATATAAAAATCTGAGTATTGTCAGAAAACAATAAAAAAAATCACTGACAATCGAATTAGCTTATTTGTGATTCTTTTGGTACTCTTCCACGATTGTAAATTCTCAGTTTGTTTGTTTGTTTGTTTTTTCATTCAATTTACAGTTTGTTATAGTAGGGATCAAACAGACCTAGTTATTCCTGTATATCTATAAAGATCAAAGGAAAGAAATGAAGATGCCTTGTGGAGGGAAACACGCTTTTTAGTTTTGTGTCCGAAATAGAATTAAATTCGCGTAAATTTCATGGATGAAAGATATTAGAAAATAACCCAAAATATTGGATTTATAAACGAAAAACTAAAAAGATTTGTCAAGCATTTCGATGTTTATTAGCATAAAATTGCTATTAAAGCAGAACGATTAGATGAAATAAGATCAAGATAAAACAATGACTGATTTTAATCATTTCATCCGAAGCAAGGATATAAAGTCACTAAGACGCAAGGGGGTTACTGAGTGTAAAAGAATAAGAAAAAGAAAACATTATGAAGGAGCTATAAGAATAAAAGAAGACAAATCATGAAGACAGTAGATATCGAATCACATTGCATTTATATTTTTGAAGATCAAATTTGACCAGGAAGCACTGAGCAGGAATGAGTTCCACAAGAAGTGCGAACTGTTAGCATAGAAATTACAGTCACATCTAACCATTTCAACTGTAAAATAATGAGACCTTGCCGCCAATCTAGTACTGCGCTTGAATTTATAAAGTCTGGGCAACATAGATGAAAATACAACAGAACAATTTCCATGAAAATAAGAAAAAAGTATAGGGAAGATACAAGGGAGTTACAAGGAACCTCGGGAATTTTAAAAATATTTTCTAGACAATATCAAAAGAACTTTTCCAAATAATAGAAAGTACAACACTTAAAGACTTACAAAAGCAGCATTAACTAACTAAAATGGACTCCGACGAGACAATAATGTTATAATCCAAATGTTAACTTTCGACACTACTTTAAACAAATCTTTAGGAAGAAAATACCCCATTTATACGGGAAAGCTCGATAACAGCGACCTTTAAGAAAAAGGTTTTTAAAATATACACCCGACAGTAAGGTTAATTTTCGCTCAATGAATGCCGAATGTTTCCTTCTTAGGAAAACATTAATTATACCGTTACCATTTCAAAATATCAAAATATCCGATCTAACATACAGCCGTACTACGCTGCAAGCGTTTCTGATCCTTGAAATTAAGCAGCTTCGATTCTGGTCAGTTTTAGACAGGTAAACATTTAGCAACAGCAGGTACAAAGAGAATGGATGAAATCTTTCCACCCTACAACCACTTTCCCACAGCCGATACGTTGCTGACCTTTCGATACCGCATCGCTATTTTCCTGACAAATTTTCAGAAGGGATAGTACCTAATGTTAGCTTCAAACCTTAATGCATTTTCCGCTGGGTCAGATCTTCACATCTAGGACCCGCCAGGCTAAGTACACAGAGTCGACTCAACACCATTGTCTTCATATTTCATTCGTAAGGAGGGAGTTTTCCCCCAAAGAGCTTTTTCCGGGAATTGTTACTTTGTGAGACAGGCTCTCGAGAGGAAGCTTTTCTGATCACCGTTATCTATCCTACCTATCCCCATAATATGCACTTCCTCCCTTTACAGCCTTATAATAACTTCATTCAATAATCCTCAGCATTGCGTGGGGCTTTTATCGGAAGAACAAGAGTATAAATAATATTTCTGGGCCTTTTATTCTTAGAAAACGAGTACAAATAACATATTGGTCTTTTTATTGGGAGAACAAGAGTACAAATAATACTTCTGGGCCTTTTATTGTTAGAACAAGAGTACAAAAAGTCTTGGGACTTTTATTGGGAGAAGAAAAGTACAAATAATATTTTGGGCCTTTTATTGTTAGAACAAGAGTACAAAAAACTTTGGCTTTTATTGGAAGAAAAGTACAAATAATATTTTTGGCCTTTCATTGTTAGAACGAGAGTACAAAAAAAATCTTGGGCCTTTTACTCGGAGATGAAAAGTACAAATAATATTTTGGACCTTTTATTGTTAGAACGAGAGTACAAAAAATCTTGGGCCTTTTACTCGGAGATGAAAAGTACAAATAATATTTTGGGACTTTTATTGAAAGAACAAGAATACAAATAATATTTTGGGGCCTTTTATTAGAAGAACAAGAGTACAAGTAATATCTTGGACCTTTATTGGTGGAAAAAGAGTACAAATAACATATTGGGCCTTTTATTGAGAGAACAAGAATACAAATAACAATTTGCGGATTTTTCTTGTGCGAACAAGAGTACAAATAACATCCTGTGCCGTTAACTGCAAGACAAAGTGTTCAAATAATGTTTTTTTGACTTTCATTAAGAAAACAAGAGTATAAATAAAACAAGGTATATCTAATTTCACTCTAATTACTGGGGTGCGTTGTTACCATTACTTAAACTATATATGAAGTACTGTCCTCATCTTTGTTGCTGTTATCACTGTGGACTACTGTCCACATTTTGTTTTGTTGTTGTTATCACAACCTTATAGTTGTTGTTCTCTCCGATCTTCAGCAGGTGTATGCCAAGTAATCTACAGGGAATTCCGAGCTTAACCCTTTATTTAATCGACACTGGTAGACTGTTTACGTTACACTTCCCATATCTAGAACATATTGTCTAGTACTTATTTATAGGTACTGCTCAGTTATTGGACACTCTGTCTTCACTGAAAGCAAGTACACGCTGCTCGGCTCAGGGATTAAACTCGCAATTACTAACATGTCTGTAGATGAATGTTTTATGTTACTCGGATCGGCATAACCTGATGAAGGCAGGAGTGTACAACAATCGAAAAGTTGTGATAACAAAAAAAAACAATAAACAGCATGTAAATCAGGTTAGGCATTTTCGATAGAAATTCAAGAAATGAGAAGAACTGATAAATCCATATATCACGACCTTGATTTGGAAGCTTTCAGTTATCATTTTTTTGTAAAATATGCATAAGAAAAGAAGTAAAATTACTGCATTGGAATCTTTATACCTTGGTTCAACTTGATTTTCTAAAATCAAGGAATTTCACCTTTATCATCGTATCTAACTGAATTTCTTCGATTGTGAAAGTTATCTTTATTTACCTTCTTGGGAAAAGTAAAACTGGCTGAGACAATCTCTCACTAGATTAGACCAGAACCGCGAAAATCTTACTTGGAGACACGCTTTGATCACGGACACGTGTCCGTTGATACTATCAGAAGAAACCATTCACCCTGGCTGTTGATTCAGTCTAGGAAGATTAGTAATACCATGTCATCACTGCCCTTGATAAACTGACAGCTCACATTCAGATTTAGCCAACTAGTCGAAATTGTCTCTCTCCATTCAAAAGAGTCACAATAATGCGACTACTAGTATTTAATCATACTTAGATTGTAAATGCTAAAGCAATTGAAAACAGCACGGCTAGTTGACATTATGTTAACATAATTTAAGTTTAATGATTAAGGTTAGAAATTTTCCAAAAATAAATATTTTTTGAATTGCCCGAAAGACGAAAAAACATCTCTGAAACATCCTGTCGCCTCTGGTAATTTCAATGTTCACTTTTATATCTATATTTACACACGCTCTATCAGTTATGTCACTCTGTTATAAACATCACTGATGGTTACCACTCCACCCTTAGGATTGAGTGTCTGATACTTTTTAAAGTCTACTTCAACTCTATACATCTAACGACTCAGTCTTAACTCTGATTTTTCATTTACTAATTATTTATTTTGTATTTTGCCTCTTTTACTTCTCACTAGAAGCGGGTAAGTTTACATATCGTATATATATATATTTATATATATATATATATATATATATATATCGGATTTATACATATATATATATATATCGGATTTATACATATATATATATATATATATCGGGTTTATACATACATATATATATATATATATATATATATATATATATATATATATATATATATATATATATATATATATATATATATATGTACACACAGTTATGTCACTCTTTTTGAGCTACTGATACCATGCAATTCAGTATTAACCACCAAAACCAGACTTTTCTGGTAATAGCTAGACATCCATCAAGATTAAAAGTCATACCTGTCATGTAATAATATCTGGATTGGAGTCTAGATGCATGGTGAGCTCACTGAGAGTGTTAGACATCTTAGACTTTAAGTTCTCCTACTAGGAGAAAGAAATCTCGGACGTAACCCCTGCAGCTTAACAGCATCCAGTGATGTTGACAAATTCTTCTTTTCCGGTACATGCTGTCTTGAGCCACTCTGCATCCATTTACTCACCATCCATCCATTATACCGGTTGTAACAGCAAAATAGTTCAACTCGTGTAACAGCATAGTTGTCCATCCACAAAATGCTTAATATCTTAGAAAAAAAAAACACTAAACCAATTTTGTTTCTTTTTTAGATTTTCATATAAGATGTTTAGCCATCTTAACATCATTTGTCGCAAGAATTGCTGAAATACCATTTGAACTATTCAGCTAAAAAGAGAACCGGTTAAAATCGTTTTGTATCAGACCCCCTGTCTTTCCAAACGAGCAATGGTGAAAGGAAAAATACCATTCACGAGTTTAGTAATGGAACCAACATTCATATTCTGGCTTCCATCTTCAAAGTCTATTCAAGAACCATCAAGAGAAAGGTGAATAATTTAAAAAAAGAGAGAAATGTAGATAGGAAAACAGGATCATGAGTTCAGAACAGGAATAGGGATGATCATTTCAACTTAAAGTTAGGTTAATTAGAAAAGACCCAACTCACTCCATAAGACGTTTGTCACGTGAGAGAGGAGTTTCACCTATGAGAGTCCAAAAAGCAGTGAAAAAAGACTTGGAAATAAAATCATATGTGAAACCTGTTACTTCAGGACAGAAAGTTAGAAGTTATGAAGATCATCCTGAGTAAGCGGGAAAATGATCCTGGAATAACATATATATATATATATATATATATATATATATATATATATATATATATATAGTTTAGGAAAAACTAGGTAATTCGTATGGGTAGACCCAATGAGGATAGAATCCAGAGAGCTCAATGTAAATCAGAGCTAATAATTTAAATAAAAACAGACCACTTTAAGGTTCCATATAATAAATTATTTCACCACAGCCCTTCCAAAGGACAGTGGATCATCAGATTTATTTCCAAAGTTGAAAGTTCAACTTTGGAAATAAATCTGATGATCCACTGTCCTTTGGAAGGGCTGTGGTGAAATAATTTATTATATGGAACCTTAAAGTGGTCTGTTTTTATTTAAATATATATATATATATATATATATATATATATATATATGTATATATATATATATATGTATATATATATATATATATATATATATATATATATATATATATATATCAGTTTAGGTGAAACCTATTTAGGTTTTCCTGGATCTTTAGGATTTATTTTATATATATATATATATATATATATATATATATATATATATATATATATATAAGAACTTTATTTCAATCCTTCATGAGCTTCCGATCCTATGATTAAATAATGACGAACATGTCCTTTTCGTTCATGATCGATTTAATCACGATTCTTCTGTTAAGCTTGGGGAATAATTATACATTCTTATTGTTCAAAGTAGAGATTAATAAAATTATGAAAGCCACGGAGAATTCTAATAAGATATCTTTAATCATTTCAAAGATACAAAGGTTCAAAGCTTAATCTAACAAATGGACAATTTTACTTTTACACGATGTGTACAAGTTTGCTGTTACATCCAATATATGTATATATGAGTTGGCTTCTGACGCACACATATGTATATATCCGTGTATGTAGGTGTGATTACCTATGCACAGACATACGCATATATATATATATATGAAGAAATATAGTCTTAAAGTGTGCTATATTTATGGGATAAAGTGCTCAATATCAGAGATAGAGCGTGTGTAAATATAAAAGTGAACATAGAAGTCTGTTTCATGCTAGATGCATTCGTCAGGCCTGTCGCCTCTAAGTGTTGACTTCTATGTTCACTTTTATATTTATATATACATATATATATATATATATATGTATATATATATATATATA
>OZ038503.1:50178715-50183715 GCA_964036315.1 Acanthosepion esculentum
ATATATATATATATATATGTGTGTGTGTGTGTGTTTATTTTTATTTTTAAGGAATGTTAATGAAACAGAAGGTAAAGAGCCAATGGAAGAAATGCGGCATCATATATAACAGCTCACCCCGCCTAATATCCATTTCTCATAACATTTTACCGCTGGCTTTATTTATATGCTTTGCTTTTTGTACATTAATTGGTCACGTGATTATGCGACTTTGAATTATTCTCACGATTATTCACGTGTCTTGCCTTCATCCAATCAGGTCATAACAATGAATATTGGAGACGTGTTTTTTGATTTCTCCTTTCGGTATCCTCTTTGGCCAAGCTACGTAACTGAATATATTACAAAAGCCCTTTCAAGTCGATTTTTTAGTGCATTGCCATTGGATCCGATGGGCAATCTAGCGAGATTTGTAAACATTTATTCAGTTTAGCTAACTTGGAATTTAATCAGAGTCTGGCGTAGGGATGAAACAGAATAGAAATACAAAGCCTACTATATCGATATAAAACTGGCTTTAGAACACCCACGGACAAAATATCTGTCAATAGGATTGTCTGCGTGATACAAAAATAGTGAAAAATTTATGCGGACTTCTTTGTGGTATGTATTAGTTACGTGTGTTCTTTTGCCTTTATTTGTTGAAGAATTAAGTTGTTAACTGGTAAATTTGGGGATTAATTTTTTTTGTGGAAAAAATTAAGTCAATTGTTTTGGGAATAAGTAGATGAGGTTTGCATAATTTCCGAATATGTCTGGGTCTGCGTTCTGGTGGTGATCGGAGGGGGAATTGTCACATGTGGCTATGTACATAGAAACCGGACAATGGTGGGAGCTTTACGCTATGAAGTATTCAGTATCGAGTGAAAATATCCCTAAGATACCTCTGGGGTCAAGGAAGGTTTCTGACGGCCAATAGGAATTGGTCATGTAGCTTGTGGGATGTCAAGTCGCGGTATGGGAGGAAAAACATTGTAACCACAGTAGAGCCAGTAATGGATTAGTTAGGATGCATTGAGCGGGTGTGGTTATTTACCCCGTGGAGCAACCAGGCGCAGTAGAAATTGAAGATGTTAGGAGTTGAGATTTGGCACACACGGGCAGATGTTTAATAATAGTAATTATAGAAAATAAATGGTTACATTTGTGATTTTTGAAAGTAAATTTGGTAATATTCTAATAATAAAGTAATGAATTGATTGTGGTTGAATAAATAGGGTGATAATTGATTGTGTCTCCGGTGTCACTGTGAGTAGGAAATAAGTGTGGATCATAGTATATTTAAAGTGTAAAATTTAGGGGGCAACGATGTGACTCAGTTATAGAACTGGTTGACGATCTGTAGATATATATGTTACATGTATATTCATATATATATATTTCTAACGTAAATCTAACTGTAGTAATGTTTTGGATGTTGTTTAAAAGAACTTTTGGCTGTATCTAGCAAGAATTTTTTGTTTGACTGTTGAGGTATTTATAAAGATTTAAAATACCCAACGGACGCTACTTAATGTAAACAAACTTCTGAAAACAGCCATTTCTGAAGAAAGATCGGGGCCGATCTGAAATATCAAATATATATATATATAAATATAAATAAATACTTTGACAAAAAAAACATTCAACTTTTTTTAATTTGCAACTTTTCAGTTGTTTTTTCTATATTATATATGTGTGTGTAAATACATATATATACGCACACACACACACACACATATATATACATATATCTGTCATTCGCAGACAGTACTGTTTCGCGAATCAGTTCGACTAGACAACCGAATGCCTCAAACCCGGATCGAAACCCAAACGATTTGGTGTCAGTCAGAGCTTCCACCACTGAGCCATCTTCACTCGACAGAATGAGTCATTAATTGTAATAAATTATAACCATGGAATATTAGTGCTTAAGCTTTTTTATTATATTATTACTCTGTCCTGGACATTGAGTTCTACCTGGATTCTATCCTCTTGGAATTTATATATATATATGTGTATGCATATGTATGCATATGTATGTATTGATATATTTTATATATATATATATATATATATATATATATATATATATATATATGTGTGTGTATATATATGTGTGTGTGTATAGAACCACTGATATTATCAATTTATATATATATATATATATATATATATATATATATATATATATATATATATATATGTGTGTGTGTATATATATATATATATACATTTCTCTGAAAAATAGTTTATACAGTGTCGTAAGAAAGACTCTTGCCGTCATGGTGCACCGACATATATAGTTTATACGTTAAATTTTAGATACAAATATTTAAGTAAATGGCCTGGTTATAACAAACAGTATTAACAACATTTGCCGGCCTGATTGTCCGAGAGATTGCATAGAAAATATGTGTCCTCCGACAAGAATCGAACCTGTATTCTACACGGAACCATCATACAGCCTGACGTGCTATACCATTTAGATACAGCGAAATCATCGGTCATTTGTTGTTTAAAAACAGTAATTTGACTTTGACGCTTCGTCTGTAGCTAAACATAGCATTTACTTATATATATATATATATATATATATATATATATATATATATATATATATATATATATATATATATATATATATATATAGCATTTACTTACTATATAGCATTTACTTATATATATATATATATATATATATATATATATATATATATATATATATATATATATATATATAGCATTTACTTACTATATAGCATTTACTTATATATATATATATATATATATATATATATATATATATATATATATATAATGTATATTCGGTCAGCAACTTTTAAACATCTTTAATCTTTGGGTCTTGTCACTGCCTCTAACTAACGCCTTTAACCACTGTACCATGTGTCCTTGAAACGTTGTGATAAATATGGCAACAAAGATGAAAGCAATAGTCCGAATAATGCAAATAGTATATATATATATATATATATATATATATATATATATATATATATATATATATATATATATATATAATGTATATTCGGTCAGCAACTTTTAAACATCTTTCCTTAAACATAATGGACAAGGAAAACTTTATTAATATCTTATCTAGTTTTATCATGCGGTCTTACATTTTTCCGTTTGGTGAGTTTAAGCGAGTAAAAATAAAATGTCCATATTGTCGATTGTCTAAAACGTTTTGACGATTACTTTAGCCATATATATATATATATATATATATATATATATATATATATATATATATATATGTGTGTGTGTGTGTGTGTGTGTGTGTGTGTGTGTGTGTGTGTGTGATAGAAATTAGGAGGATTATAATTAAGTAATTCATCGGGTCTAGAAGAAACCTCAACAGAATGCAGAAATGGAACTCCTTTCCGACTTTCCAACCTACTTCGATTTTCAAAAGTTTAAATGCAATGTCAGTCGTCATCTACCGTCTTCTTGATTACTCTTCTTGTATTGTTCTTGCTTCTTAATAATATTTCTATTTTATTTGTTTTTTAATAAAGCGTAACTCCTTCTCTCTTAGTGGCTTTACTACCTAGCTTGGGGTGAATTTGATTAGAAAAATAAAATAGTGTTTTACAGATGTCTTTTTGATATGAAATTCTAAATTTATTACTCATAGATTCAGTTAATTTCTTTAATAGTTGTACCAACCAATGAAAGCAGAATTCAGTTGTTTCTTTAAGCGTCAGTCTATTCATGTTTACATAAGATATGTTAAATAATACAATGCCGCGTTTTATGCTAATTAATCAACCAATAGATTTGTTGCTTCAGCTATTCAAGTACATATTAGAATTGAAACATGAACCTACTTTTCTTCGTGCAATGACGAATTACTATCTGGGAAATTGTTCTCCCCGCTCTTCAGACATTATATACATTGCAGGGTGTCTCCGTCGAAAATGACGACAGAATAATTCTAAAATGATAGCTACCTATTTTAGGTAATGTCGAGCTTTTACTTCAGGCTTTTCGTACACAGAATATACCGAATCTATATTTTTGGAACTTGGTTATTTTTTCACACACTCACTTAAACAGGAGAAATATTCCTTTACTGGCATCGCTCCATTCGCAGGATGAAGGTTTTTAATGGCGACATTTTTTAATTCAAATAACTCTGCCCACGAATAATCGATTTTTATTTTCAATAAAGACCGCTGAATATTTTTGTTTGTAATCAATCGGGCATTAAAAAAAAAGAAATTACGCTTCAGGTATGTAAAATAATCGCAAAGCGAAATAATGGGATTAGACAAAGAAGCAAAATATTGGGTTAGATTTTCCACGGAAAAGAAACAAAAAAAACTATGGTGGACAGGAAAATATGGTTAAATAAATGGAAATAAAACGCAAAATTCTAAAAAGAAGGGACATTCAAGAAAAGATAAAATGAAGGAGTGTATAAAATAAAGGAATAAGAAAAATAGTTCTTAACAAAGAAACGATGACAAATAAGAAAAGAAAAGAAGCAAAAAAGTAATTATTAGGAAAAAAACGAATACGAAATAATGGCTATAAAAAAAGAGAAAAATGAAAAATAAGGAGTTGGGGGAAAAAGAAGGAATAAAAGAGAGAAGATGGAAAAAAGGGTCTAACTAAAGAAAAACAAGATAAACAACGAAGAGAAAACTAAAACGTAAATAAAATGAAGGGTTGAGAAAATAAGAATATACAAAACTCTGATCGAAAGAAACAGACCAAATAAAATCCTATAAGAAAATATCTGAATAAACTGTTGTGACTTTTTTACAGTAAGGTTCACGTTGTACAAGACGCAGGGACCACTTGAGGTAAAAGGTTACGTTAAGGGGTAGTTTATGCGGATAGGAGTGGATGATAACGGTTAACTCTAGATTGAACAGGTTAAGATTGTAGCGATCGGGGCAACGTCTGTTCCACAGGGAAACGGTCCGCTGGAAGAACCTGTTTGAATAGAACTTACTTCACGTCGATGAAATACGGCGGGAATGTGGGTAATT
>OZ038503.1:50186215-50263715 GCA_964036315.1 Acanthosepion esculentum
AACTGTCAAACACACATTTTTTAAGTCCCTTGTTAAAAACAGATATTTATCACTTCAACACGTTTTAGTTTCATTTTGGGGTCTGGTTATATGACGATATGTTATAACCAGAATAGTTTTCCTGGTTTAATTCCAAATTACATGAAAATTTGCTTATTTATTATGTTCTTTCATAATAGTGTAAGCATAGATCATTCCTAGCCATTTTCCAGGGCTTCTCTCTCTCTATCTCTCTATATATATATATAATTCGCGTGGCCGAGTGGTTAGAACGTTAACTTTCCAAACCTGTCTCATCACAGTCTATTTGCCAGAAAAGTAGCCATAATGTTACGGTCTGAGGACGTGACCCCAACGTACGGCACCTTGGAAAATGTCTGAAAACCGTCTTAACCCTTATTTTGGGACAGAGGTTAGGTAGACATATATCTACGAAGATTGTCGGTAGTTGTGCTAGCACGAAGCCACAAGCCATCGCGACTGAGGCCTTGAGTGTACTGCGGTTGTCCAAATTGCCGATCAATTCAGATAAATTGCTCTCCACCAGAAATTGCAACTAAGGTTCGCTCAGCATAGCTGCACTATAAGCCACAGTTGACCTTGCGGGTCTTGAACAAACAAAAATGTCTGAGTTTACAACAGGTACAGCCTAGGCACCATAGCACGAGTGTGCTTGGAAAACGAGTGGCCAGCCAATATAGATATCATGATCACGAATCCTGTAAACCAGTAGGGTCATAGGGTCAACAGAGCAGCAGAAGTGGTGTTTCCTGTGAAAGATAGACAGATGGAGACCAACCTTCTCCAGGTTGGTTTGAATTCAGATTTTCGTTCTCCTATACAAGTCGCCAAACAGTGCTATATGACTCAGTCTGTCCTGATATTTAGCCATAGCTGGAGAAATATATTCATACATTTCTCAAGGTTATGAACACATGAATCTAATCAACTCGACAGGAATTCGAACTCCGCTCTCCGATTCCTCAATCTGATCTGCTACCCATTACTCCAGTGTGCTTCTATAATATAGACAGAGGAGCCTAGAAAATGGGTAAAATATATCCTATATTCTAAGCTTTTTACCTTTACATGTCAAGTTACATACAATTTATAGGTCAACGTGGTAAATTCAGTTATTACTAGTTAGACAGATGCCTCTCTTGTCCGCAATGACCAAAACAAGTAAGCGTAAACAAAATCTATCATAACGTTGGTGTCCCAGACGAGAATGTTCTATTTCAAACGAATGCGAGTAATGCTACTTTTCAATTGTTTCCATTATACAGTAGTAATGGTCGCAGCTCCTACAACAACCGCAGTATTGAGTTCAATAGAATTCGTTGTTCCATGCCATTGCTATTGACTGTGTCGCTTATCGTCTGCCATCGATAACTGCATATGAAACCAACGTATCAGTCTGCTGATGCTTGCCTATCTATGCAACTGGAAAGCTGCTGCTCAGTCCAAGTTTATGGATATTAACAAATTAGAGCTTCTTCCATCTACGGGGAAGCGGCTTTAACGGACCACCTATTAGTCCGTTGATGAGAGGTTTATCTGAATATATATTAACCGAATAACCTGAGGAAAAGACTGGACTGGAAATTAATACAACTGTTTGAACTAGCCAGTCAACATTGTAAAAAAAAAGCAGTGAATCTGCTGAGTAGATTATTTGATTTACTCTCACTTGATCTCACGTGTAAGCCACCAGTTGCTTCTGTAATTTTATCGTTATGCAGACTATTAAGAACACAAGTCTAATACATAAAACTATTCAATTATCGGTCAACTCAATTTCTCAATGTATATTGGCGGATACGCGTGTTTTTTTTTCTCTAAATGTGGATACTTCTCACGAGGATGCTGGAGACTGGCTACTGCTTCTTTCTCGGTTGAAGCCATCAAGTTGTCCCACATGTGCATCTGTTAATAACATCTGGTTCCAATAGATATTTACATTGTGTTCATAATCACTGACGTCGAGTATAAGGCACGAATCTGCACCTAGTCACTATGGGACATCTTCCAGTTTAACCCGATGATGCACCTGGCTTGTGCTACGCTATGTTTTAAAAGTAAGCTCAAGGTCTATACTGTCATCATCTGGGTAGACCCAGAAGATATTGGGTGAGGGTGGGTGCCTTCGTAGACTAAATTCTTTTAAAACAAAGATTGGAATTTAAATTCGACTCGGATCATATAGTTTTTTTTCCTGGCGTGTATCACATACTACATTACGGGTACAAAACTCTCATTCTGTGAAGAAAATAATACTAAGGCTACTACTAATACTATTAATAATAATAATAATAATAATAATAATAATAATAATAATAATAATAATAATGAAAATGATTCATGGACTAGTCAGAATCCTTCTGACAGGATTTTAAAAAAAAAACACTTCTTCGAAGTGTTGAAATTCAGTCTATTCCCTTTGTTCAGTTCCTAAGAGCAGATTGAGTCACTGTAAATAGCGGGATGAGATAATGAATGACCCTGTTCTAAAACACTAGATAGAAAAATTTAAAGAAAGAAAAAAGGAAATGGGAAATAGAGAGGTGAGGGAATTGTGGAACGTGAAGACTTCCGTTTTATACTTCATTATAGAAACCCTTGGAAAACCGGAAAAATTGCACGTTGAAGAAAAAATTCAAAGTAGGAAAAAAAATCGAAATTAGCCAAATGATGACATGATTACTATAATTTAGAATAGGGAAAAATCAACGTTTAAACTTCTTACTTTTACTATGTGTTTTCAATGAAAGTGTCGAAAAAGAAAAATGAAAGCAAGAAAAATATGTTTAAAATGTGAACTGTACAAACTGTCGTCAATAAAAGAGAGTAGAATTTAAACCAATTGATGTTTGTGCTCTGGACTCCATAAGTACTGGACTTCCAAAATGGCTGGAGAAGATTGGAAGTTTGTCAAAATTAGCCATTTATAGAAGACTTCCCTTGTTGAGATTAATCGTATACTTCGAAGAGTTTTGGAATCACGAGGAAAATACACCCGGACATTCTACTGGTTGTTGAGAGTTGGTACTTTACGTGTTCCATCTCCAGCAACATTTCCAGTACTTGTAGATATAATAATAATAATAATAATAATAATAATAATAATAATAATAATAATAATAATAATAATAGTAGATAAGAGAAGAGCGCTATTTAAGAAAAGATAAAAAAATAAAAAAACAGTGTTTAACAATGTTAATTAATATTTCAACAGAATGTCTGTCTTCTTCGAGTTATATTTAAACAATTTTTTCAAGTATAAAAAATATATAAATCTAGAAAAAATTATAAGTCTTTGTACAAACGTTGCTTGTCTTGTAATGAAAACAAAACGGCTGTCCTAGTAATGAACGCATCAAAACAAATGAAACGTCGCCAGCGTGAAGGCATGAAACTGAAACGTGCTTCATATGTGACGATAGCATCATAGTTAGCTAATCGTTCACTTTCACGCAAATTATGGATCAGTCTCTATTTAACCTTGTTATGGGTTAAATAAAAAATAAACTGATTTTTCTAGACTTGATTGGTAACAAATATAAAGGAAAGACAACACTGAATATCGAACCGTAGATAACGCAACAATAAACCGTACCACTTTTTTTCTCACGACATCATGACAATTCAGAGATAATAAAGAAATAAACTTTTTGTGGAGCCTTGACCGCCTACGTTGTGAAGGGACACAACATGAAAAAAAAGTCGGTTATTTTTCTTTTTTTCACCTACTACTTATTAATATTCCTAACCACTTTTCTCTTTTTTTTTTTAACATGAAATAACTTTATTACTTTCTGGTAGTTCTTCTTAGATAAATCATGAATCCATCTCAGATTCTAGAATTTGTTGATGAATATTTATGGAGTTTGTCTTGTCGACAAATGAATGCTCTCTGTAACTGGACATCCTATCTCAAGTCGATATAGATTCCATTCAGAAGGAGATGAATCGAAGACTTAGTCTGACCATCAAAGCAAACTTTGAAAAGTATCGACTTCTCTTCATTTCCATGTTGTTTATTTGATCTGCATGTGGTAGAGAACATGACATTTTTACAGGATTCAAAATATCATTTTACTCAAAAGGAAATTCATCTCAGCAGGCTCTCTGAGTTTTTTCATGTTTATTTAGCCGCATATATCGATATTCTCTTTACGTCTGCTTGGCAGACTAGTTTGCTGTCTTCTGAGTTTACGCTGGAGGCCAGTAATAAATAATGGGCCTGAGGTAAAGGTCAAAATTGAAGTTTTGGCAGACATTTCCCTACCGTGGTTTCATCTTTCAATGATACAATTAATCACTTGACTTTATACGTGTGAAAGCTACAATAATAAAGTAATAAATACATATTACTTAAATCAGTATATTTCGGTTTTATTTAGCGGTTATGTTTCGAGTCCAGTAATGTTAGGCGTGTTCGTAAAGTAATGCCGGAACCCACCGCTATCAATTGTGAGTCAATTGTAAAGCAGAGTAAAAGGGGAAAGGTAGGGAATTGCGTCTAGAATTATGTCATATAGGAATACAGTGTCTCTGCCGACACTGGGGTGTGAATACAGTTCACCAGAGAGCAGACACAGACGATCCCACTTTGAATAAGTAGATCAGCTGATGTTAAAGGAAATGTATATATGGGGATTAGTGACTAAGTGATCACTATCCGGATTACTTCGGAGGTGTGCTGGTCGAACTCTCTGTCTCCGGGCAGAGAGGAACACAGACGAGGCTATGCTGAAGGACAGTCTCTCGTCTGGGGTGTTAGACAGCAACAGGGAATTTTTCACCGATCCTATACCCCACAATAAAGTCGGTCGCCCTTGTGTCGCATCCGATCTCGTGGGGCGGTAGGTGTATATCTCACTATCCAAATTACTTCAGAAGTGTGCTAGTTAAAATCTCAGCCTCAGGGCAGAGAGGATCCCCAGACGAAGCTATGCCAAAGGGCAGTCTCGTCTCAAGAGACAGCTACTCGACTACGGGGAATTATTGCCCGAGCCTATGGGATCGTATACCTCACTATAAACTTGGCCTTGTGCCGCATCCGGCCGCGTTGGGTGGTTAGTGAATATCTCATTATACGGATTACTATTCGGATCACTATTCGGTGGTTACTTTTCGAGCGAGTATTATCGAGCAAGTGCTGTTAGTGCAAGTATTATGCAAAGACGTCTGACACCAGCACTGTTCAACGGTGTTACTATAGTTGTATCTGCGATTACAAAGTCTCTACTACAACGAGCATTACGAAAGTGACAACGAGTATTCGTTGACATTAAAAAAATGGCAACGAGTGTTCGTTGACATCATAAAAAATTAGTTTATAATTTCGTCTATTAGATTATTCGAAAACAAATTACGTGTGTTGAATTATGAGTCAATCAATTAAAGCAGAACTATGTTGAACGGCAGGCAACTGCATATAAAAATTAGTTTATCATCTTTTCTATTAGATTTTTCGAAAAGTAAAGTATTTCCATTATTTCCATTATTCGGACTATTGTCCTCATCTCTGTCGCCATATTTATTACAACAGTATTTCATTGTTATGGATTACGAATAAACCAAACAAAATTGGACCAAAGTAGGAAACTGCATCTAGAATGTTTTTAACATCTCTTCTTTTTGAATGTTGTGAAAGTAATTAGATATGTTACAGTTATGAATATATCAGCCAAGCAAGGTAGAAACAAGATTTAATAGTACGAAATTGTTACGAATTGGTTTATCACCTTTTCTATCCTACAATGTGCAATTCATAATTTAACCCTATATTTCATAACTTTAAAAAGCAACAAATTCGCCTTATATTACTGTATAAATTCGAAAGGATAATGTTGTTTCCGAGAAATCTGAAGCTGTTTGTACAGCGTATATAGATATAGTGAAGCCGTGTATACGCCCGCAGTAGTTTGAAAGGTGTGATTGCGATTATGACATATGCGGAAAGACTCCCATTGGAAAACTAGCAACTCTACATGAAAAACTTTCGAAGGAGAATATTGAATTGGACTGCAAAGTACTAGAGATTTTATACAAAAATATAATGACATGTTCAACTGTCTACAAATATCCCAAGCAAATTAGGAAGGCTTTCAAAGAGAGAATGTGTATTCCTTTGAAGATTTCGCTTGAGATAAACGTTCCATCATCTGAAGCATTTTTTAAAATCTAGAATACAAAGCTTTCATTTTTGTTACAGGTGATGAAAAATGGGTTTTGCATTTTAATTGAAAATGAAAAAAAGACAGTGGTTATCACAAAATCTGAAACCAGTGCCAACAGAAAACCTTGGACTTTATTCACAGAAGCTTTGCTTTTTGTTTTCCGCCATTAAGAGCCTCTGTAATATGTAAGGATAGTTACTGTAGAGATTTATTGTCAGTAAATTAATCAGGTAAACAAAGCATGGATCCAACTTTGGTTAACAGAAACGACTCTGTAAAATAAAACTACTTGTTACACAAACCACAGCAGCGACACCAAACCTGTGAAACTGTTCCCCTATATTCCATAGGGGAAGACAAAGCGTTAATATATAACATAGGTAACTCCACGAGATCGCTAAAAAAAGGTCATAGCATAATGAAAAAGACGCCAAACTTGACGAAAGCAAAATTTTATCGTCTAAATGTTTATGTTATTATTAAGAGGATCGATCAAAGTATTTGGGGGGGTATTTTTTTACATTTTTTAATCGTTCCTGGGACGTCTGAAATTTTCGTTAAAATTCTTGTTTTTTTTTTTTTGAGTCAGCAAAATTGGCAGATGGCAACAATTTTTTTCCATTTAATAAATAAATGAAAATCTCAGTTTGAAATTCTTTTAAATATCAATTATCATTTTTTCAAAACTTATTTTAAGAAGATCAGAAATTATAATGTTTATTTAAAATATTTTGAACCAAGCTTAACTTAGCTTCTGCGCCGAAAAGATGTAATTTGAAAATAAATCAAAGCAGGTCATAAACTTTCGCGTCACTTGACAGGTAATGAATGACATATTGACGGATTTCGTGAGGATAATTTGTTCCACGGAAGGAGAAAAGTGAAATATTTTACATTTAAATGAACAAATTATTTACCTCGTTATTTTTAAGGAAAACTTTCAGCGCTCTATTTTTTTTGTTTTGTTTTTTGTACTAAGCTTTCACCTTTACGTTTACGATGTTTTATGGAAAATATATTATAAAGAAATTAAAATAAGACTGTTACGAATGAGATTAGATTTCATAAGAAAGGTATCTAATTAATTTATAGGTACCTTTCTTATGAATCAGAAGTGTACATAAAATACTATAATTTTATGTACATTTACTACATTTTACTGTGTTATTTGTATTTCCATTCATTTTATTATTAATTTTGATATTTAATTTATGGAAAAATGCCATAACTGAGATTAATATAAAAATAAGATCATATAAATTTCATAAGATGATACTGATACTTTTAGGTACCCTTCTCAGTTGAAATTGAAAAATCAAATAAACTTCTCCACACGTGTTTCGCAAAAGTAAAGGCCTTAAAAGCGGAGAACAATGCTTAACTCAAATAACGCAACTTAATTGTATTCTGGTTGATCTTCCGTACTTTATAATTAGATCCCGATTATAAACACAAAATTACATTTCTTAATTAATGTGGTTCTTCTGATTAGTCACAACGATACAATTTACAACGCGCTAAAAAAGAAGGAAATTTACGAAAGTGGATGCGGCTTTTAACTAATTTTATAATATTTTAACAATTTAAATTTAATAATCTATTATAATTAAAAAAAAACAAATAATTGTATTAAAAATTCATTTTTCATCGAAAAATTTTTTTGCTTTCAGAAAATATTGTCCATATTCATAAAAACAAATAAAAGCAAATAAAGCATTTGAAATTAAATAATATATTTGTTTTATTGAGTTTTGTATGTTACAATTCAGAGATGATTTTCAGGTTGGGGGGTTCAATTAAAAACAAAAAAAACATGATTTGCATTCCTCAAAGCCTTATGCTTTTAACTATTGTAATCACTAAACCTGACTCGAATTTCTAGAGTTTTCATAAAATTAGTTGGGGGGGGGGGTAATAAATATAAAAAATATTTCTACCATGACTTTAATAAAAGAAAACATATTTATAATAATTTCGATAAATCTGTGAATAGTTTCTGAAAGTTTTATTAACATCCGACAATTATTTTAATTTTTGCAAGATTTTCCAAATTAATGTGTGTCATACAAAAAAAAAAACTTGCTAAATATTGTATATGCTATTTACTAGTTCCGGTGATACAAAGAGAAACAATGATATTTAAATGAAAATTCAGATTGTTCCAAAAAAAAATTAAAAATTAAAAAAAATAATTAAAATAAACATTGATCTTTCCTCTTAATAATAATATAAACATTTAGACGATAAAATTTTGTTTTTGTCAAGTTTGGCGTTTTTTTACCATGCTATGATATCTTTTTAGCGATCTCGTGGAGGTACCTAATATAACACACTGAGTTAATAATAATAATAATAATAATAATAATAATAATAATAATAACAGCAAGAATCTGGTATGAACATCACCCAGACTCTTTTACCGAGATAGGACCTGTATCAATTTTATGGGACTTTACAATAAACACAGACAGAACAATCATAGCTAATCGGTCAGATATCTTGATCAAAAACCACAAGAACATGACAGTCCCTGCAGATTGTAATGTATCTGAAAATCCTCAAACAACTATAAACTATAAAAGTACATGGACCTTGAAATCGAAATATCAAAAATGTGACACGTGAGGACATCAACAATTAAAGATTGAATGATTAGAAAAGGTTCCAATAGACTCATTGAAGGGATTCCTGGTAGGCCAATCCTTAAAGAAATACAAAAAAAAATTGTACTCTTAGGTACAGCTCACACCTTACTAAAGGCTTAATCTATGTAAAATCTGTATGATCTTACTTTGATACTTATTTTGATAAAAATGCTAAGTAGAAGATATCATGATGACTTTTCTGACTTTAGGTCCCTAGTTGGGATTCGAAAATATACGCAATAAATCAAAGGAAATAAAATAATAATAATTTTGGAAAGAGTTTGGTGAGAGTTAAAAGAAATATAAAGACGAGAATAGTGATTAAGCTAACATGGAAAACAAAGTCGGAAAAGAAATGTATTCACCAGTATTTTTAAGATTAGCTTATAGCAGATTTTCCACTATGATGAAATATCTAACGGTCGTACATACAAACTGTTATGGTAATTTACCAACGTGCGCATGGACTCTCCCAACTATAAATAGGAGCAGGTACTGCCTTTTGGGGTGTCAAATTTCCAGCAGTCAGCTCTGACAGTCGAACTGAACATTCTTGAAATAACACTCTCGTTTGTATATGTTTAAAGTACTGTTTTCTGTTAATATATTTGGTTAGCTTAATTCTTCTCTTGTGTCTTTATTTCTGGCCCTAACAAGACCACAGCACAAACAATCACATTATTAATAATAACAGTAATAATTATACGAGAAAAGAACGAACCTGAATAACATTATGACGCAGACAATGGCATCATAACAAGCACATTGGCATAGCCACAAATGCCGCTACCAACAACGGAGCCATGAATTGTGATTGGGTAAAAATTGAGAGGAAAGTTTTTAAAAAAGGTGAAAAGAAAAACAAAGTAAAAGGTGATATATAAGAAAGAAGATAGAAATAGATACAGGAATCGAAGAGGAGAACAGAGAAGTGAAAGAATGCAAACAGAGAGTGAAATATAGGAGCTATATCACAGAAAATGTAATAGTATTATTCTTAGTACAAAATAAATAAAATAAGAGTTTGAAGCAGAAGAATTGAGAAATAAAGGCCAATCAGTCTGACGGAAAAATATTCACTGAATGCTTCAAAGAACTGCTAAAAGTGAATGAAAGCCCTTGTTATGAAAATAAACAAAATGGTTAAAAACCTTAGAAGAATCAATGCATTTAGTAAGTGAATGGACAAAGACAATCAAGGAAAGCTTTTCATTCTTCCTCAGTGTTTAAATTTTTCAAGCCGATTGATTGAAGAAGTGAAATTAAACTATAATAAATTCCCGGAGGCGAATTCCAAAATGCTGGCAAATAATTACGACATTATCTAGACTAGGGAACATTAAGACAATATGGCCTTGAGAATAATCCATGTTTTTTTTTTCTCTTTAAAGAGTGTATCTGTTTTAGAGCTAGTCCCATTGGAAGCAGATATTCAATGAACATAACATTTTCAAAGAAATTCTTAATTATTGAATTTTGTCATTTCCATAGAGATCATTTGATAATTAAAATAAAGCATTTCCCAGATTTATTCTCTTAAGATATGGACAATGTTATTTCACTTCACAATGAGAATCATATTACAAATCTGCTTGTTCTTCCGTTAGTTAGCAAGTAAGTTAGCGCGTACGTTACGCCCAGTATTACCTCAAATAAATAATGGACTATTTCGTTTTGAAAAAAAAACAGCAGAAAACATAAGCTATCTGCATTTATTGAGAGAACGAAAGCATACAAAGAAAGAAAGAAAGAAAGAAAGAACGAAGAAGCGAAACGCTATCTGGAATTTAACGTCTGTTTCAGTGAAATGGAAATCAGAAAGAAAGGAAGGAAATAGAAATAACAGTAAAGATAGATAGATAGATACGAACAGACTGAGATAGATAGATAGATAGATAGATAGATAGATAGATAGATAGATAGATAGATAGATAGATAGATAGAAAGAAAGAAGAAACCATAATGCTATCAGGAACTTAGCGTAAATCAGGAAGAAAATAAGGCGGGAAATGGATAGATAGATAGATAGATATAAACGAACAGACTGAGATAGATACATACGAACAGACTGAGATAGATAGATAGATAGATAGATAGATAGATAGATAGATAGATAGATAGATAGATACGAACAGACTGAGATAGATAGATAGATAGATAGATAGATAGATAGATAGATAGATAGATAGATACGAACAGACTGAGATAGATAGATAGATAGATAGATAGATAGATAGATAGATAGATAGATAGATAGATAGATAGATAGATAGAAAGAAGAAACCATAATGCTATCAGGAACTTAGCGTAAATCAGGAAGAAAATAAGGCGGGAAATAGATAGATAGATAGATAGATAGATACGAACAGACTGAAATAGATACATACGAACAGACTGAGATAGATAGATAGATAGATAGATAGATAGATAGATAGATAGATAGATAGATAGATAGATAGATACGAACAGACTGAGATAGATAGATAGATAGATAGATAGATAGATAGATAGATAGATAGATAGATAGATACGAACAGACTGAGATAGATAGATAGATAGATAGATAGATAGATAGATAGATAGATAGAAAGAAGAAACCATAATGCTATCAGGAACTTAGCGTAAATCAGGAAGAAAATAAGGCGGGAAATAGATAGATAGATAGATAGATAGATAGATAGATAGATAGATAGATAGATAGATACGAACAGACTGAGATAGATAGATAGATAGATACGAACAGACTGAGATAGATAGATAGATAGATACGTACAGACTGAGATAGATAGATAGATAGATAGATAGATAGATAGATAGATATATACGAACAGACTGAGATAGATACATACGAACAGACTGAGATAGATAGATAGATAGATAGATAGATACGAACAGACTGAGATAGATAGATAGATAGATAGATAGATAGATAGATAGATAGATAGATAGATAGATAGATAATGCTATCATTAATTTAGCGTAAATCATTAAGAATGTAAGGAATGAAATAGAAAGGATCAGAAAACAGAAATGAAGAAAGTAATTTTTTGTAAATGTCGAATGAAAATATATTATTTTCGGCTTTTGTAATTCTTCTTCCTGCCTATCTAAAGCCTCTTTTTCAATATCATTTAAGTTTCACTGATAATTATCCTTCATTAATGAAACAGACTTTAGGATTTAATCAGCCTAAAAACAGTGAATTGATATAAAATAAACAAAAAACGTTTTTCCCATACGCTAGATTTAGTTGTGTAACTCTACCGTGTGAAGATGGCTCTGGCTGACACCAAGTTAGTTGTGTTTCAATCCTGGATTGAGGCATTCGGATGTCTAGTCGCACTGAGGAGCTGTGATACAGCGAAACAGTACTGTCTGTGAATGACATAATTTAGCTCTTGAAAATACATTTCAATTGAGCACTGTTAAAGTTGTTAGATTCAAATATTTAACAATACAACCGTGGAATTTCCATCGGTATTTCATAGTTGCGAAATCATAAAGTACGTATTCAATAATTAAATTACAAAGGGACTCATCAGAAAATTAAAATCAGGAAAACCGTAACATGTTTATGTGTATTGCTAGTTTTACGTTATCATGCTGGCAGTTTTGAAAAAAAAAACCCCAAAAACCCTCAAAAAACGAGTAGTATTTAAAACCATTTTCTTGAGTTAACCTTACAAATAAGTGTCAAAAATACAGTAGTTATCAGCGACTAAGCGGAATAAAGTAATTTGAAATAAACTGTTCAACGTTTTAAAATCTCCGTAGATATAAAGGCGATAATTTTCTTATATCTCGTATCCCTTCGGGACGTGGGAAGTTTTCTATACACAACTTCCTATTCTTTGTAGCTCTAAGCAAAATTTGTACCTTTCTATCCTCTCCAATCCCTGTTTTTCTATCCATTTACAAAAAACTCATTAAGTAGGTTCTTCGCTGTTTCCCTCTGCGCTTATTGTTTTCACTATCTTGTGAGTGTGAAATTCTCCAAGCTCTCTTTCCTTATTACGTGTCTCAGATATTGTGTCTCTTTCGTTCACTAAGTATAAGTGTCATTTGCTGTAGCCATTTTCCCTAAAACTTCCTCATTTTGAACGTCCCTTAATATTCTCAGCAGCCATCGAGAAAACCGTTTCTCATGCCTAGTTTTCAAATGGGAGGAAATTATCCGGCATTCATCGCCGTATCGGAGGATTTATATTATATGGCAGCTGAGCACTCATTTATTTCTTTCTGACGAACCTTCCCCGATTCTTAATATTAATGCTTGAAAAACGGACATTTTGAAAGTATATATCGTCCGGTTCACACTCCTCCTCAGTCTCTTGAACAAGTATTTTATCCATTGTTTTCTGTTTAGAATTGGGTTTCCGGTTCCTTCTAAAGTCTATTTAACGCTATACCTCCAACGTCTACGCTTAAACTCTGAAATTTTATTTACTAATTATTTTTTCTTCTCAACCGGAGTAGATAGGTTCGCCTATCGTTCGGTTCACACTCCTCTCCGGTCACTTGAACAAGGAGTAGAGCTTTATCAGTTGTTTTTGTTTAGGATTGGGCTTCCGGTTTCTTCTAAATTTTTTTTCATTCTCTTTCATTCCCAACAGTCCCCTGTGTCTTCATGACATTTTATTCTCGCTTGGGGCGAATTGATTAAAAAAAATAAATATATATAGAAAATATATTTTTAAAAAGGAAAGGATAGACTAGCAAAGGTGAGAAAAAATTTACTCGTCGAAAATTTGTTTGATCGAAAAAATATAAGAATTCAATTAAGAAATCGCAAAAAAGAGACTAATCTATTATAGATCCTCGCTCTTCTGAGCCAATCAAGAACAAAATATTTGCACAACGACTAAAAGAAAGAAAAAAATGAAGGAAACAATTAATTCAAGAGAATCAGTCGAAAGTTACAGACAAATTAAGTCTAAACCCAGCAAACATTCATTCTTGTTATAAGGAGAAAACTGCTTTAACTTGATATTCATGGTCACAAAAATTCTTAAGTAGTAATTTGGAAGAGGACGAGACACAGATTGCATTATTTGTTAAGTTTTCAGCAATCTCAGAAACAGAAGTAGACAAGCAGATGTAAATTAACACAATGCCGTCGTCGGATCTTGGCTGACACGTGCTAACGAATACTAATCCCAATTTCGGATTAGTTCTGTCAATATAATCAGCATCACATTGGCGTTTGAAATTATAGATTACTGAAATAACATAAAAATAACCACATTAACATAGAGTAGGAAGTGAAAACAAACCGTGGATTGGCAGAAAATGGAAAGGTTCCACATTTTGGGTGATTTGCCTAGCAAATCTAATGCTGACACCGCCAATCCACGAAAACCACAAATAGTCGGGACACTTATGGACCATAGAATTTGGGCTCGTTTAATTGAGCATTTTCATCACAAATTCAAGATCCCAGAAGATCAAGAGTGTAGCTATTTTACTCCATTTTCTGATTACTTTATTATTTAGCTACAACATATATATATATATATATATATATATATATATATATATATATATATATATATATATATATATATATATCATTAGACTCGATTTAGCGCCGCTCGATTTTGCATATTCTGTGGCGGAATTCATCGAGTCTAATTCGTTACCTGTTCGTCACCGAGTCCGTTATCTCAAATCCTCCTAATAATTTCTATCTATATATCCTTGCTTCTAATGCTCTGGATGGAGCGGCTTGGGGATAGCAGTCGTAGCGCGTGGGGGCACAATCCTATTGATAAGGGAAACTCGGACGAGTTCCACCACGGAATATGTGATCGATCGGCGCTATATCGAGTCTAATTAGTTTCCTTTTCGTCACCGAGTCCCGTTGGTACAGCTGCTATGACGTTGACCTGATATCGTAACAGCCCGTGTTTCAATTGTCGGTAGTGGATACGCACTGCTGACGAGTCCCAAATGTAGGAAGAAACGGCCGTCCAGTCCTTTCTTCGTTCTGTTGTGGTTTCTTCTAAACTCAATTATGATTATCTCAAATCCCCCTAAAAATGTCTCTCTCTCTCTCTCTCTCTCTCTCTCTCTCTCTCTCTCTCTATATATATATATATATATATATATATATATATATATATATATATATATATACGAGGATCATTCAATAAATAAGGTGAATTTTTCGGTATAAGGACTTCTAATACAGATAGAAGCTTACTTTTTAAAAATTTTTCAACGTGGTCTCCCAGCACTGTCATTTTCCCATCTGTGCACGAGCTTCCGTATTTCCTCAGCGTAAAAATCTTTGGACTGATGTCTCAGCCAGTCGCTCACAACACTTTTGACTTCATCGTCACTTTTAAACTTCGTGCCTCTCTGGAACACTTTCAAAGGACCAAACAGGAGAAAGTCTGAAGGGGCAAGGTCAGGGGTGTAAGGGGGATGAGGTAGCAGTTCCCAGCCCAGCTCGTTGATGGTCTGCACCGTTTGGGCTGCTGTGTGGGGCCTTGCGTTGTCATGATGCAAGATGACTCCTTCTGACTGATGACCCCTGCGTTTGTCTCAACAGATAAGCTCAATGTCCTTGCAATGTCTTCCACTGTCACCCTTCTGTCAGACTGAATGAGGTCATTGACTGACTCGATCACCTCAGGAGACCTCACTTCTGTAGGCCTCCCAGGCCTGTCTTCCTCCTCAACACTGCTCCGTCCTTCTTTAAACAATTTAGCCCACTTGTAGACATTTTTTGGCTGAAACATGTGGCACCATACACAGTTGAGATTCTCCTATGAATTTCAACTGGTTTGCACCCGTCAGCAACCAAAAACTTGATAACTGACCGCTGTTCAATCCTGGAGCATGCTTCTTGGTCGGCCATCTTTGTTAATCGCCAAAAGTCTCAAAGATTTTTTTAATCTGCAAAAGAAATTAAATCCATGGGAAAAAGAAGTAAAACAAAAAAAAATAAAAAAGAGTAAGCATCTATTTGTATTAGTCCATATACCGAAAAATCCACCTTATCTATTGAATGACCCTCGTATATATATATATATATATATATATATATATATATATATATATATATATATATATATATATATATATATATATATATATATATATATATATATATATATGTATGAGCGTGTGTGTATTTTTATAATATATATAATTTTTGACTCGTTGCGTTTTGGCAGGTGGGGTCACATTTATTTGTTAATATTTTATGAGCCTTTTGTTTCGCATTGAATAAGAAATAGGTTACTGGAGGAGCTAGAATGTATTTTTAATATATTTCTTCGCTTCATGTAAATATTGAGGTTAAAAATTCAATGATTGCTCCGGATTTTATTTTTTTTATTTTCCTGAGAGGCAAAATAATTTTGATCATTTTTTATTGATTTTATTGATTTTCGTTGGACGCTAAGTTTTAAATTGCTATTAATGCGGCGTAGCATGATAAAGTATTGTTTCCTGCCATTTCGTTCTGTCAATTCTATTGTATGTTCGACTTCATCTATAAGACGAGATAAATCAGTATCACGGGGATATTTTAATAGAGCATTATCACTAAATCGGAAGTGTGTTAATTGTTTAGATGAAATATTTTGCAAAGAACCAGTTTCGAGAAATTCTAAGAAAATTCATCCCATCTCTCCACGAAGAGGCGATCGCATTGGTAATCCTAATTTTTGTTTATAAAAATCATTATTAAATGTGAAAAAGAATTGGTTGATTTATGAGACGGCAGACTTTGATTATTTTAGCTATTGGTCAGGAGAGGTTTGCTTTGATTGTGTTACGTGTTTTTGTAAGAGATTTCCACAGTTTTAAACAGGGACGTTGGTGAAAAAGAATTTTATATCTAGACCGTCTACGAATTTGTCAGTCATAATTGTGTCCCTTTTTTTTACAAATAGTTGTAAAATCTCTCTCTCTCACTCACTCACTCTCTCTCTCTCTCTCTCTCTCTCTCTCTCTCTGTGCGCGTGTGTCGGACAATGAAGATTTTGGGAGTTGTGCATATTCAACATTTCTTGTGTTCTTAAATTTTTTCCTGTTTTTGTGGACTGAATGTATGACGAAATTGTACATAGTGTTTATTGTTCCAATCGCTTTCTGCCAGTCCTTTAACCATTTCCAAAGACTTTAATATTCGTGGTAACGAGGGATGTCGGTCGACTCTTCTTTTATTTCCTGTAATGTGTTTTGTGAGGGGCATTTTGCTAATTTCAGAACACAGGGCAGACGCCTTGTCCTCGTTCCATAATATGCTACAAAATGAAGGTTTGGTCGATTTTTTTTTAATTACCGGTGATTCTATCTTCAAACATTTGAAGATGTTAGGATCAAAGCTTTTTTAAATGAGGTTTAAAGTTAGGTTAGGTCAGGATAAAATCTCACACCTAGAATATCCTCCTCAAACTTATCCTGTCTTCCAAGTAAGTAGATGGTTATTATTGGATCCATAGATGATTTTCGGGGTTAATATGGATTATGAAATGTCACACGTTTATAGATATTTTTGTGCGCATTATACAGTCCTTAATCTCATTCTGATTCCTTGGTTTGTACATTAGTAGGCATATCTTCGAGATGCCTATTAATATTGGCGAAAATGATTGAAGAATGGTCATTTTTGCAATTGGCCACTATGATTTTGTGTCTGCACTGTACAGACTACAGTTTTCATATTATCAAGTAATCTCTACTTTTCCATCAATTGAACAAGATCAGTTCCTGTTTAGAAATATAGATACCAGATTACTTTTGTATGGGTTCATATTAACCATTAGTACAAGTTTATAGACTGAAACCACCGCATGACATCCGAGTGGAGAAAATAAGTTGTTGATGCTAATAGTGGGTATAAATTGACCTATAGTTCACACTAGGCTTATAAACTGCATCCGGCAGCAAGGCCTCTGATCAAGAGATTGGAGATTTTGAAGATAGTGAAACCACCTCTTAATTACTGTTGTTCCCACGTTCAACCTGACCCGGGGTAGCAGCACCTGTTAGGCTCCCAGTTATGGACAAATAGTGACCCCCCCCCAAAAAAAAACACTGTGGTAGTATAAAAATACATTTTTATTGATAAATTACCAGCAGTATATTTTTATATAGTAAAATTACCACCGATACCTATCTATAGTAAAATGACCCACAGTATATTTTAAAGCAAAATGACCAGTAATACATTCTATAGTAGAATTACTAACAGCACATTTTATAGCAAAATGACCAACTAAACACTTTATCTGTACTTGAAGGCATACAATTGCGTTCAAAATATACTTAGTTGAAGCCATAAAATTGTGTTCAAAATATTTACATTACGGCGTTAAATAACCCATAGAGGTTGATATGCCGCTAAACAAAATCAACAAATCAAAAATAAACCTGACAAACTCTTTCATGACATTAATCGATATAATATCTTACATTTTTTTAATTCCAACAGTATTCCAGAATATAACTACAACATAAAACACATATATCAGCGCCTCTAATAATTATGTCCACACAAACATGTATATGCACAAAAGTTGAGTATCATCTACCATGGATTCAATTGTGAAAGAAGAATAACATCTATCATATTTTTATTACTTCCAAGCTCCGAAGAAAATTACATTTTGGCATTAAATACCCTATAAGGTGTTGATATACCATTAAACAGACAAATCAGTCAATCACACTAGGCTATTCTATACATCGAGTCATTAACCTTAATCATACCTTGAACCGGAATAAGCTATTCCCGAGTATATTTTAGAAGAGGGAATTATCTAAGCTGCTAGAATGATATTCTATATTTTTCTCCAAGAGTAGAAAAGTAAACATTTGAAACAAGAGGTAAATCTGCACAGACCCCAGAGCTAGCCACAATGATGCACATTAATTTCATATAATCTCTGACGGTACTTGAGGTCGTGAAAAACAAGAGCCATTTCATTTGACTACTGCTTACCACAGTGTTGCGGGATTAATGTCATCACATACACTAAGTAGCAAGGTGAGCTATACGCTCGCAAAAATGACACAGGGGTGTTTGGTGGAAAATTTTCACAATTATGTCGCTCCATAACTGTGGCCGCCTACCTCTCCTGTTTGTAATTCCCTGAACTGTAACGTCTGGGTCGTCATTAAGGAGGTCAGTGAGATCCTTCTAAATACCAAGTACTCATTGATGGCCGTCTCAGTAGACGAGATGGCCAATATGATCCAGACCCACCTGATCTGATCATGTAGTCACTTCTTAGTCCACATTGTCACAGTCCTTGGCGTTCAAGGTGTTTTTGTTCTATATAACTTTTCCTTTTTGAAGTTGAATATTTTTTATTATGATATTTATCCTGTCCAAGGCCCAAGAGCCATTTGAGGCAGAGCTTTACAAAATAACAGGCATAGTTTATGCGGATATGTGAGGGAGATAACGGTTAATCCCAGACTTGAAAAAGTTAAGATTGTAGTGATCGGGAAGCATCCCCAGGGGAGTCGGTTCCAAAGCACAACGGTTCGTGAGAAAAAGCTAGTCGAATGGCAATTATTAAATAAGAAGGTAATGAGGGTGGTTCTGTAGTACATAGCATGACGGGTCTTAGCCTTGAAACTAAGAACTGATGGATCTTCACTGATATCTATTGGATACCTTTGTCTTTTTAAGGGTTATAATTTATTCTCATTTATCTGCCGCACCATGTGCATATATAAATACCAATGTAATGGTAACGTTAAAAACTTAGGTTAGTATTTAAGTTAGTTTGTAATTACAATGTGTTTATTTTTTGTTATCTACTTTTTTATTTAGAATTAATTATGATATAACGATGTATAATTATGTATAGTTTTATATATCAACAAAAAGTATTTAGAAAAATAGTATAACAAATTTGGAAAAACTTTTTGTGTCGTACTTTATCCGATGAAATCCTAAGGGATGTGTTGTGGTAGGATCCACCTAATTTGCATAGCGGAGTACCGACTATATAAATATGGTTGGTACCGGAAGACAGGGAGGCAAATCAAGAGATCCAATGGGAGACTCTGCCCGACTGCGACTTAGTCAACACATTCTCCAGGAACGGTCTTCCCAGGAATATACAAAAGACTATATGTAAATATTGTGTACACTTTCTTGTTTCAATACATTTTATTCTAACTACATTTTGTGTTTGCATTATTATTCCATGCATTAGTCAAGTTTCAACAGGATGAAACGCGACACAAAACCTTTTTTTCCAATTTTTATTTTTACTTTTCTAAATAATTAAATATTAACGTAAAGTAAAAATGATTCTGATTTTTAAATCACTGGAAGTAATATATATATATATATACACACACACATATATACATATATATATATATATATATATATATATATATATATATATATATATATATATATATATATATATATATATTAGTTGTGTTTCAATCCTGGCTGTGATACAGCGAAACAGTACTGTCTGTGAATGACATAATTTAGCTCCTGAAAATACATTTCAATTGAGCTATTTCTATAAACAACAGCCACCTGCACTAATGCAAAGCTCTTCAGTAAAATGAATGGAGCACTTTGGCTGATTGGCATTCGTTTACATTTGTAAAAACAATACGCTAGATTTAGTTGTGTAACTCTACCGAGTGAAGATGGCTCTGGCTGACACCAAATTAGTTGTGTTTCAATCCTGGCTTGAGGGATTCGGAAGTCTAGTCGCACTGAGGAGCTGTGATACAGCGAAACAGTACTGTCTGTGAATGACATAATATATATATATATATATATATATATATATATATATATATATATATATATATATATATATACACTACGGCTGCTAAATTTAATTCAGTGAAGAGCCACCTTCTCCCTCCAGCTCTCACCGTCTTGGCAGACAGTCGCAATATTTTCCAGCACCAGATTCATCTGCTGGAGCCCCAGGCAGACGACAGCCTTCAAATAGTTGCGTGGTCTGCCGCGAGGTCGTCGCCAGTTTGCAGATGGCGAGTGGAACTGATAGATGACTCTGGTAGAGTGTTCATCAGGTCGGTCATCACAGAATGTGACCGAGCCAGCTCACACGACGCAGAGTGATAATCCCGAGGATGTTCAGCAGGCTGTTCCTACGATAGAGCTTCTCCTTGGATGCACTTTCAGACCAGTACACCCTCTCCTTTTGAAGCCATGGATACGGGATACAGGGATCTCGTGGGTTATATAATAGCACAGAGAAGACGGTGACGTTGTAAACTCGTAACTTGGTCGGTCGAGAGATGTCGCGACGCCACAATAGTGGTCTTTAGAGGTCTCTCATGTCGGGTGCAGGGCAACTCAACATGGCCAACTAAACATTGCCGACTGAGTACGCGGACAACTCAGTACTGAGACAACTCAGAACCGAGAATACTCAGCACCAGAAAAACATACCTTTTTAATAATAGAATAAAAATAATTTATTAGTTAGTGATTTTTTTCAAATACGGCATTTGAAAAATATTATGTAAAATATGAAGCAGTTTTTGTTTTCAATTATTAATAAAGTAAATTCTAAAGAAATTTATTTTTTAATACAGTTGACATATAAAAAAATAATTCAATAAAACACGCTTTGATTTTTAATTATTTTTAATTATTTTTAATAAAAGAAATCGGAAATTGCAGAAAAAAAAACAGTTTTTTGTTTTTAATTATTTTTAAGTAAGTAAATTGTAATGTAATTTATTTTGTAATAAAGTAAATCGACATTCCAAAAATATTTTTATAAAAATAATTGAATAATTTTCAATTTTCTTTATTAAAAATAAAAAAAAAACCTGTTTCATATTTTACATTATTTACATTATTCGGACTATTGTCCTCATCTCTGTCGCCATATTTATTACAACGCTTCAACCGTTGTACGCTCCGGCCTTCTTCAGGTGGTTGGAATGTCGAACTGAACCCTTTATTTCTCTCACTGGGTTAGACTGTTCTTGTTCCACGTGCTATGTTTAATGGATGTCAGTTATCTCCTGTTAATTTCCCTCTGAAAGTTCTCCACTGACTTAGCCGGGTATTGAACTCATACTGTTTGGGTCCTGTGCCTTTTATCACTGTGCCATGTGTCCTTTAAGACATCTGTATATGAATTTCTGGGTATTATAAACCTATCAGCAACAATTTTTAACAAGTGCCCATATTGCAATTTTTGCTGTTATCATTCATGTTTTTACCAGAGCTTATATTGCAATTTTTGTTGTTATTATCGCTTTTCTCTGGCACTCCTTAGTACTGGTTCCCATATTGTATTCATTTCTATGTTTGGTCGGCTCAGTAGATTTTTGAGGTCTAGCATATGTGCTGACTCCTTAAGTTTACGAATTTTCCAATGGTGTTCTTTGTCTATGATCTCAACATGATCCCACAGAGGGCGGTGATCTCCCTTCTCTCTCCATATGTGGTCAGCCACATTCTCGTGCACTGCAGCAATGTTTTCAGCTGAACGGCGTAAACGAGCAGGCAATGGTGTCTTCACTTCTGCCACCGACCCAGTCTGTTTGAATTTACGAACAATTTTTCCAGTTGCACTCTTGAAACTTTAACACGTTGTTTGATTGTTAATCTTTGCATGGTTGAAAATGCCAAAGACTTAAGTTGTTAAATCTGAAAGAAAAAGAAATCATTAGACATTTAAAATCGGTTCAAGTTATTGGAGCACCCTTATAATAACGCAATATCACATTACGTCAAATAGGGGAGATGAGGATACCTGAACGATAAATATATGATGTCACTTGTGCTTTACATTATAGAATACACAGACACACGCACAGATAGATAGATAGATAGATAGAGAGAGAGAGAGAGAGAGAGAGAGAAAGAAAGAAAGAGAGGAAAGAGACTGTTTGGTGGAGTAAAAAATAAATATAAAGAAAGCAGGATAAATATAAACAAACTGACAGAGTTAATACTTACCTATTGATCTATTTGCTGTGTCGTCTTTTTCTTGACAAAAAGAAATAAGTCGACAGCGTTGGGGCAGTTCGGCGAACACAACTCAGTATTCTCAGAGACCATTTTTTTTTTTAAATTCTAGCTGCCCGTTCCCTATTAAAAATACGTTTACTCGTCTCCTGAAAAGAAGCGGATATTCCATGTTTATCATCAAAACCTGGGAAATCAGCTGATGCTTCCATACATATTAACTTGATCTTCGAGAAGCTTACATGGCTCTGGAATTATTTTCTCGAAGAAAGCGGCAAAGATTCCCTACGTATATCAAGCACACAAGTCGAACGTTCAGAGGAGAAGAGAAAAAGAAGAGGTTATACGCATACACGTGCTTGTGTGCACACATATGCACAAACATAAACACGAACATGTGTGTGCGTGTGTGTGTGTGTGATGATATGATAAAATATACTTTTTGGGTGTGCTATGTTTATGAGTATATCAGGAATAGACCGTCTGTAAATATAAAAGTGGACATTCGATTCAACAACGGCTACAGTCTGTTTCATGCGTATACGCAATCGTCCGTGTGCTGTGTTTTTTCTAGACTATATATATATATATATATATATATATATATATATATATATATATATATATATATACACGTTCCATATTAGTTGATTTAAAAAGTGCTCTATAGGATGACCTAGAGCTTTATAAATATAGGTAACTATACTCGTGTCGAAAAACCTTCGAACTCTTGATTTAACAACAGCCAAATCAATCACGAAGGAAAAAAAGGTTTTAAAAAAAGAAAGAGCCAGGAACATGAAAGTCTGTCGAAAATAATCGCACAGATACAGGTTCAAGGCCCAAAGAAAAAACCCCGATACGAGTAAACAACTAACTAAAGAGCTCAATACAAGCGTAGAGCAAACCTAGTCAAACCTAATGAGCCAGACCAAGGTTTCACTTAGGCAGATCTGCCTAAGTGAAACCTTGGTAGGTTTGTCTGGCTCATTAGGTTTGACTATATATATATATATATATATATATTGTCATCCACAGACAGACTGTTTCGCTGTTTCACAGCTCATCAGTGTGTTTAGACGTCCGGTTGCCTCTAGCTAGGATCGAAACCCGACTGAATTTCCGTCAGTCGGAACTTCTCCCACTAAGCCGTCGACGCACGGCAGGAATGAAGCTTAATTTTAGCGTGTTTATTTTTAGATTTAGATAAACACACAGTGACTGACAGTGACTCAATTCTGCCGAAGAGTCGTGCAATATTAGCTTAAATAATCACTGTTTACAAATTCACACCTCAAACCAGAGAGCTCAACCGAAATTAATTTTTCAGGAGCCAATATTTTTGTCATCCGAAGACAGACTGTTTCACTGTTTCACAGCTCATCAGTGTGGCTATATATATAAGGTCAGTGATGCATTGTTGGTAGTCTGTAGTATTGTTCTAACGGCTGTTTTGTTGGGCGGTAACAGTTATGTTTCAAATTATTCTAGGTGATACTGGGAGGAAATAAATGTGGATCCGGGTGCAGTTATATATATATATATATATATATATATATATATATATATATATATATATATATATATAGTAATACATCGAGTGTAGAAAAATCCTCAATAGAATAAAGAAAGCACTCGACGGCTGTTTAGTCAAATTTGGGATTCATCAGAAGTGCGCATCCCCTAGAGACCGTTACGATAAAACACAAGCGACATACCCCACTGGACCAACAGGCCTCGGTGACGAGGAAGAAACTAACTAGAATCGAGAAAGCGCCGCAACTTACTAAGTTCTATGATGATACTCCTCCAATTATTCGAAACCCAACGAATATATAAATAATGAAAAATGTAAAACTTATCTTAATCCCAAACATTTTATCCCCTGATCTGATGGACTTTCTCTCGGTTAATGAAAAGATATTTATGCAACAAGAATTTATAAACAAAAGAAAAAAAAATGTTGTTAGTTTTACAATTTATTTAAATTTAAGAAATGCTCATCAATATTCATGAGGCTAACTGAAAAGTCTCGAGAAATTATGGAAGATGATAAGTGACATAATTTAATGTCTAAGAAACGAAATGAGTAAATGATGATGTTTTTTTAATTTTTAACTTTTTTATAATGTAATTAATATTTACATTTTAGTTTGGAAATGATTTATTTATTATATATTTGAAATAAAATATATTTGAAATAAAATATATACTTTAATTAAAATATATCTTAAATAAATATATATATATATTAAATTAAAATATGTTTTAATTAAAAAATATATTTTAATTAAAAAATACGAAATTAAAAATCAACATCATTTACTCACTTTTGTTTTTGAAAAATTTTGAAAAAATAACATAATTTTTACTTTTGTTTATAAATACTCGTTGCAAAATATCTTAAATCCTTACATTTGCCATTTGCCGGGAGCTGGGTCGGGAATTGTCGTGCACGAAACTCGGAAGCCCCAACGTTACCAGACGCTGGAGTAGTCGTAGCCAGACGCCCAGCCACACGAATTCGCGATCGTGATCGTAATGTTGAACAGTCGTAAGTCGCATAGGTTGTAAGTTGCATAGGTCTTAAGTAGACGCTGACGGTTTGTAATATAATTTAATTCCATTATACAAATAAGAAATTTTCGAATGACATTCAAGCTATGATCAGGTAACATATTAGGTTCTTCCTGCCATCATCTGACCGTCATATTTCGTATTAGTTAAATTCCTCTAGATAAAAAAAAACAAAACAAAAAAAAACGAAAGTAATATCAACTTTCCCTGTCTTTCCGTGTATCAAACCGATTATTGCATCCTGTTTTATCTCTCGTCTCACATTATATTTTTTATTTCTTGGAACGACCGAGCTCTTTCGTATTAGAAGTAGAAAATAACCTTGCCAAGCGAAATCCCAAGCCAAGTGTTGGCAACAAAGGAATCTGAAAACTTTTGCAACTAGATAAAGAAACATGGCGGCTAGACCCTTGGGTAATACAACTTAAACTCCCGAGATTTTTTCTCTTTTTTTTTTTTACCGATAGTTCATTCGGTTTTATTTGTTTTGGCCTTCACTCTGCGTTTAACATTTTATTTTGTTAAAAATCGGAAGAATTTGTAAACTAAAAACATTTCACAGAGCAGACTCATATTTCAAGATTTCTGTGTAGGGAAGGTTTTTAAATTATTGCAAATGATGTAATATTTTTCATATTTTTTTTTCAATCATTCTCTTTTCCTCTGTCACCCGATTTCTCACTCAGGGCTTTCTTTTGTTTTTGTAATATGTTTGATGAAAAATACGCTATTAATATCGGAATAATAGTGGGTAAATGAATGAGAAAATGATAAATTTGTGTAGTGACATGTTTCGTTCCGTGATTAAACTTCTGCAGACCAATGCAGATTTTATTGACGAAATCAATGTTATGTATAAAAAGGGGAAAAAGATAGGGAGGATAAATACATACTCTTTCTTTTTCTAAATTTCCTGTTTTCTTCTTCATATTCTTCTTCCGTTCTTTTTTTTTTTGTTCTTTAAACCCTGCTCCTCCTCCCCTTCTGTTTTCTTCTTCGTTTCTTTTTCTGTGCTTTCCTCCTCCTCTTCTGCTTCGTTCGTTTTATTTATTTTTTGTATTCTTCTTCATTTTCTATTTTTTCGCCTGTTTCTCTGTGCTTTCTTCCCCCTCTTCTTTCCTTTCTCCTCCTGTTCCTCTCTTCAATTTATTCGTCTTTCTTTCCCTTTCTATACTTGCATACTCCTTCTCCCCACATCTTTTTCTCCTTGGTGTTTTTTTTTTTCACTTTGTTGTTCATGTCTTTTTCTATTCTTTCCTCTATTTCGCTCTCTTTCGAAATCCTCTTCATTTTCTTCTCTCTATTCTTTACTTTCTATTTAGTTCCCTTTCTAATTATCTTCTTAAGGGGTTGTCTCCTCTTTTTCCAGTTTTCTTTTTCTTCTTCGCTTTCTTCATTCCATTTTCTAAAATTTTCCTTTAATTCTGTTTTGTTTCTTCTTGTTGTTCTTCTCCTCCTCCTCCTCCTCCTTCTTCTTCACTTTTTCCTTATTTTCATTTATCTTTCTCTCACTTTTCTACGTAATGTATTTCCTTTTAATTGTCTCCTCTTCTTTATTTTCATCTTCTTTTTTATTCACTCGTTTTCTTTTTCTTCGCGGATTTCTTTTTATTGAATTCATTCACGGTTTTCTTTTTTCTCCATTTCTATTTTTTCTTCGATTTCTTAAGGAATAAATTCATATATGCTACTCGATGAATGGTGACGCAAAATATTATCAGCTAAGAGGAAGCTATGGTCGAAAGGAATAAAAAGAGGAATCTGATTGGAAAGACAACTACTGAGACTTCAAAGAGATACATGACTATTAAGGGACAAGTTGAACAACACGAAAGGTCTACACACTTGGATACGGGAAAAAATAAGAGATAAAACACATCTACTGACGTAAAGAAATAAATTAACTGAGATTGGACAAAGAAAATTGGCTACAAAGATCCAGGCATCAGAATGTACAACACACGTAAAAAGGAACGTTCTAAATATAATAAGTTTCGCAACGGCACAAAGAGAGAATTGAAAGAAACAAAACGCGTTAGATATAAAAGAAAATTCTTGTGCAAAAAATAAGAAAGACAAAAGCGTCGATGCAGAAAATTAAAGACGTTGGAGAAAGTAATAATAGATTTATATAGGTTTGGCGATTGTCCGGCTCACACTCATTCCCCACTTTTTGAATAGGAGTAGAGGTTTATCCCTTGTTTCCTGTCTCGGCTTGAGTTTCCGGTTCCTGCTTAAATTTTCTCATTCTTTTTGGCACCCAGTAAGCCCTTGCTTCTGAGAGACATTATCACCTTACTTGTGGTGATTAATATATATATATTACAGCATCGGAAGAACAGTCTATATCACCTTCCCCCGAGGCTTACTTTCCTACTAACTTTATAGTAAGTGGAAGAATCCACAGTAGCCTCATTAGGGGGAGGAAAGATGTTGTGACCATGTAAATGGTTAAGAAATAACAAAACAATAGGTTGCAGATAAATAGTGTATTGAACAGTAAATACAACAGAAGTGTGTTACACGACCTGGGAATCTGTGCTGGTTGGCCAGCGTTCAGTCTATATCACTATTCCCCCGATGCCTACATTCCTACTAAATGATTAATATATATATATATATATATATATATATATATATATATATATATATATATATATATATTATTGTAAAAACACAAACGGTTAAAAATCCATGAGACTATATTTATTTCATTGACATCCCAAAATTGGCCTCAGCTGTTCAGATCTAGCAATGCAAATAAAGATGGAAACGATTTCTCCAGGACTGCTAAACAAATTCATATAAATATACAGAGCTAACATTGTGGAAAGGGAGGGAAAAGGTTTATATCTAAGGTTGTGGAAGGTTGGTGGGGGGTGATGAAAGAGATAGCATGTATCCAGAGAGAAAGAGAACTAGAGAAAATATTTAAAAATTGAACGCGAAACGAATAGATGTTATTTTTATAAAACGACCTTTTCTTTAAAGTAGACTGAAAAGATGCTGCGGTTAAGCTTTTTATTAAATTTCTTTGTTGACTGCCAGGTCATGTAATTTAATAATTGTGTATTTGTTGTGACCAAGTAAATGCTTAAGAAATAAGTAAATACAACTGAAGAGTATTACACGACTTGGGAGTGTGTGTCGATTGACCAGCGTTCAGTCTATATCACTGTTAATATTTAACATCCCCCCTATGGGGTATATATGTGGCACAAGGCCTAGTTTAACGTAGGTCAGCCACAAAATCCCCGTAGAACCCGCAAAAACGAGTTCGGGTCTGTCTGCTTACCCGGAGGAAACTCTGCCCTTCGCCACAGCCTCGTCCCGGTTCCTGTCTGCCCAAAGGCAGAGAATTCGACAGGAGCTGCGAACAGTCATCGCATGGGAAGAACAGTCTATATCACCTTCCCCCCGAAGCTTACTTTCCTACTAACTTTGTAGTAAGTGGAAGAGTCCACAGTAGCCTCATTAGTGGGAGGAAAGATTTTGTGACCAAGTAAATGGTTAAGAAATAACAAAACATGAGGTTGCAGATAGTGTATTGAACAGTAAATACAACAGAAGTGTGTTACACAACTTGGGAATGTGTGCTGGTTGGCCAGCGTTCAGACTATATCACTATTCCCCCGATGCCTATATTTCCTACTAGAGAGAGCACACCACAACAGTATTTGGACAGTAATCCCTGTATTGAAGAAGTGTTATTAAAAACGGCTGACAGGTTTCAGCGGTTTATTTTATTAGGAGAGATTGCTACACAAATATGCAATTATTATATTACATAATCCGGTAGCCAACAAAGAATGTAAATAATAAGATTGACGTATTACCTTGTCAGCTGTCTTTAATGAAACATATATAAAAGAGGGGTTGCTGCCCAACTACACACACACACACAAATACATATATATATAAATATATATATATGTATTTGTGTGTGTGTGTGTATGTATGTATTTGTATTTGTGTGTGTGTGTGTGTGTGTGTGTGTGTGTGTGTGTGTGTGTGTGTGTAGTTGGGCAGCAATCCCTCATTTATATATATATATATATATATATATATATATATAAAGACATTTTATATTATGTTTAACGTTCTTTTTATAGATACAAGTATTTAAGCAAATGCTCTGTTTTATAATAAACAGTATTAAATAACATTTACAGGCCTGAATAAATTAAAATGTCTTTAAATAAATTGTCGGACAATGTCCAATTCTAAAATATATATATATATATATATATATATATATATATATATATATATATATATATATATATATATATATATATATATATATAAAAGGCTCTAACACTAATGTTTCATTGTTATGATTTATAACATTGGAATCGTAATCACGATCCAATTCATCAGACCTACAAATTCAAAAAGAAATTGGAAAATATAACAAAAAATAAATAATATATCAAAAAACAAAATTTTAGTGAAAGTGTATGTGTGGGAGTGGGAAACACGGGTGAGAGGGAAATGTATGAAAGCTCTAGAGAGAGAGCTGTGACGGAAGAAAGAACGGGAAAGGCCTAAAGGTGAAGTGTTTGAATCTTTTATATTATATTATATTCTTGCTCTGTCCTGGACATTGAGCACTACCTGGATTCCATCCTCTTAGAAATTTATATATATATATATATTGACCACTTATATTATCAATATATATATATATATATATATATATATATATATATATATATATATATATATATATATATATATATATAGTTGCACTGATGTGAGTTTGTGACCCCGGATTTCACGCTTTTGCGATCGTCAGACAAACTGATTAATTTTTAAAAAGTGTGAGGAAAAATAGTCGTCTTGACGCCACTCATACTTACGCAAACATACATACACGCCCGGGCACCCATTGACGTACGCAGACACACACACACACACGCTCGCTCGCTCGCCCACCGGAGCTCACACAAACATAAGCATATGAGAACAGTATGGGACTTGGCATAGATATGTATATATGTGCCGTCGTGTACATACGTACGCATATTGATTGCCGTATTCAATGTTGGATTGTGTAGCGGATATTTTTCCTGATTGTAGCGATGTCACACGCAGACCTTTTTTATATTTTTGTTCGCTGAATAATATTGTATTTGCATATAGAATATATAAATAATATATATATATATAATATATAAATAAGATATATAAATTGCATATACATATATATGTATTTATATTTATATACACTTTTCATATATATATATATATATATATATATATATATATATATATATATATATATATATAGTTTACGAAAAACTAGGTAATCCGTATGGGTAGACCCAAGGAGGATAAACTCTTGGAAATAAAATCTGATGATCCGAAGTCCTTTAAAAGGGCTGTGGTGAAATAATTTATTATATGGAACCTTAAAGTGGTCTGTTTATATATATATATATATATATATATATATATATATATATATATATATATATATATATATATATATATATATGAATTAAATGGAAATAGGGAAATAAATGTATTGGTTTAAAAAGTCCATATCGGAAAATGTATCACTGGAAAGCACCGCTACAAGATGGAATCAACAGATTTTAATTAAAATTTGACAAAGGTTCAATCGCTTTGTCGATTGCAGTCCAAATGATCTGGTGCAATGGGGCAGATGTCCTAAAAAGTTAACAAAAACAATGAGGTCACCTACTTGCTGTTTACTTTTTTTACTCTCAAGCAATCCAGGTTTGGGTTTACCTATATATTGCTTATCAAAATGACAGTAGGCGGGGATTAGACAACCAGTAATATGTACTGACCTCAGGAAAATCAGATGCAGCGTTAATCTGAGTAATGACCTCTCAGTCGAGAATGGAGACCCGCTATTCACCAGATATCAGTGGCAGCCAGAACACGGGCACACATGAACAAATCCGATGAATGTGAGAGTAAGACGTGTTCGAGAAAACCCGCATGTGATTGATATATATAAATATATATATATATATATATATATATATATATATGTATATATATGTGTGTGTGTGTGTGTGTGTATAGGTTTCTGTGTGTGTGTGTGTCCGTGCGTGCGTGCGCGCGCTTGTATATATATATATATATATACATATATATATATATATATATATATATATATATATACATCTGAGTGTGTGTATATATATATGTATGTTTGTATGTATGTATATATATATATGGGTGTGTGTGTCTGTGTGTTTCTCTCTCTCTCTCTCTCTGTGTGTGTCTGTGTGTGTGTGTGTGTGTGTGTGTGTGTGTGTGTGTGTGCAGCATTTAGTGGAAAGTGCTCAATATCCGTTGTAGAGCTAATATATGCGGTTGCATGGAGAGTTGTTTGTGACCGATCTTCAGAAAAACTGTTTTATTTTTTCAAAAGTCGATCTATTTATGCTTCATTTGGGTTTGTTTATTTGTGTGTGGTGGGAGGGGGAAATTTTCTTGTTCTGTGTTTGTTTTGGGATTCTTCTACACCTTAATTATATCACTACTACAATTGGAAATAATTTATCTAAACTCAACATAAAATTTGTCACAACTACATCTAAAACAATAAAATAATTAATCACTACAAAACAGAACAAGAAACCAAAACTCGAAGGAAACAATTTACTCACTCACCTGCAATGATTGCCAAAAATAATATATTGGAAAAATCTTAAGAAGTTGAAATAAAAGATTATATGAACATAAAAGAGACATTTAAAAAACACATAAAATGCATTGATTGTTCACCGGAGAGTAGCTGGCCATAATTTTGACATAAATAATGCTACTTTAATTAAAAGATAACATAATTAACTTAGTTGAAAATGACTAGAAAGTTCTTCAATCGCTAGTTTATCCACAGTAAGTTTGTGTGCAGTGTCATACAACGTTTCATTATTCTTGGTAGATCTTCTGTTATCACAATGTAAGATATTTAATAACAAGTATCAAAGAAACAAAAAATATATAATCTAGATGAAATTGTTTAGACTGCATGCAAAAAAAAAAATCTTTCTAAATTTGAAAACTCCAAGCGTGCATATGTCTAGTCAGTACAATGTAAACAAACCCAGCCGGATGAAGCCGTCACGGATGAAACGCATCGCAAAATCTTTTTTCCAGTTTGTTATGCATCTTTCCTTTCAAAACTGTTCTTGATACATAAAATATTATATAAAAAAAATATATATATCGTTATCCCATATCTTGTGACAAAATATTCTAGATCAGAAGCGCCGGATTTAGATGAAGAGAGGCCCTTGACTATGACAATTGTGAGTTTATTTCCAAATCTTCCCATTCGAGTTGTGGAAGAGTGTTAAATTAAACAAGGTGAGTTCAACCGAGGATGATTACAGGTGTTTAAAATTACTGAAAGGTTGTTTAGAGTCTACAAAATGTTATGACAGCACGTGTAAAAATATTATACATCTTGGCTGGAGGACCCCTGGTAAGCCTATGGTCAATCCAGCACTGCAAGTCAGGATCGATAACATTGCAAATTTTGATTTGGATTTTATCAAAAATCTCTAAATACATAGCAGAATCACCAGATAAAATGTTTCAAAGAATGGGCAAATGGTTGACATGATGATAATTATCTAGGAGGACACAGTGAATTCACTTTCTTAGCAGCAGAGCTAGCAACTGATTCAATATAACCTTTCCACTTTATGCCAGTGGAGACTGTTTGCCCGAGAAGTTGCAATGTGTAACTCTCCTAAAGGTTAGCATCTGATATTGCAGCAATATATATATACGATAGAGTCAAACGAGAAAACTATTTAGTACGACACAGTGAGTCAGATTTCCTCGCAGCAGACATAGTAATTGGTTTTCCACTTGAAAACTTTTCTGGCGACATATATTCATACATATATACTACTAGCTCAAGAGCCGCCCTATTCATACATATATCGGTAAGTATTGCATTAATATTAAGCTTACCTTTTAAAAGTTCAATGATAATACGTTTGCCGACACTTAATTTACAGACAGTTTGATGTACGTAGGTCCTTACATTCCGTACAAACAATTATTTTTATTTCATGGGTGATTTTCGCTGGATTTCGAAATTAATTTTGATTATCCCAAATTTATGTCAAAGTTATAAAAATTGTTATCATATAAAAACTTCGTCGCAAAAAATATAATGTAAAAAAATCGCCAAAAACAATCACAGCAATAAAAATTTGGGAATCCAGAATTTCAGGATTGCAGATCCGCATCCGGCCTAGAATCTTTTTAATTTGCTCTCGGAATCGGTCTGATTCCAAAATGGTATATGCTGAACAACAGCCTGTAGGAGTAAAGTTGAAAATGTGTGACCCAGTGACCCACTGACATTAGCATTTGTTATATAGATGCATTATTATAACTGCAATGATTGCCAAAAATAATATATTGGAGAAACCTCAAGGCAGATTCTTTCCCACAAGTGATGTCGGAATAGATTTTTCACTCAGTGTCCTTCATGGAAGCCAGCTGCATGATGGACTTGAGAGATGACCTCATAACCGGGAGTAGAGATTTGCGAGTCACACAATGTCAGTGTTTACCACGACATGTAGGAAAGACGGATCACTTCAGAGGCCGTCGATATTGTGCTAGCACGAAGTCACAAGTCATCGTGACCGAGGGTTTGTGCGTAATAGCCGTATTAAAAAAAACTGATCACACAAAAATTTCTTTTTTCTTACTAGAAAATGTAAATAACCCTCGAGCAGTATAGTGCCTTGACTACATGAATTTAAGCATGCTACTAGATTGGCAAACACAAATATGCACGAGCAGTTTCTGTCAGTAACCACTTAGCAGTTTGGTGTGCTCAGAAACAAATTGACCTACATAGCCTTATGCTAGGCAAGGTCACAAGCTTTTCGTAAAAAAAATGCCTCTATAGCATCGATGAAGCGCGCGCTTTTTTGCCTATGATAGAATTATGAGAATTTCAATATAACTAAGATAGTCAACGATTATAAAAGAAGAATGTAACGATAAAGTCAATGGAAATTATTTCAGTTCTCTTTATTAACATTATCTTTTAAATTCTGCTATTCTTGTCAGCTTGAATAAAATATCAAAGGGACATTATTGATTGCATTAATGGAGGTATGATTATTTCTTTTGAAAATCTACATTGACAATACGGTGAAACTAGAACATCACAATAGATAACTAGAAAATGGACGAGTGACAATCAGAGACGAATCCGTATAAAAGATCGTGAAATGTATAAAATATTCAGACGGACCTCACGTACATACACAGACACGAACCCTACACACCATATGAGGTGTCTGTATATATGTGTATATATGTACGAATTCTTTATAATAAAACAATATATATGTATGGAGAAGGAATACACATATTACAAAAACCACACAATACGCACACACAATACACAGAAATGGAGATAGGGTTAAAAGATAGTTACGTGTTATACGTGATACACGATTAGGTGATCATGTATCTTTTGATACATGACTGACGAAGCAGATTTTTCCCGCAGTAGGTTGCCATTTCTTTCTGCGGTAGACCAGTTGCCCTCGAAGAATATAGAACCTGGTTTGTCCTGCTATTTAGCCATAGCTAGGCGGGGAGAAGAAGAGGATTCATACCTTTCCTATGGGTATTAGCACGTAAGTGAATGTTATGGATTCGACTGGTATTCGAACTCTGAGGTTATAAAAAGTTAAGAACAAAGACCTCCTTCCTTCGCCGTTTCTCTGACTAATTTTAATTGTTTTATTACCCCTTAAGCAAAAGAATATTTTCTCCACAAGTCCAAGAAAATTTGGATTATTGCTACACACAAAAGAAAATGGTTAATCATCGGAAAGTATAACGTAAAATTCATTCCTTTAAATAACATGTGGAAATAACAACTCTTCGCATGATGTAGGTCGCAAGATGCAAAACACCTGTAGTAAAATATGCAAAATAAAGTATAATATATATTTAAAATATCGACATTATAACCAGAAACGTTTGCGGCTTCTCTTTAATATATATATATATATATATATATATATATATATATATATATATATATATATATATATATATATATATATATATAAACGAATGGGTAAATATAGGTATGTATCCGAGCGAACCATTGTATAAAATTACAGATAAATACTCTATAATAGTGTAATAAAAAGTAGTACTCAATGTTACATAACAGAGCTATTTAATATATATATTAAGAAATATACATAATACTTTGCATTAATTGCACAACTACGAGTTTCATACCGAAGCAATTGTCAAGGGCAACAAGGAGGACTACACCAAGTACTTTGACAAGGTAGTTCTGCCTGGTTCAAGAGAGTGGCTGCTGAGAAACCATACGTTTCATAAAAGAACTCGACACCATGCACCACAAGCAGAAGAACCCAGTCTTAGCGGTCATACAAATTCTGCAGCTACATCATACCTTACATCTGGCCGCCTAACTCCCCAGATTGCAACCCATTTGATTATTATATGTAGAACGCAGTTGGTCGAAAGACCGAAAAAACTCCTTGTAACACCAAAGACGATCTAATGGCAAAGGGTTATGACAGTATTCACCAACTTGAAAAGGGAGATCGTCTAGAATAATTGCAGAAATATCCGAAGTTGTTTAAAGGCCGTTATTGCAGCTAATGGTGCCTTTAAACAACTTCGGATATTTCTGCAATTATTCTAGACGATCTCCCTTTTCAAGTTGGTGAATACTGTCATAACCCTTTGCCATTAGATCGTCTTTGGTGTTACAAGGAGTTTTTTCGGTCTTTCGACCAACTGCGTTCTACATATAATAATCAAATGGGTTGCAATCTGGGGAGTTAGGCGGCCAGATGTAAGGTATGAATAATTGAATAAATTTACTCTTTCGTATTTCAAGATATATATGTATGTATGTATATATATATATATATATATATATATATATATATATATATATATATATATATACACACACATATATATATATATATATATATATATATATATATATATATATATATATATATATATATATACTGCTATGTAAAATTTATTGGTCACTTCAGTAAATTAATTACTTTTGTTAATTTGACGCCAAAATCGAGAATATGCTTTCCACAGTACATTTTATGATTTTAAACTGACAAATATCAAGTCAGTGCATATTCGTTAATACCCTATGGTGAATGATAAAGTATCTTAAGCAGAGTTATGCTAAAGAAAACCATGAAAAAATACTGGTTTACCAACGACAATTTGACCTTTCACTTTTCGTAAGTTCTTTTCAAAGTAATCATTATACAAAAAAGTACAAATCGCTAAAGTATGGAGCTAGTAATTAGTGTTGCTGACATGTGGCATTGAATGAAACAATGTCCATATCTTGTCACTGGCTAATTTTTCCCATTATTCTTGGAATAATGGAGGTTGCGGGCTTTTCTTTGGGGCATTTGTTTCTTTATTTTCCACTATAGTCTTCACAATCAAAATTTCATTGTGATCAGGATTTTGTGCCGACCAGTCTACCAAAACTTGAACATCCTCATCCACAAGAAACATTATGGCTCCACGTGACGCGTAACAAGGAGCACCGTTGTAGTGAAAGATTGTTCCGTCATCGTAGTCTGGCAGAAGATTAGACCATAGTAAACTAATATAGTTTCCCTGTTTAGGTTTGCATGAACGTTTATCAGTTTTCTTCTACTGTCGCTTTCTATAACATCCCATGTCATTTCGTGTCCACAACCATATTTTACTGTCCTTGCGATGTATCTTGCATTGTTTCTTTCTCCCACCGGCCATCTTACATATTCCATTTTGTTGTTGAATGTTCTTTGACAATATCAATGGACTGTTTCTATGTTTGTAGTCAATGTTCCTTTTTTCAACCTATTCTTTTGCTAATATTCTGCGTACTGTACCAATTGACACCTCATTGTTAAGACTGCATCCACTATTCACTTGTCTGGATGTTAATTTGAGTCACCCACAATCTTACTATCGTTTCTTTTGTCTAACCTTTGTGGTCTTTCGTTTTTCTTAGCACTTAAAACACTTCCAGTTGGATCAAACGCCTTATTGATGCTTTGAACCCTGTTTCTGGAAATTCCTTGTCGCCTGGATATCTCTCATAGAGTCATCTTCCTCTTCAAAGTTATAACCTTCATCTTTGTCTAGATAAGATTTTACCAAATTTAGTTTTTTTTAAAATTTAATTAAAAGCCGTTGTCAGTGCGAAAGCTAAGGATGGCTCCTCGGGCGCAAAACTAAAAGGACCTCTGGCCCAGCTTAGAAAACAGCAATGATAATTTTGAAGAAATAACTTTGAATTACTCAATTCACTCCATTGGACTTCAAAACCTCCTCTGATTCAGACTATAAGTCCAATTCCAGCCAAAAGACCGATTTGGGCCGAAATTCCAATTCAGGCCGAAAACTTAGCTCTTCAAATCAATAACTTGGTGGAACTTCAATTGAGTTGAGTTCAAATCACAGACTCAGTGGAACTTCAAAACCTCATGTCTCAAAACCTCTCACTTTAACTTTTATTCCTTGACATTTTGAAGAAATAAAATCGATCTCCTCAATTCATAAAGATTTGGAAATATTTTGAACTGAATTTAAAGCAAAAACTTATTTTAAATTGGACATAAGTTAAAAACTTTTAAAGTCCCTAATTTCTTTCAGTTATTTTAAAATTTGAATTTTTAACCTCATCGGGACACACATCCTGGATGTTCAAGCACCAGATGAAAGGCAGATTTTCAATCCCGGCATCATCTTGATTTCAAATGGGTATAATAAATCTATGTCGAGCAAGTGTGGTTCGAGTTACGTATTTCAGACATACGGACGGACAAAAAGAATTTTCCATTTATTTATTTAGATAGATGACTTTCCAGGGCAACTTATACTCATGTTAATATGATGGAACAATTACTACTTAGAAATTTGTATATTATCATGAACTTATCATCTCAGATCTTTCATTGGCATAATAGTTTTGCGTCGCCTTTTTCCAACTTCAAGCTGCTTAAAGCGGTTTATCGTCTCTTACATGGAACCTACGAAAAGGCAACAACTTATTTTCCAATCCTCAATGCCCACACAAACTAAAGCATTATGTTAATCAATCTTAACTTCTTAATAAAATAAATATGTATAATCATTTTATGTAGTTAGACCCAAATATTTGCTTGCAAGAATATACATGTTTGATTGAATGTGACAGACAAGGAAAATCTTATAATATTTTTATTAAGTTTGTCTAATGTTCTTACACTTACCTTTTTAGTGAGTGCAGAAACTGTCAGTAATGATTATTGTCTCAAGCGCTTTCATACAATTCATTAGCTATTTTCAAGGGGTTTCTTGTTAATGTTTTCCAATGTTTGTGTTCTAAGATTTATTATTGTGTAGTAGTAGTAGTATTAATCTATGTTGCGCGAGAGGATGTGGCCGTGAATCTGTGTTAGGGTGTCTTTTTAAACGTTGATTTCAGTTTTCTAATTTCATTACTATTTCTTACAAGTAAAATAATATTATGAACGTACGTTTGAGGTTACATTTGTTTGAGAGGATGTATATATTTATATCTATCTATCTATATATCACGCTATAATAATACAATCTTTAGAATACGGATAATAATTTAATATTTAACGATTAAAATCATCGAATAAATTGAATATAACCTAAGCCGCCTTAAGAAGTCAATCGTCGATATTAAAATTCTACTGAAGGCGTGTCTTTTTTTTCTTTTTTAAAAATAGGATCTTAACATTGGAAAGAAGACAAGAGGAGAAAAGAAAAAACATTATTGTCATTCAGATTGCGCCAATGGCTCCTCAAACAGTTCTAATTTGTATTTGAGCTCCTTCTGTCTACTCAGAGTCGGACGATGTGTGTTAATACCAACAGCTTCTAAAATATTCAGGTGGTGCTTTTTCTGGGCTCTGTGCAGAAGAGAGAAAAACTCTTCTGAATAATTGTTCCTACAAACATTTGTACTTAAGTGTTCACTAATGGCAGACTCACGTGTCTATGAATGCCCGGATAATGTTCTTGACATATGCCTATGAACAGGACGAGGCATATGTTGGGCAATTCTCACATCTAGCCGCTGAATGGTTTTACCTACATAGTCAACATCGCACTGACATTTAAAGCGATAAATAACTAAGGTTTTCTGGAGCGTAGGCAAAATGTCTTTACCGATAGAAAGTAATGTACTTCTAGAAGAATAGGCGATGAGTTCTTATAGGCAAAAAATTGATAGTTTTATATGGACAGGACACTTAGGAGGTCCAAATGTTATAATATCAATCAAACTTTTAAGTTTAATATTACTCATGACAACAATATTTCAGAGTTTTGGAATTCGGAATATTTGCAAGAAAAATGTGGGTGATTTTAACATCCAATTTACATTCCAAGCATATCATTAGTGCACGGTGGGTAACAGGTTTGATAATGTTAATCTTCCAAGACTTGGGAGGCAAAGGAATCCCATCTAAAAGTGGGTTTTTTGTAAACGCTAGTGACGAAATGGTTAGGGTTAACCCTAACCCTAACACCCCCTAAGATTGAAACTTTCAGCGAATTTAAAATGCTATATTCTCAACTGAAAAAAAATTGCTCACTTCAAATGTAAATTTAGGTTGCCTTAAAGACCGCTTAAATGATTTGGCCCATAGATTCGTGAATTCGCCTATCAATTTTAATGAGTTCTTCTGGTAGAAGGACCATTATCAGACTGCCGAATTATTAAAATCCAAGACAGATATGATATTTACATTACTAGACCTGATAAGTTTCAGGCGTAGTTATTCTTAATTATTCTGAATATATTGCCAAAATGTCTACTATATTAGATGACATTAATAAATTCCAGAAGTTAGGAGATGTCTCGATTGATGAAAACTTAAATTTGGAAAACAAGTTTCAAAATAGGCTTCAGGAATTTCACAAAAGATAGTTTCTTTCTAAGCAGGATAAGTCACCTCAAAAATATTTAAATTGTTTCGTCCTAGGATGTATGGTCTGCCTAAAATATACTAGGCCTGCAGACAGAGAAAATGTAAAAAATAATACAATCATAAATTGTGTATGGGAAATTAAAGGTTTAAAAACCATGGCGTTGGCTTCTTCTTCATCTTTTATGTGACGTGTTCTTTAAGGACGCTATCGATCACGTCTCGCCAATATTTATTGTCCTTTGTAGCTCCTAGTAACGTTTTTTGCTATATCTCCTAATCCCTGTTGGACCAACGATTTACACAAACTCGTTAGGTAGGTCATACACCACTTCTGTCTCTCAAGCATTCACTTTCTTCTGTTGTAGCATATTTCAAAATTCCCCGTTTAAATTTTCTTCCAGTGTGTATGTGTACAATAAAAATATCCACCATTTCTTTCTGATTCAAATTTATAAATGTCCTTTTTTTTCGATTTTGTCTAAAACTTTGTCATTGCTAACGTATTTAGTCGATGGTCTTCTCAGTATTCTTTTGAAGAACCACATTTCTGTTACCTCCAAACTCCCCATCTGTGTTAAGATGGTTCAGCATTCACCTGTCAGATACGAGGATCGATATTACTGACAGTTCAGTACTCCTTTCTTTGTTTCTAATGAAATTTTCTTGTTTCTTGATTACTTAGCTTTTGGGAGACATCGTTCGCTATGCCAGTGCAATTTCGTTTTCCATCCGGCGTTAAGTCACCACATAGATATTTGAATTTTTGTACTCGTTTAATTTTGATATCTCTAATTTGTAATCCGCATGAAGAGCTGTTTCTTTTGCTGACACAATCCTTCGTGTCTTTTTACAATTTCTGTTTAATCATTTCTTCACGTTTTCATTTACTATGTTCTAGTTTCCTTTCTGTGTCTGCTATCAACACTGTTTCATCTGCGTACATCAATCGCTTTAAATACTATCTTCCTGATTACAATTCTTTTGTTCTCACTCCTTATTAATGTATTTGTTTTTTTGTTTTTTTACATTTTTCACACCCAGTAATCCATTGTTTCTTAGTGACTTCACTGCCTTGCTTGGGGTGAACTTGTTTTAAAAAAAAACATATCTGTTTTAGCATACATACGGACGTTAATGGGTATGTACCCATTCACATAAATACAGTAGTAAATACTCTATGTTGATCTGCAGTCGGAGATTTGTCTCTAAGTGTGCTGGTCAAACTCTCTGTCTCCGGGCAGAGAAGATCCCCAGACGAGGCTGTGCCGAAGGGCAGAGACTCGTTTCGAGAAACAGCTACCCGACCCCGTTTTATACGTGGTCTACAGGGAATTTTTGGCCGGGCCTACGGGCTCGGATACCCCACATTAAATTCGGCCTTGTGCCACATCTGACCGCGTTGGGCGGTTAGTAGATATCCTGCAGTCGGAGATTTGTCTCCAGCTGTCCTGGTGAAACTCTATGCCTCAGGGCAGAGAGGATCTCCTAACGAGGCTATGTTGAAGGGCAGAGTCTCGTCCCGGGAAACAGCTTTATACGTTGTCTACGGGGGATATTTGGCCGAGCCTACGGTGTCGGATACCCCACATTAAATTCGGCCTTGTGCTACATCTGACTGCCTGGGCGATTGGTAGATATCCTGCAGTCGAAGATTCATTGTGGGATTCTCCTGAATCACGTCCAGCAGTTAACTACTTTTTCTACACATCGCTGGCGAATTTTATATGTGTAGTTCGTTTCCTAAATATTATCGTTCATTACCAACCTTCGTTTGATTTTTCTATTCTGTAACCTTCCCTAGGTTAAAACAATATCTAATTAAATCCTGATAGGATTTCAATTTCTCTCAGGATTGTTTCACTTTCAAAGTTGATTATTCCGGCGAGAAGACGCATCTCAGTCTTACGCCACTTCCTATTTTTTAGTATTTACTCAATTAATTTTATATGCAGGCAGTTTTCCTCTCAGTATAAATTCTTTTCAAAACAAATTAAGTTCTCCTTACAGCTTTAACATTTTTGCGACGTACTTCATCAAACGTTTTTGCATAACTATATAAACGTGAAACGGGTTAGCCAGATCCCACTGTTGAGTGGGAGATTCTATGTACTAAGCATGCGTTTAGCGTTAAGGGCAGTAGATATCATTTGTACATCTCAGGGAGATGGTGTGCGATTATTTGTAAGTTTTACGCACATGCTTATCCTCCTCGTTACATCCGGTCTACTTCGATAGCATAATCTAATACGGCGATGGCATGCCGTTGAGAAAGCCAACCCTTTTTACAAACAGGTGCTTCCGCTATTCCTCAATACATGGAATAAGCTACTGAATAACTATTTATTTTGGGAAATATTATGCCCTTTTCTATGTGCGATTGTGCGGATCCCCCCCCCCCGCCCACACACAACAAAATGGTATGGGAAACATATGAAATTGCAAGTTTCGGATACAGTAAAACTTAAGTACAGTATTTTTTTTACCCTGTATATTGCTCTGTATTATACATTGAGCAATGTATACAATAACGTTTGTATCATTGGCAAAATTCTATTATTATAAATTGATGAATGCCTAGGCCACTTGAACTTTGCCCTGTTGTTAACGATCCTCGTACAATACTATACTTTTACAAGTTTTTATATATATTTTTTCCAATTGTCATTTTATACCAATATATCTTGTCCACAGAGTTGATCTAGGAATTTAACTATATTGTCGACATGGAAAAAAATCTCTTACTATAAATGTAATTTACATTAACCAGAAAAAAAGGCTTGGACAGAAGCGTCTATGTTTTTAAATTTGGATTTTAATGTAACTATAACAACAGAGATATTTCGATTTCATTTTTGCCTTGAAAAAGTCGGAAGACGAAACGCGTCGGCAAAATCTAAGATTTTTTTCAATTGTCATTTTATACCAATATGTCTTGTCCACAGAGTTGATCTGGGAATTTAACTATATATATATATATATATATATATATATATATATATATATATATATATATATATATATATATACAAGGGTCATTCAATAAATAAGGTGAGTTTTTCGGTATAAGGAAAGCTTACATTTTTTTCAATTTTTCAACGTAGTCTCCCAGCACTGTCATTTTCCCATCTGTGCACGAGCTTCCGTATTCCCTCAGCGTAAAAATCTTTGGACTGATGTCTCAGCCAGTCGCTCACAACACTTTTGATTTCATCGTCACTTTTAAACTTCGTGCCTCTCGTGAACGCTTTCAAGGGACCAAACAGGGGAAAGTCTGAAGGGGCAAGGTCTGGGCTGTAAGGGGGATGAGGGAGCAGTTCCCAGCCCAGCTCGTTGATGGTCTGCACCGTTGTGGCTGGTGTGCTGTTTGTGCTCTGCAGTAAGCATCTTTGACACCCACCGGAAGCTGACCTTGTGTGCTGTCCTAACAGATAAGCTCAAAGTCCTTGCAATGTCATCCACTGTCACCCTTCTGTCAGACTGAATGAGGTCATTGACTGATTCGATCACCTCAGGAGACCTCACTTCTTTAGGCCTCCCAGGCCTGTCTTCATTCTCAACACTGCTCCGTCCTTCTTTAAGCAATTTAGCCCACTTGTAGACATTTTTGGCTGAAACATGTGGCACCATACACAGTTGACATTCTCCTATGAATTCAACTGGTTTGCACCCTTTACCAACCAAAAACTTGGTAACTGACCGCTGTTCAATCCTGGAGCATACTTCTTGGTCGGCCATCTTTGTTAATCGCCAAAACTCTGATAGTTTTTTTTTAATCTGCAAAAGAAATAAAATCCATGTGAAAAAGTAAGCTTCTATCTATATTAGAAGTCCTTATATCTAAAAATTCACCTTATTTATTGAATGACCCTCGTATATATTATTTATTTTAGGATTTTAAAACATGTTATAAAATCGCTACACAATTAAAATTATGTTTCAACACAATAAATATGTCTCTTCAGGCCTCTTCGGTTATATGTTAAACTACTAACGAGTGAAACATTAATTTGATTTCAAAAGGCAGAATTCTTTTAAAAAATAGACTTGTCAGCTTTTCCGTAATTAACCAATCGAATCTGACCCATGCTAAATACAAACTCACCGGATTTGTTTTTAATAAACCATGACACGAAGTTGTCTGCATATAAAAGCTAGATAATTTACTTATGGGCAGATACAGAAGGTTACGTTGATTCGTTAGATGTATCGAAAAAAAAAGACGCTAAAACTTACCAAGAAGCAAAAGCGAAAATGATGAAGAAGTAATTTAACATAATGCTAGCCAGTTATAAGCTCGTTGAGCCTGTAACATAACATTTTGTAGTTGATAAATAAAAGACACCTTTAAGAAACTGGCAAACAACTTAACCGTTACAAAAAAAATAAACGGATCAAAAATACAGAACTACATTGGTAAATAGATATACAACCATTGAAAAAGATTATCTATGTAAGATGTTAATAATACAAACCAAACACCAGTACATCCATATAAGATGTTAATAACACCAACTAATCGATGTAAGATGTTAATAATACTAACCAAATACCAGTACATCCATACAAAATGTTAATAATACTAACCAAACATTACTCAAAAGCAATATTAAATCAAAATGAAGTATACAAATACTGGAATCATACTACATTTGTTCTCATTTTACCTGAATATATATATATATATATATATATATATATATATATATATATATATATATATATATATATAAGATTTACCCGAAGATATAAGTCGTCGCAGAGTTTAAATATTTATAAATATGCATTAACTTTCATTTAATATTTATTTAAATCGTTAATCCTATCGTCAGTCAATAAACAATGAACTTTCTTAATTTTCACCATTAATCTTGTTTGCAAATCAATAAACACCGCATATATTTCCGTTTAAAGAATGAGTACATTTTTGGGATACCATATATATATATATATATATATATATATATATATATATATATATATATATATATATATATATATATATATATATATAAAAGAAAGAACAGTAAGATATAAAATCCGGTGTTCTTATAGATATTTTTATTTTTACACAATAGTGCTCAATGTAAATATACAGAGCATTAATATTATAAATTAATTGATTTAAAATATGGGTTTTTCGCTACACAGTGGTAACCATGTTTCAGAAATGGAAGCTAAAGCCCTTGAATTTAATTTTGTTATTAAACCAAAGACATTAGTTCCATTTCCTCGTAAAGCGAATTTTGGAGTAACTTATTTTTTTAAAATTTACGGTTATTAAAGGCACGGCAAAGATTCATAATTGAGGGTTTCCAAGGATACCGAGAAATCCATTCATCTAGACAAGCGGTGGTAGGGAGTTGATTTTTTAATTTTCGTTGTATCAGTTAATAGTTACATTCGAAAGCGGGGTTATGTTTAGGGATGAGTAGGGATGTATTTTTCAACAAATTCTGACATCCGCTAAATGCAGGTCGTCTGGTTTTGTGTTTTTTTAAAGGCAAAAATTCTTACGGTGTTTTTTCTATTTGTATATTTAAAGATTTTGGGGGGCTGTTTAGGCTAGAATAATGAATGGATTTCTCGGTATCCTTGGAAACCCTCAATTATGAATCTTTGCCGTGCCTTTAATAACCGTAAATTTAAAAAAATAAGTTACTCCAAAATTCGCTTGACGAGGAAATGGAACTAATGTCTTTGGTTTAATAACAAAATTAAATTCGAAAGCTTTAGCTTCCATTTCTGAAACATGGTTATCACTGTGTAGCGAAAAACCCATATTTTAAATCAATTAATTTATAATATATATATATATATATATATATATATATATATATATATATATATATATAGATTATTTGTATTTATTAGTGAGCCACTTCTTATTAATCAAACGCTGTTGTAGTGGAAACTCAGGTCGGTAGACACAAATAAAGTATACTGTTTAATAAATATACGGAGCGTCTACTCAGATACGAGTATCCACCAAAATAACGTTTAAATTATATATATATATATATATATATATATATATATATATGAAGAAATATAGTTTTAAGGTGTGCTATATATATATGAGATAGACTGCCCAATATTAGAGATAGGGCGTATGTAAATATAAAAGTCAACATTGAAGTCAACACTAATTTTCATGCTAGACGCACTCCTCGGGTTGGAGGCCTGACTAATGCGTCTAGCATGAAACAGACTGTCGCCTCTGACTTCAGTGTTCAAGTTTGGACTCTAGAAGCTTTTCGGTGTTTTGCAAAAATAATAATCAGCACGAAGCGTGAAGAATTTTATTACTCGGTTATCGTGAATACAAATTCACGAAATTCCTTTTTCACTACCGACTAAGCGAACCGTTGCGTGATTATGCGTTCATTAATGCCGAGTAAGGTCCCTTCTGATTTGGTTGCCAAGTTATATCAAGTCTCTGCATATTCCTCTTTGTCTCCCCACCTCTTTCGTAATATCTCGCCTTCCTTATTCAGTATGTCTTTTTCATTTTGACCAAACCCCATACCATCTGTTTATTACTTTTTGTTTCATGTTGACGACATCCGAAGTTAACATTTTCAGTGGAAGAATTGATTTTGGTCAAGTGAGAATCACACGAAAAAGAAAAAAGAACTATTCGAATTACCGTGGGATCTATTTTAACTTTAGAAAGCAAAGTCAGAAAACAATTTTTATAAAATTCTCAATCATTGTCAGTAATTCGAATTCATCTCTAAGATAAGCGTGATTTGTCTTTGATTTTTGTTTTTTTTTGTGTGTTTTTTTAGAGTTTTTTTAAAGAGTTTTATTTACAAATGAACAGGAAGACTGATTACGAAGACTTAGGATTCACTCCTGTTTATTTTTATTATTATTTAGATTTTTAACGGTTGGACGTGTTATATTGAGTTTCGACTTAATCGATGGTGATCGACTCGTAAAATAATTCCCTGGCGCCAGTCTATTTCAATGATATTTGCTGTAGTGTCCGAAAAACATAGAAAACTTTTTTACTGTTTATACTTCTATTTTTCGTTTGCCAATGGAAATTACTCATTTTACATTCAGATTCTAATCGTTAATTCTAAATCACTATTTCTTCTTAAACTCAGGATTGAAGATATACTTACATATGGTGAATATTCACAAGATAGTTTTGAAATTTATAAAGGTTAAATTTAGCTGATTTTGCATTTTATGAGTTTTTGTTTGTTTTTTGTTTTTAAAAATTTTTTTTTGTAAATATAGGCCATGTGAAAATTTTTCTCTAAAATATTGTTTTGAAAAAAATTTTGTCGATTTTTTAAAAAATGAAACCTTGATGCGCCAGCATGTTCTTTGTGGATCTAACCTAAAATTCACACGACCAAGAAAAGTGCCATGTCTCAAAAGAAAAAAAAAAAAGAGTAACAACGATTGAATTTGGCAAAAAAACAGGTGACTTTGAAAGGAGTTAGGATAACTGTAGCGTAGTCATTTGAAAAGAAGTTCAATTTAGATGAATATGATGGACTTGCATTTTTTTATTTATGATTTAAATCATCCTCTCCCCTCCCTAAACAAACAAATTTCAACATGTTCTCACACCGTGTTCACAGTGTTGGAATATAATGGTTTGTGCAGCTTTTAGGCCATCTGCAAACGCACCGATAGTCATCGGCAGCACACGGCTTAATGATGTTCGTTATTGAAATCTCTATCCATCGCTTTGCTTCCTCATGCAGAAAAAAATTGCTTTCACCAACTTGAAATTCTAACAAGACAATTCTACACTCCATCGAGCAGAAAAACAATACAATGATTTTAAAAGCACGGCACTGACGTTTCAAGTTGGTAAGTTTCCCTACGTTCAGTCTAATCGAGAACCTATGGGTCATCCTTGCTCGTGAGTTATATGAAGATTGGCGTCAATAGCATTCAAACAAAGTACTAAAAAAATTATATAAAGCATGTATGGGATCGAAACAATTATGAAAAATTGAGTAACTGGTATAGACATTAACAGAATTAATTTTCAGGTTGTATAACTTTAGGGTGGAGTTACAATTTATTAAAAATAACAACTGTTTTGATGTTCTTTTATTGGTATTATAATTTAGCAACAGGTATTTATCTTTTTTAAGTCAACGAAGAGTACTTCATAAAACTTACACCCTTGTGAAAATTAATTGAAACAAAACGAATAATTCAGTTATTATTTACTTTTTTCGTATTTTTCCAATGAAACATAACCAGTGTACATGTTAGTACTTCCTATATACATTATACGAAGTCTTTCCTTGCAGATTGACCACAGTCTCGATTGGATTTAAATCAGGAGAGTTTGCAGGACAGTCCATAGTACTTTGATTTGCTAACTGGAAAGGCTTGCCATTGTGTTCGTGCAGAGTTACAATTTTCATACCTTTAGTTGGAGTAACGTCCATCGTAAAAGTGGCTGTAGGACAACTAATCGACAGTCGAAACAATAGTGTCTGAGCGTGAAAATCTGATGCAATCCCGGATGACGCAATCATTTTCAAAGCCAAACAAATTTCCTCATACACTCTAAAAATAGATTCCTATTACTGCACACTACAACAAATAACCTAATCTGAAGAAAAAATATAAAACAATTACACACTATCACACCAGTGGGTCTAAAACTGACCATCTAGTGAAAGAATGGAAACTAAAACGGTTGTTTCAATTACTTTGAACAAGGGTGTACTTGCGGAAACATAGCATATTTCTAAAAAACTCATAATTCTAAAACATCTAAATTCAGTCTTTATAAACTGAAAGTACAGGTGGTATTATAAGTCTTGACTACACTGGAATTTTATGGAAGAGATAAAATTTTATGTTCAGTTAATTAATTTAATGGCTTATATACGTGATCATCACATTTCTTAACGAATAGAAAATGTTAAGATGAAAAGTTAAATTAGAATCACGTGTTATCCAGTCTCTTCTTCACCAAGATAGGCACCATTATTCTGCAGTCATGTAACTGAAACTTTGTCCAATTCCCCCCCCCACATCAATTTCTTGACATATTTAAAGTATTTATAGTAATTTAGAGATGGCATTAGAACACGAGAAAGTGTGATGATTCACTTCCTACATGTGCGATTTCTTTAATTATCGTTCATTTTCATTCGATATTGTATAAGTAACACACACACACACACACACACACACACACACACACACGCATATATATATATATATATATATATATATATATATATATATATATATATATATATGTGTGTGTGTGTGTGTGTGTGTGTGTGTGTGTGTGTGTGTGTGTGTGTAATAAAAAAGTTAATGGTTAGAGTTGAATTAGACCAGGAAACTGTAATATTTTTAAATAAGTGCTCAATACACGTATAAAAAGATAAACATTTAACATGTAGAGTTTTCAATTATAAAAAATATCAGGAAATCAGCCGATTCTGCTACCTTTGTTTCAAACTCTCTGTATCTTCAGGCGATTTAGGTCAATTAATTTCCTCACGCTTTATTTAAAAATAAATGAACGCTATAATATTTATAAATAAATAAATAAGCACACATCATGAGGTGTGTTAGAAGTGGATTATATATATATATATATGTATGTATGTATAAGTTAAATTAAAAACGACTGAAAAGGTACTGCAGTTAAGTTTTTTTATTCAATTGTTCTTGTTTCTTATATTTTCTTCTTTTCTGGGCATAAATTATGTAGAAATTGTCCGAATGTTTTGTATGTCCGGGCGTTTTCCGCGATACTTTTAGCCATTATCAAAAGTGATTTTTATTTTTACTTTTAACTGAATGTATGTATCTAGATTTTAGAAACTTTTTATTTTGCAAACACGCTCAGCACATTATGGCCGTGTTCATAGTTGATGTTGTTGTCTCTTGTTTTTTTTTTCATTAATAATGTTTCCATTATTTTTAGACATTTTTTACATGTGGATGACGCTATTATATTTGTATTATCAAAGAGTGTTATGTGGATAGCGTTTGGTAGGTCTTCATGTGTTATGGTCAGAGTGATATAATGAGTATTCTTGTTAGTCATATTGTAGTATATTGTTAGCGTTTCTTGCTAGTATTATTAACTTTAATTTATTTTATAGATATATTTGTTGATATGTGCAAAAATTGATATATAATAACTCTTTAAAGGCAATAAGAATAAAATAAAAAAGAAACAATTTATACCAATGCTTTTCTTTCCACATGTACGGGTGTAACAGCAAAGTTGTCCAAGTCATGTAGCACTAGAATTGTTCCCACAAAATGTTTAATAGCTAGAGTCTAATAGTGTTATAAAAAACTCGAAGATATTTTAAAATCATTTCTAAGATATAACGGATAAAAGCTTAATCTAACAATTATCTTTCATTTACATATGTTTGATAAAATAGATTGTAAAGATAATATCAGTGACGCTTTTATCCTGGTGTCGAATTTTGGGCCGTTTCATTTTTGGGTTTCATACTTGTAAAAGTTCTTGTTGAAATGATGTTTTATATTTTGTTCTTACCTAGAAAGTGTTACTGACTGAGGAAAAACCAAAATGGAGGTAGGGAACGAAATGGTAATCTTCATAACATCAACAAAGTACAATACTGTCCAGCGGCGTAAAGTAGGTAAACCACTACTAGTGGCGGACTACATACAATAGTGTCCAACGTATTTACGAGAATTGGTACATACCCATTAGTGTTCATAGGTACAGTATATAACATATTTCCATCGTCGCTAGTCGATTTTAAGGAAAACGTTAGAAAGGCGGGAAATAGCCAATGTTAACATTCTAAGGTTTGAAATGAGCACGATTTAAAATTCTATGACCATGGAATATATTTTGGCATCACTTCTCTTAAATGACAGTACAACAATATTGTTAGATGTGAATGCGTTCAACTGAAAGAATTTTTATTGATATTGTGTAGATTACTTTTGATGTAAAGTGTTTTCGAGATTTGTATTTCTTTTTTTTATTACACATGGATTGGTCGCCTGATATCAATAGACTTATTTGACAACCTCTAACAACTGTTCCATAAAATTAGACTCAAGATATACCTTCCAAAACGGAAATTATGATCTGGAATTGAAATGGAAGCCGTGTTGGCACTTAACTATGAATCCATAACATAAGTTCAGGATATGGAATTAAAGTAAATACTAAACAATTCAGATACCTTGGCGTATGGATCGCAAATTAAGTATAAGAGAAAAGTAAATTGAACATAGAATAAACTGTACCACAGATCGTTTCACCAAACACTGCAAATTGCTACAAAACCGAAACATCAACCTGAAAACTCGAGTTATGTTCTTAAGTACACTCGTAAGATCAAGACTTTCATATGGATGTCATGCATGGCGCTAAACCCGTTCAGAACTGTCAGCTGTGTACACCCGCAACAGCAACAGGAATACACAAAGGAAAAATGTTACTTTCAACGATATGTAACGAGCATTATACAATGAAGTTTTTAAGTTAAAAGTGCCCACTCTTTATCTATCTATCTATCTATCTATCTATCTATCTATCTATCTATCTATCTATCTATCATAGGATATAGAATCGTGATAGTTTTGAAGTAATTTCGACGAATGGAAAAACATTTCAGTGAAACTAGATTTGATAACATGTTTCGCCTTTCTAGGCTTAATCAAATCCAAAAACTGCAAGAGATAATATAAGATATAACCTTTTCTTGTCAGGATTCTATATTCTATTTTAAACACATATTGACGACCCGGAAACACATGGACAGACCAAAAAACACGTAAATCCATTACTTTCACCCCATTCGGAATAATTGGATTTGTCTTGGATTCATTCCAGAAAAGGCTATATGAAAGTCTTACTTCCGAGCCATTCTGAAAATGAGATGAGGATTTACCTTTAAATCAATAAAAAAAAGCTGGGAGAAAATATATATAAGAACTTTCGACATAAACTAAGAATTATAATGTAAAGTCACAGAATAAATATTAACGGCTATTTTTAAAAATCACTCATTTTCATTCTTTTCTTTAAACACGGGAAATGCCAGCTTAGGGAAGAACGTACTAATTATTCATTATTTAAACATAAGCACAAGTACACAGAAATTATGTACACGATTTACAATATTCAAACTGTTATCCTCATCTTTGTGGCCTTATTCACGGCGTTTCGGTCATTGTACGATCCGGCCTTCTTCACGTGATTATAATTTCGAACCGAACCCTATATTGGTCAACCGGAGTAGATTGTCCTAGTTCCTCGAGCCATACCTCTCCCGGATACCTCAGTATCAGTTATTTCCCTTTACTTCAACTCTCCAAATTTTTTTTACCCCTGCTGTGGCTGTCTAGAACTGCTAACTCTTTGGGCAAGTCACTGAATTACTTCAACCAAGGCTTTTATCCGCTGGGCCATGTGTCCTCATTTCAGAAATATTGGAATTTTTTCTTTCGTTTTTGGATCTAATGAACGATATATAGCCGAAACACGTTATCAAATCTTGTTTCAATGAAACGTTTACATTCCATTTATCATATATATATATATATATATATATATATATATATATATATATATATATATATATATATATATATATATGCAATTTTTATATATATTATTTATATATAATATATGCGCGGTACTTATTGGAAAGCGCTCAATATCAGTGATAGAGCTAACATATTTAATTGGACTGATGTGAGTTTGGGATCCTGGGTTTCACGCTCGTTGCGATCGTCATCGTTTGTCTGACGATCGCAGAGAGCGTGAAACCCAGGATCACAGACTCACATCAATCCAACTAATATATATATATATATATATATATATATATATATATATATATATATATATATATTATGAAATGCATTAAGTCCGAAAATTAACATATTTTCTGTTTATATGTTATTTTAATAGATACAATTTATTTAAGTAACTACTTTATTTTTTGAATAAACAGTATCGTATATATATATATATATATATATATATATATATATATATATATATATATATATGTATATAAAATCGTAATTATATATTTTCACATGTGTTGGTGAAATTGCTTTATCTTTAATAATAAACAGTATCGTATATATATATATATATATATATATATATATATATATATATATATAAAAATCGTAATTATATATTTTCACATGTGTTGGTGAAATTGCTTTATCTTTAAAGTGAAGGAAAAATTGAGATTACGTGATGAAATTAACTCACCAGCAGTAAAACTAAATTTTAAGATAATGTCATTTTATCTTGATTCACGTTGCGTTGGTAGTTAATAAGGAAGAAAATGTATGACAACAATAAAAAAATGTCTCCTTTTCTTTCTTATTCGGGTATACAAACCGCACCCACACACACAGATACGGTTATTCCTAGCAGAATTTACATGCCACCACAAAATCGAATTAAGTAGGTCGAGCATGAGGAAATAAAAAAGAATCAAAATTCACACAACTCAAATCTTGTTCTTCTATGTCTGCTGTTATCAGACATTTCTTCCCGGAAAAAAATGTCATAGAGCTTAACTTTTATTTGTGCAGAATATGTGTCGAAGATATGAGAAATAAATGAGAAAAGTATATCGATAAAAAGATACCCTTAAACGTTTGCATATATGATCAATATGACTAATGTTAGGGTTATAAGATTATATGGAAATTTAAGTTTTTAAATGAGAAAGTCCAGCCCAAGAAAGCTCGTTAAAAAGAATCTGATATCTATTATATAATATAAACAGATTGATCCAGACGCTCCTTATAACTTGAGGCAGGCCCCTCAAAAGAGCTCTTAAGAAATGGCAATAAAGCGAAAGTGTTACAATATTAAAATATATAGGATACTTAAGACTTAGCTACTGACAACTTTTAACTCCGTATTCAAGATTTCCAGACGTAGTTAATACAGTAATGCCTTGAGATACGAGTTTAATTCGTTTCAAGACTGAGCTCGTAACTTAAAAGAGTCATATCTCAAATCAATTTTGCCCATTTGAAATTAATGAGAATATTTCTAATCCGTTCCAGACCCCTAAAACTTCACCACTGCTCTTTGCACTGACTTTCTTTGGATCCATTGTTGTCAGTAAAGGAATTTTGCAAAATAACGGTAAAAAGGACACAACACAAAATAAGAGAGATCCTTCCAGAGCAGAGGAGATAATTAACTGGAACTTGCTATCTCAAAATTCAACACTTGTCTCAAGGCAAAATATCGGCCAAACTCTGGTTCGTATCTCAAAAAACTCGTATATCGGTACGCTTGTATCTCAAGGTATTACTATCTATCTATCTCTCTATCTCTCTCTCTCTCTCTCTCTCTCTCTCTCTATATATATATATATATATATATATATATATATATATATATATATATATATATATATATATATAAATATATATATATATGATCAGCACGAAGTCGTCGAAGGTAAGAGTGTCCTCGGTTAATTCAAAACTGCTGTTTACTCCAGGTTACGCATTCTCTACTAGAAACACAGAAATATCAGTATAGTTGCAGTATAAAACGCAAGTGAACTTTATGGGTTGGGGGCAAACATAGATGTGTCTAAGCAGGCTAATGCACGCTCACACACATACACATACACACGCGCACGAACACACACACATACGCATATATATATATATATATATATATATATATATATATATATATATATATGTATTTCTTCAAATGTTATTTTAAGTGGATACACGTGTTTTAATAGACACTCCGTTTTTTACATATACCGGCTTACGTGCTTAAAGAAAACCTAATAAAGTATATGTACTCCGCGTCTCCATTGGCAGAAGAAATCACCGGCGTCCACAGGAAGTGTCACAGACCATCAAGATAAATATATATATTCAGGGTGTATCAAATATATTTTAAAAAGCTTTAGGCTCGGGTTCCTCACACCAAAACAAGGACAAAAGTCTATATAAATATATGTCCACAAATCCTTCGTTTTTGAGTTATCTTTAAAGAAAATGGTAGGTGGCGGTCTGTTGCTATGTAGACTAGGTTACATTTGTCATTCGTTTACATTTGTGGCTAGTCTGTCTTTAACGTTTACCATGTGTAGTACTGGGTTAACTGAGAAGTGTTCCGTTTAACAATGGCAGGGTATTCATATCGTGAGCAGGCAAATATAATTTTTACATACGGCCGCGCGAATGCTAATGGATACGAGGCTGCACGGCTGTATCAGATTGCATTTTCAGACCGAATGCAGCTGAATCATCCTGCTGTTTATTGTTGCATTGCTGAGACAGGATCCATGACACCACAAACTATGGATCGAGAAAGACCGATTCTACATTTTACAATGCCTACCATAAAATTGAAACTTATACAGCGAAACAGTACTGTCTGTGAATGACATAATTTAGCTCTTGAAAATACATTTCAATTGAGCAATGTTGAGTGATAAGCTAATTCTATAAACAACAGCCACCTGCACTAATGCAAAGCTCTTCAGTAAAATGAATGGAGCACTTTAGTTGATGGGCATTTGTTTACATTTGATAAAACAATACGCTAGATTTAGTTGTGTAACTCTACCGAGTGAAGATAGCTCTGGCTGACACCAAATTAGTTGTGTTTCAATCCTGGCTTGAGGCATTCGGAAGTCTAGTCGCACTGAGGAGCTGTGATACAGCGAAACAGTACTGTCTGTGAATGACATAATATATATATATATATATATATATATATATATATATATATATATATATATATTTGTAAATAAATGACAATAAGAAAACAGTAATTGCTGACGCGTTTCGTCCTAATGCGGACTTTTTCAAAGCAAGTAACGAAATGATATGAGTTTAATCAAACAAAGAAAATTAATAAAAACAAAAAACAGAGTGTTCTTAGCAACGGGAATGTAGGAAACGCTATTTTCGTATTGTTAACTGAAAATGACGTCAGTTAATGTCACGTGTGGAGAATATTTCATTGATCTTTGTTGATGGATTCAACCATTTTCTTTTGATTTTAATATGTTTTTGTGTACATTTGTTTGTGAGAGCAGTAATTTTGTTAGAAAAGGTGAAATAGGGAAAAAACCTGGGCGTAGATTAATATTTGGGTATTCCCGTTGCTAAGAACACTCTGTTTTTTGTTTTTATTAATTTTCTTTGTTTGATTAAATTCATTTCGTTACTTGCTTTGAAAAAGTCCGCATTAGGACGAAACGCGTCAGCAATTACTATTTTCTTATTGTCATTTATTTACAAATATTGTCTTCTCTAAAAGTTAAATTTGAGAAATTTTCATATATATATATATATATATATATATATATATATATATATATATATATATATATGTGTGTGTGTGTGTGTGTGTGTGTGTGTGTGTAATAAAAAATTTCATTTTTTTAAATTTTTGGGGACGGATAATATTTATATAATATAGATATGTAATATATATATATATATATATATATATATATATATATATATATATATATATATATATATATATTACTCAACCAACGCTTTTATCCATTGGGCCATATGGATAAAAGCGTTGGTTGTGCAAGCCAAAGAGTGAATTCAACCAAAGAGTTGTGAGTTCAATAACTGTCCACAGAAGAGGGAACAAAAATTTAAGAGTTCAGTTACTAAAGGAACTTAACTGAAACTGAGATATCAAAAAAAGGCATGCCACGTGGAATTAGAACAATCTACCCCCGTGGACTAAACACACGGCTCGGTTCGAAATTCCAACGTATATCCCAAGACGTATACAACGGCCGAAACGTCGTGAATAAGATAATAACGATGAGGACAATAGTCCGAACCATGTAAATAGTTACAATAACTCGTCTCAAAAATATAGATAGATCCTGAAGAAGACCGGGACGTACAACGGCCGAAACGTCGTAAATATTACAATGAAGATGAGGACAACAGTCCGAACAGTGCAAATAGTGTAAATAGTTACAATACCTATTCTCAGGAATACAGACAGGTACCTGGATAATTTTATAACAGCAGATGGAAAATGGGACATGGAAATTCCAAAAGCTTAGAAAAGTATTAAAAGAGAGTAATAAGAAATAACAATAACGGAGAAACTTGAGCTTTGGCTCTATATATCTCTAAAGCGTTTGGTAAGATTTGGCATGCTGGCCTTCTTCGTAAGTTTCAGGGATACGGAAATTCAGAATGTTTATTTGACTTAATACAACCATTCCTTTCAAACCGTTTAATGAAGCTCGTCCTAAACGGATTCTCCTCCAGTTCCTCTCTCACGAACGCAGGTGTTCCCCAAGGTTCTATCCTGGGTCCTACACTGTTTCTGATCTTCATTAGTGACCTTCCTGATATCATCAGTTCCCAAGTAGGTATCTGTGCAGACGATACTACTATTTACACCTACCCCAATAGAAAATTTGGTATCTCTGACAAAACTAACCTGGCCGTTAGTCTCGAAAAGGACCTCCCCTCTGTGGTTGACTGGAGCAAGAAATGGCTGGTAAACTTCAATGCCTCAAAAACAAAACTGCTCTCTTTTACCCACCATAGAGAACCCTCCCTGTCGCCCATTAGAATGTCTGATGCTCAACCCCAAGAGAGCGCCTCTCTGCGCCTGCTTCGTCTGTCCGCTGACTTGAGATGGAACAAATACATTGAATCAATAACTTCATCTACCGCAAGGAAAGTTGGTTCTGTGTGTCACGCCAGCAAGTTTTTCTCGCCTGAATTCATCCTTCAAATCTATAAATCAACAATTCGGCCTTGCATGGAATACTGCTGCCATATATGGTCTGGAGCCTCCGCCATGAGTCTCAAGGCCCTCGACAAAATTCAGAGACGGTTATGCAACGTGATTGGTCCTGATCTGGAATTTCGTTTACAGTCGCTCTCTCACAGACGTGCCGTCGCTTCCCTCTGTCTTTTCTACAAGTATTTTCATGGTAACTGCTCCGACGAGCTCCTTTCGCTGATTCCCAAACTGAATGAATTTAAGCGTGCTACTAGGTTGGCATCTTAGTTCCAACCATTCGCTGTCGAAGCTGTTAAATGTAGCTGTCTCTTTTACTCCAATAGCTCCATGTCTCGCACTTCCCGTGTCTGGAACTCCGTTCCTCTTTACTTGCTTTCTTGATAGCTATAATCTTTAATTATTCAAATGCAATGTCAATCGACATCTTCAAATGCCTTGATCGATTCCCCGTCCTTCTCTTCATCCTTTCCTCTATCACGCCTCTTTTGCCCCGACTCTCTGTAACGCCTTGCGTGCTAGTGGCACTCCCGCGTTAATTGGGGTTAAATACTTAAAAAAAACCCTATTTTCTACATCTTGTTGAATTATGGACAATCGCCTTACATATGATTAATCGATGGATTTGATTTGTATGACTTATGAAACTGCTGGTTATTTAAACCCAGAAAATATTTTAAATCGTAAGAATCATTTTTTTTGGGGGGGGTGGATAATAATGATTTACTGATAGAAGTCCTACTAATTAACCCATAGCTTGAGGGAGAAAATATGGATTCATACCTTTATCAAGGGTATTTGCACGTGAGTGAATATAACGAACCCGACTGGAATTTAAAATCTGCAATCCGATTACCAATTTCGTGTGGTTTTCTAGTACACCACGCGCACAGAATCTCAAGCGGTCCCTCATCTTAGTACTCATCAGGCTCGACATTGCTTAACTTCTGTGATCACTCGGGAACCGGTATGTCAACGTCATTTGTCCGTTATCCTTCCTTACAGATGAGTTTCGAAACTAGATAAATGTGGTGGTACCGACGGATGCTAAGAATAACATAGAGTGAGTATATATATATATATATATATACTGTTTGTAAACAGCGACTATTACGGTTAATAATGCAAGACTCTTCGGTAAATCGAATCGAGTTCTCTCAGTCACTGTGTGTTTATCTAAAAATAAATACGCTTAAATTCACCTTCTTCTCTGCCGTGCGCCAAGGACTTCAGGGTAAAATTTCCGACTGACGCGAATTCAGCCGGTTTTCGATTCTAGCCAGAGGCAACCGGACGTCTAGCCACACTGATGAGCTGTGATACAGCGAAACAGTCTGTCTGTGAATGACAATATATATATATATATATATATATATATATGCACACACACACACACACACACATATATATATATATATATATATATTGTTGATATTCCTACTATAATGATGTAATGTGGGTCATTTTTTAAATTAAAAAATGTATTGCTGTTGTTTTTATTATTATATAAATGTATATTTATGATTTCATAGTGTTTTGATTTTGTCTTCTTCCCTAATTGACCGTAGCTGGGACCCTAATAGGTGCTAGCACATGGGTCAGGGTAGACCTGAGAACAACACCAATTAAGGGATGAGTCCACCGATAAGAGGTCTTGCTGCCGGATGTAGTTTATCGTCATACACACAACTAGTTCTTAAATAATATCCAATGATCCCTCGGGATTTTATTTTGTTATTATGATGAGAATAGAAATTTACGAGGTCATTTTTATAAGTTGATTTTCGATGGACACCGCGTTTTAAGCTGCTATCATGCTATACTACGTTAACATTAGCTTAGAACTCCTCTACTTGTCCCGATCACAAGCCACTTCCTCAAATAACAACAGAGGAATTTAGACTTTGCTTAAGTTTATCCCTGTCTCTTAACAGAAGTCTTTCCACTTTCCAAGAACGGTTATGCAGTTGACTGTATATGAGGCTTTCCGGTGTCTTTTCATCAGTCATGCGCACATGGCCAACATTTGTTAAGTCAATGTATTATCGCTCAGTCTGGACGTGTGATCTGTATCAGATACTATTGAAATTACGAATTCCTCTTTCAGCTTCGCTAACGTACAATTAAGTAATGAAAGGAAAGAAAGCACTTCATCTTGCTCAGGTCAGCACGAGCCACCAGAAAACTGTCTTCGTGTAATGAGATAGAAAATTAAAATCACCCCATTTTGAAAATAGAAGATGTGGTAGTAATGGAAATGGTAATATTAGCCGTCTACTTATACAGAAACATTTGGCATCCACTGAGCGACCAGCCAGTATTACTGTCGGCTGTAATTTATAAAATCTTTGTATGTAAAACAATCTGTCGAGTATCGTGGAAAGTCAACATCTTGATCATGTGATTATTTTCTCTTTGAGTTACATGAACTAACCAATTCAGATGTTGCTGCCGTTGAATGTCCTTAAAGGGACGTGATGTTTGGTGTTTAATAAGGTTCTTTGGGATTTTGTATCTTCATTTCACGAGGTTCGATGAGGCATAGTCTCCATAAAACCTACAGTCTTCATTCATCCAAAGATACATTTAGCCATCGATCTAAGCGGTTATAGACAGTTAATACTTCAGATATATCGGAATCAGTTTGGCGCCAAGAATAACATCTATATTAAAGCTCCGATCTGACGTAGCTATTTGGAACATAACTGGAATTTTTAGGTTAATATTTAGGTTTTATTGCAACTTGTGCTGACGCGCGAAATAACCCCCAGAACAGTCTATTCTCTGTTCAGTTACGTTGTCTCCTATACTAAATTTGTCATAACAATCCATACACGGAGGTATTTTAAGTTTTTAGTATTTATTCGTTCTCCATTCTGAAATTTTATAATGGATACGCAGCTTTCGCTACTTTAATTCCAATTCTAGAACATAGTTTTGGTTTTGGAAAAGATGAATTCGAGTCCAATTTCTTGGAACACTTAGTCAAGAATATTTATTATTCTGTTCAATATCATTCTTAACCGATGTATGAATATGTACACTACAATTCAAAAGTTTAACCCCACCACTAGTAATTTTTTAAATTGGCCTAAAAAGTAGATGTTTTTACTTTAAGAGAAAACTATTATATGTGGTTAAAAAAAAAGACATACTCCCTCTGTTCCAAAATAGTTGTTCCATAGCCGGAAATCTCATGTGGAATATACTAATTCTAAGTCGAATTGTTTCCCGTTTACATTAACAGGTTAGCATTGATGTTCCTCAAGTATTTATATTAGCTTATTCAGGTAGAATAATTTGAAGTGCAAATTATATCACTTTTTCACCACATTAAAATTGTATTTTTTTTCAGACCACCCGCTGGCAAGAGATTACAATGGGAGAAGAGAAGCCAATTGGCAAGAAATTGCAAGAAGCACGAATTGACAAATAATGAACGTAGTGCTGTGTTGCAAGCACTGCTCGAAAGATCAACAGATCGTGTCCTGAAGCGTGGTGCAATAAAACAGGTTGCAGATGAATTAAACGTAGCTGCAGAACGCCTGGGTTTGCAAATTGAATTAGTTTGCCAGCCTCCAAATAGTCCTGATCTCAATGTCCTTCATCTGGGTTATTTTAATGCAATTCAATCAATTCAACACTAGCAAGCTTCAAATAATGTTGACCAGCTCATTGAAGCAGTGGAAGAAAGCTTCAATAAACTTCAGAAGTCGAAGCTTAACAATACTTTTCTAAGTTTACAGTTAGCAATGGAACAAGTTATTTTAGTTGACGGCGATAACAACTATAAACTCCGGCACATGTCTAAAGAGAAGCTTGAAAAAGAAGGAAAACTTGAAGTATCCATTTCTATTTCTGACGAATTGCAACAAAAACTGCTTTTGTTAAAGTAAACCTTCACCAGTTATTTATGTTATTAATTTAACTGTTTATGTATATTAGTTTCGATATATTTCACACTTATTTATATGACAATTCACTAATATTACTCATTTACTGTTGAATATGGGAATAAATGATATTTTTTGTTATTTCTTTGGTATTTTTTTGATTACTCAAGTTTCTCAAAGTATGAGTTTGATAATTGGTTCCGTTCTTTTTTCAATGATTCTAAGAGCTCATTTTCATTTTTCTCACTCTTTTCACAAGTTCATCCGATGCTAATTCTGGGGATAGCTTCAAACCATTGGACTGAAGTGTATATCATCAGCATACCGACCTCATCATCAGTACACGGGCCTCTGGATAGAAAACAGTACCTATTTTCTATTTATAGATTAGCACAGGATACGGATGTTTAAATGATCAAGCGCCATCTGTGCTTCTACACTAACAGAGAAAACTTGTTTTTTAAAAAATGATTTCTATCCTGTACAAAAGCCACGAGCCACTCGAGGTAGAGTTTTACGCATTAAGAGGCATAGTTTATACGGATATGTGTAGAAAATAACCCTAGATTTGAACAGGTTAACATTGTGGCGATCGGGGAAGCATTCTCTTCGGAGACAGTTCCACAAAGTAGTGGTCTCTGGGAGGAATTTGTTCGAGTGGAGATTACATCTCACCAATGAAATAGGACATGAACGATGGTGGTTCGCTACATGTTCGTGGCATGGAGAGTCTTAGGCGTGAAGGTTAGAACTGATGGAACTAAGGAATGTAGTTCATCTGAACACTTTCCATGGAAATAGCGATAGAGCAGCGAGAGGCTTGCGATGTTTCGTCTGTGGGAAGGAGGCTGTAGCGGGGATAATTCATCCCCCACAAGGACGCGGAGTCGCTTTTGAACTCTCTCAAACCTAGAAAGTGAAGACTGGACAGCTCTTTTCCATATTTGATAGCGAAACTCCATTTTTGGCTTGATCTGCCTCCTGTAACCGTAGAGGATAGCGCGATGAATCATGTACTAACTGGAGCCATGGAGTGTATGTACAAGTCTGTGTTGACGTCTGGGCTGAGTTTAAGCTCCAACAGGCGCTCATTGCACGGGACCACCCGGCGGGAAAATACGTTCATCGTGATTAGAGATTAGTTCTAGGTCTGGTCGCCGATATTCAAAATTTGAAAAATAACTGTGTTTTGTTATTCATTGCCTAACTTCGGCTTTTGTGATCTTTTTAAGTAAGCGATTAGCTGATAGCAATTATAATAAAATTGCATAGATTTCAAATGAAGCCATTCCTTCCTCCGCCCACCAGAGTATCGCAGCTTACACGTAACGTTTTTGCAATGTTGTAAACCAGTTATATTTTGATCAGTTCATATTTAATACTGTCGAGACGTTACTGCAAGTTGCAATCAATTTGACCACACATCCGAAACGTTGCCTCAGCCTTATGATAAATTTAGGAAATGCGCTAGCTGAAAACTTCCGCTGTGGTTGCATAATATCAGAATATATTCGCTTCACTTGCAAATAGGTATAGAAGGTATATTCTTTCTTTTAGTGTTTGCTTTTAAATTTGATTTTTTTTAAATCTAGAATTTAGAATCGGATTTATGTTAGTGTTTAATGGATATCAATTCGGGATAAACAAAACCAAGAGCCGAGTTCGAACTTCAGTCGAGTGTGTTACATTCACTTACGCACAAATACCCTTGTGAAAAGTATGAAACCATCTCTTCCCCTCTCTGGTATAGATTACATATCAGTACAGACAGCGTCCAATAGGCTTGATTGGCAACCAGTCTACCACAGGAAGAAATGAAACTCTGCTGCGGGAAATATCTTCGGCCTAGTCAGCTATGAATCGTAAGAGACATGATCGCCCAAATGTGCATCACGAATAGCAATTACAGTCAATGACGAAATTATTCTTACGCCCATCAATTTTGAATATTTTTATCCATTTCTCAGAATCTAATGCCGTAGGTCTTTTATATGTCAATAAACACAAAAAAAGTAATATAAAACTCAATTTTCAGAAGAATAGGTTACATACAACAATTTTGACAGGGGAATTATGCAAAATAGGAAAAGACAAAATTATTCGTACAATATAAAATATCGTTTTAAATAGATTAATTTATGTAAGTATAAGTAATTTACATAATTATTTTATCGGTGAAGCCTTCTAGACTATTTATTCAGTAGAATATTTGTGATAATTTCAGCAAAGAACATCACATGGTGTATAGAATGTCACCATTGTTATTCTTACATTAACAACACGATGGGGAAGATAAAGGAGCTTAGTGTTGATGAGATAGAGAATTATCAGCTTCCACAAGTCAGGAAATAGTTACAGCCCTATTTCAAACCGGTTAGCTATCCCTAGATCAACGGTAGAGTCCATTATAAAGAAGTTTAAACAGTTTGGCACGACAAAGAATTTGTCTGGGAGTGGACGAAATCTTAAATTGCCCCCCACCACGAGAACTGCACGAAAACTGTGTCGCGAGGTTAATATAAACCCAAGAGTTATTTTGAAAGACATCCCCAAAAGTTTAGATATAATGGGTATCGGCATAAGTACTCGCACAATACAACGTTGTTTGAATAGAAATGGTTTGTCTGAAAACCGACCACGCCGAAACCTTCTTCACCAAAATACGTTACATTGTCGCTCGGTTTAATTTTGCCAAAACATTCTTGGAAAAAGAAAATCGCTTTTGGGAAAAGGTACTATATAGTGATGAAACAAAAATTGAGCTTTGCGGACATCAGGATGTAACGATTTGGGGAAAGAAAAGTGAGGCTTTCCGCCCAAAGAACATAGTGATAAAATTAGAGCATGGAGGCGGCTAGTGATGTTTTGGGATTGTTTTAGCTCAAGGGAGAAAGGACAATTAATTGATATAAGAGGAATAATGAACTCTGCAGACTATATTAAAATTCTTGATGAAAATCTACAGTTATCAGTGCATCTTAATCTAGGTCGGAAATTTACTTTCCAGGTAGATAATGATCCCAAACATACGTGACTACATGGCTTCAGAAAAGGATTACAGTTCTACCATGGCCTTCAATGAATCCTGACTTGAATGCTATTGGAAATCTATGGCAATATTTGCACCAAAAAACCTTCAGGAATTCGAAAGTGTAACCATTGAAGAATGAAAGAAAATCCCAGAACAGACTTTTTCAAATCTCATCAAAAAATGTAGAAAATGATTGCAGCAAGTTATAAAGATGTTAAGCCATGATATTGACAATTAATATTGTATATTAATTGTATTTTACCTATTGTTCTGAAAATCAAGTCTTATATTCCTATTTTGTGCTTATTAACATATGAAAATAAAACCTGGCATCACACGGACATTAGATTCTGAGAAATGGATAAAAATATTAAAACTTGATGGGTGTACGAATAATTTCATCGTTGATTATAACTGACTGGATTTAGAAGATGAATTCACGTTCTAAGATTTTCCTGTGATTTATTATCCTTTTTTTTAATGTAACGTGTTTCTAACTTTGCAAGATCCTTATGGGGACTTTACAGAAAAAATTTTTCAATGTCTATCACAGGTTGTAGAAACGTTGTAACAAGGTCATTTTGTTAGCTGTGTTAGATCACAGCTTGGGAGTAAAAAGAGGTAAACAGTGTATTAAATATTTTAATAGTATATTTTAAAAATCTAATATAAATTATTCGAAATCAGGGCATGGATATATAGTATTTTCATGTATTATTGTGTGTTAGCATCTGGAAAGAATGCATTTCTTATACCAATCAATATTCAAATAGAATTGGAACTAGCCAACGCAATCATGTGGAAAGACTAAGAGGTTTGACACACTGTCCTTTATTCCAGATTTATTTCAAAATCCGGAAAGAAAGCGAAAATACTTTAGCATCTAGCTCAAATAGAAGTTTGTTTTATACCGCAGGCCATTATTACAAATTCTATATATTACTGCAAGAAACTAAATAATAATTTAATTCATTTATATTCGGACTAGTCTCCTCATCTTCTTTCACATCATACCAAAATGATGTGCTTACTATGTGTTATTGCACCCTTCACTCCGGATAATTAGCAAAGCTTAGCATGGAAATAAATAGCATATGTAAGACATTAATAAAGAAAGAAAGAGAAACGGCGGTGAAGATAGTCAAGCTTCACAGAATGACTTCAGCAGGGGCAGTAAAAAAAGTGGATCGACAGTATAGTAGCAATGGTAGCAGCAACATTAAGAACGTTAGGTTTAAGACTCCACGTTTTACCTTCAGTATTAGACACAATAGCCCAATGGATTAAACGATGGTTCGAGAAATTTGCTCGCATAATATTTGTGGATTAATATGCTGTGTGGGATAATAGACATATTTAATGGTAATAAGGCGAGCAAAAGCTGAGGAGGTGTAATAAAGAAAAAGAACAAGACGAGATATCCCTAGGTATGGATGGCTGAAAGAAGAATACTCTTGTAGATTAAATAATGGCTTCAGTTTTAAATTTGTTGAGTGTTACCCGAATAGATAGACACCTGAAAAACTTCGGAGGGCATAACGACTGAAACGGTCTGATAATAACATATTTGATTGTTTGTTTTGTTTCCTACAGCTTTTACTTTTCGCAGGTTATTTACAGCCAGAAATTATATTTAGAGTGTAAGAATTTTGGAGATAATTTGGTCTGGTTTATTTTCTTTAGTGGCCTATCAATCTCTATGGCTTATCTAATGCCGGAATCTAAATAAATTGAAGACAATTTTATGGCTTTAACTAAATATATTTTGAACGCAATTGTATGCCTTTAACAACAGATAAAATGTATTGTTGACCATTTTGCTTTACAATATATATTGTTGGTTATTTTACTATACATATGCATTGTTGGACATTTTTTATATAAATGGTATTTTTACTACAAAAATGTATTTTTATACTTTCATAGGGTTTTGTCTGAGGGTTCACTATTTGCACATAGGACATTAACAGGTCCTACGCACACAATAGAAAGGATTAACCAGCAATCGCCGACTATGCCTTTGTCGACGAACCAACAAACACATTAGGCTGGCCGTCATAAAGTCTCTTCACACATTTCACATCATACAAAGAACACCGAGTTACTTTATGAAACAAAATGCACTGCAAAGAAATTGAAAATTTTATTGCTATTGCATATTTCTGAAAAAATATATCAATGTTATTTCAACTGACGTTTTGCTTCTACTCTTCCTTCAGAAAATAAATTTTATATGTTTCATTTAAAAGATGTGTTGTTAAATGTTTGGAATCCCGACAGATAACAACAAAAAATTTGGTAGACGAATCGCAACAATATATATATATATATATATATATATATATATATATATATATTGGAGTGAGAGAGAGAGAGAGATAGACATACCGCGTGTTAATTTTGCACCATTTAGAAAGTAACAATAATAACTCCCGCAAATTCGAGAAAAAAGACTTTCGCGAGCCGGTGGGAAATTATTTTCTAACCAATGAAAACCGCGTACTCAAAATGTTCACACCAATATGTGAAATTAGATTCTGAATTTCCATACTGATATAAAAATACAAGCGTACTGCTTCTCAAGGTTCAAGCCATTTTGGGAGACTAGTTTGATCGACATGTGCATACACAAAGGCATGCACACAATGGAAGATACGGCAGCCAACAACCACTGACTAAGGCCTTGTCCAAGCACAATAGAAAGGATTGAGCAGCAACCGCCGACTAAGCCTTTAAGTCTGTTCACACATTTGGCATCGTACGAAGAACACTGAATTACTTTATAAAACAAACTGCACTGCAACGAAAATTGAACATTTTATTGTTATTGCATATTTCTGAAAAAATATATGAATGTTATTTCAATTGAAGTTTTGCTTCTGCTTTTCCTTCAGAAAATAAACTTTTTTATGGTTTATTTACAAGATGTGTTGTTGTTAAATGTTTGGAATCCCGACACTCAGATAACAACAAAAACCTGGGTAAACGGATGCCATCAATCCTACGAGAACAGGTGTTCTAATGTGATCTTACCGTAAGCTCTGATATCAACAATGATGAAAACACGAGTCTTAATGGAAATGACATAATTAATGATTTTTCCTCACCCGAGAAATTGAGACAGAAGCTCATATTTGATGAGAAAAGTATCGAGTCATAAAAGCATTTTCCGAATTATATAGGCCCCTTTGTGAGGATTAAATACAATCAATTTTATGGTAGGTATCGTTTCGTGTCATGTAACAAAAGTGTTTCAAGCTATCGAATCCATTAAATGACACTCGCTGATAATGTTCGGATACCTAACAGTCTCCGGCCATTATTTTATTGAAGATATATGGAACGTGTATGTAAACGCGCAATTCTGATAGTAAACCAATGGCTTAACGCAAAATAAGCTAATAATATAAAAATAACAGCAAGTATAAATTACTTTTGTTTGATATTGATAAATTCTCTCCGTCTGTATCTGAGAAATTATTAATGAAAGCGGTCGAACTGGTCAGGGAATGCCGTTGCGTTGATGATAGGAGGATAACTAAAGAGGCGTAGAGGCTGATCCTGTTTCACGATGATGAGCTTTGGGTTAATAATAATAATAATAATAATAATAATAATAATAATAATAATAATAATAATAATAATAACAACAACAACGTTAACGTGGCTATGGTAGCGTATGATTCGGTGGAAGCCGACTGAGTTTGTGGGCATCTTCCTGCCATGGAGGCTACGCCACTTAACAGAGTTGAGTGACGTTGGGTTTTACCGCGATGACGGTTCAATGGCTGCAGGCAATAAGAGCCTCAGGGAAGATGAGAAATTCGGAAAGAATTACATGATCTTTTATTAGGGACTACCGATTAAAGATAAAAGTAAGGGTCCGCAGTAAGGAAGTGAACTTCCTTGATGTGTCACTTAACTAATGAGACATATTGTCCATTAAAAACAATCAAATAAAACAAAATGAAAACATTGCGTATATCCATAAAGATTCTAGCCACTTCGCGACATTATTGGAACATATTAACAAATCTGAACAACTGCGATTATCAAAGAATTTACAGAATTATCAAAGAATTCTCTAAGTAAGCCAAGCATATTTATCAGAAGGAATTGGCAGAAGGTAATTTTAATAGAAAAATCGGCCTACTGCAGTGATGATGATGATATTATTATTATTATTATTATTATTATTATTATTATTATTATTATTATTATTATTATTATTATTATTACCTTGGGTTTCTGTTGTATACACATGTCTTACGGGTCTCAACCAGAGATCTATGGTCGGAAATGTCTTCATGACATTTACAACTGATCATTTTTATAAAAAAAGATAAAAGAAAACACATATTTTACATAAATCCACACGTCATGTGTGAACTATACTCGGAAATGTAAGGATCGAGCTCACAGTCTGTTTTGTTCAAGCATAACTCTAATTAAATCATCTTTGTATGTGTACGAGGTCTGATCAGGAAATATCGGGATATGTGGGTAACGGAGCCAAAGTAAGCAGTTTGGAGCCACTTAACACGGACTGACATTGACCTCTGTCGCGCACACACACTAAATAATAACGTACTTGCTCACTTCCGTTGTTTATAGCAGTGCTTGGAAGGAAAGTGTGTAGAGTGTGCTCGTCTCACCTCCACGAAAGAGGTTCCATGGCTTGTGCTGGAGTTTCTTGATAAACACAAAATTTCCCAGCTCTGACAACCATCATATTACCCAAATCTCATCCTTTGCGACTTTTCTCCTTTCTACAAAAATAAAATCCCACTTTAAAGGAGTTTTCAAAGACGTGGAGAAATTTCAAGAGCTACGAATGTTCTGGATTGAGGTAGTAATTTTGATGTCTGACACTGCACCTTCGGGTGAATGGGCATCACTGGTCATCGACCATCTGCTAAATCTCTCACGTGGTGGCTCCAAGTTACCATATTCTGGTAAAATGTTTCAGCTGGAGGGCTAAACTCACGTGAGGAGGTGGTGCTAACACGGCACCATGGACCTCATTGACGCAGGTTACCATCCAGGGCGGAAGGGTTCCTCATGTGAACTACAACGGCCACGTGTTCGTGACCAAGGCAAGCCACCTAGGTGGAGGTCTAACCTGGAGAGGGATGGGCCCCGCCAGGTTAAAACGCTAAAGACACAGTGAGCACAACAAAAAACATTGATGGAAAACCAGCTTCTAGCATCCAGCAGCGACAGATGGAGAAGACCGGTGGACTGCCCAGCACGTTAAGGGCGAAAGCGAAGTTATCAATGGCGTCACCGTTGTTGACATTTGTAAATAAAAACAAATAAAAACAAAGGACAGGGCCCGTCTTGGGTTTGACGATAAAATACACCCACGTCCAGGGTAAGACGATAAACTACGCCCAACAGCAAGACCTCTGATCAGGACGTTTTGAGGAGCGTGGAACAACCTCGTAATTGCTGGTGTTCCCAGGTTCACTCTGACCCGGGGTGGTAATTAGGGTCCAAGCAATGGGCAAATATTTAACTAGGGTCAAAACATGATGAATGTGTAAAAAATAGGTTTTAATACTAGAAATAATTTGTAAAAATTATCACCAGCAATACATTTTTGAAAATAAAATATTACCAGCTATACATTTTTGAGGAAAAACAATATTACCAACTATACATTTTTTGAAAAAAAAATATTACCAGCGATACATATTTGAAGGAAAATTATTACCGAAAATAGATTTTTGAAGAAAAAAATATTACCAGAAATAGAGTTTGTGAAGGAACAATTATTACCATAAATATATTTTTTGTAAAAAAATATTATCAACAATGAAAATCTATTCGGCATTAAATGACCCATTGAGGTTGATATGCCTAAAGCAAAACAAATCAAACCATGCCAAAGTACAGAGCACCTCATTATAAAATGACGCAAAATGAACATTTTTTTTCGATTCTGACAAATGTCGCCCATAGTGCGAATTCTATTGCTAATTCACAAAAATTATTCTCCAGCACGTTGCTGCTATTTTTTACGAGTGGACCAGTTAATAAAACTAGTGCTCATCTCAGTTCCCCAGCTATCCATTAATATAATATAAAATTATTTATTATTTATATAATATACAATTATATATATATATATATATATATATATATATATATATATATATATATATAGAGAGAGAGAGAGAGAGAGAGAGATAGATAGATAGATAGATAGATAGATAGATAGATAGATAGATATAGAAGCATTGTTTTAGGAATTTAAAAGCTCTCATTGGATATCATCCTTGAACGAAATACTTGTTCTACCTCTACCCATTAATGTGAACTGCAGGTTATTCGATGACAGTTGCTTGCAGTAAATTGTTCTGGTCAGTTCCACTGACATCTCTTACCTGTCAGCGAATTCTGTCACTTTATGCGATATATGTCATCTAGAATAAATGTATTCCTTTCTCACCCCCTAACGGAACAAATGTCGACACCTATTACAGCCATAAACCATGATCAAACCACCTATAAAATCGCCACAACCTGAACAAATCAACAAGCATTATCACATTGGGATTGCAAAGACAACACCACATCATCTGGCAATTGGAATGAAATTTCACGTCTCAGGTTTTTAAAAGCATCAAATATAATTCCTTTAATAAAAATGTCAGTAAATTATGAGAAAGCAAAGGAATATTTAAAAAAAAAACAGTTTTTATTGTAGGAATTTCAAAGTTTGAAAAATTGACATGATTTTTTTCTATTTAGCATTAAATTTTCTCCCTTTTGTTTCCTTGAGCAATTTTGATTCACTGTCGTCCTGCTAAACCAGTCACAGCTTCACCAGTGCCTCGTTGGCCAGCATTACCTGTTTCCACCTCTCACGACGAGGACGAAGGGTTGGGCTTTGGGAGGTAAAAATCCTAACATTTTCATTCTCGTCAACGCCATTTTCCTACCAATGCTGTCATACCAGTGCCAGTGGCCCCTAACAAAAACCCTTGAGAGGAAATTGATCACTTGTGAGAGCGAGAGGCAGACCAAAAAGCTGCTGGAGCGACTCAGTGTCAGACACACTATCTCTCACCTCCAGGCCACTCGCCTTGTCGCTAACAGCACAAGCGGAAGAAAAAACTGAACTCTATTATTAAATTTTCTGGCAAATTATCTTTTGAGAAGTATTTTTGTGTTCGACTGGAATAATTTACTTGAAGTATTACTATCTTTCAAAAACTAAATAATATTAACAAAAGTGGAACGCAAAGCTATTATAACAGCAAAAGAATACAGAAAAAAACTATACCCTAAACAACGAGTAAAACGCCTATGTAGAGAGAGTGACATGCACTTTGAAATGAGAGCATGGAACCTTATAGATAATTTATATTTCTTTGTCACTCGTAAAGCTTCTAGTATTTCCTAACAAAGTTTATTAAATATTATTCTACTTTGTCAAAGACGATTTACATCCCCTAGAGCGGAAATTTTTTTCTACTATTGCTGCAAACACGAATTATTAGTACGTTAGTATTTTAAAATTGTTAGTGTTAATGGCTAGCGTCTGACCACATTTTCTTTCAATCATTTTAAATTGGTTTTTTTTTCTATAGGATAGATTAATTTTAATCGCAAAAAAAAAAAAAAATTCAACGTTTGGCCATAAGTTGATTTGGTTTTGAAAATTGATTTCAAATTAAGGCAAATGACCCAATCGTTGCCTCAACAGTTTTGTACATCATCATCATCATCATCATCATCATCATCATCATCATCATCATCATCGCCTTTTGACCTCGTTATGGTTGGTCGGAACTCTATTGACAATAGTTTTCCCCACAGTTCGGTCCTGTACTGGTGTCTCCAGATCCTCAGTGTCCAACACTGAGTCCTGACCTATGGTGTCTGGAAAAGTCAATTTTCGTGAGAAGACACTTCCAGAAGGATGCCATAGGAGTAAGGATGAGACGATTTCCCTGTCCGCTCGCTGGCAATGGCTGGCAATGGCTGGCAATGGCTGGCAAACTGTAATCGTTTTTGTTTGAGCTTAAGAGAGGTTGGTCTTAGTTCTCCGTAAATTGTGTTAAGCGTTGCATGGGATCTCTAAATGTTGTTCTAGATTTTTCTAAGTAGATTCGTATATGTTCCATCCATTCGTCTTTCAAGACAAACAAATAATGTCCAAGTTTCTTGTACTTACAGAATCCGCCATATTATTTATGGCAATACTTTATTCATCTCTGCTCCCTTGTGTTGGCTAGCACCATGGCCGGATTTATATGAAGAGAAGCCCTAGGATATTCCACTTGTGAGGCCCCTTCAAATCCCCCATTCGCACCACTAGAAGAAAATGGAAGTGTGTTAAATTAAACAATTTGAGTAAATCCGAGGATGATGACGGATGTTTAAAATTACAGAAGAGTTGTTTATAATGTACAATACTTTATGACAGCATGTGCAAGGAAGGCCTATGATATTGTTTAATTTTTTATACAACTTGGCTAGAGAAAACCTCCCCCACCCGATTGTGATGCCTGCTAATCCTACATGTAAATTTAACACTGGCTAGCACGGAAATAATTCTCGTCATTGCGTTATTATCGCTTTCATAGTCTTTATCCTTTCTGCAAGCAAAAATGCAAGAATACCCACCTATAGGTGGGTATTCTTGCATCGTTTTCTTTATTTCCGATAGCAAGTAACTCATGCAATAAGAGACTGCAATTGTGAAGTGGCCGAAATAATTTAGTTTTAGGAGAGGGTTTTACTCAACATTAACATCCGAAAGAATTTCTGCCTACCAAACACTGAATTAGTTCCTTTTTATTTCTGTTAGATTTCTTTACCTCTCCCGTGTCCGTCTTTACATTTGAATGTATGACTGCTTCAGGAATGAATGCCAGTAAAGTCTAATTTGCCTCTTCGTATTTTTTTAAGAAACGAAAGAATCTCTTCACCCCCCACAAAAAATGGTTAGGTTTCTAGTATGAGTCATGACCATACACTGAAAGTATCATTTTGAATCTGATGCATTATTTTAGAATTTGCAAACTCGGCATGCCCAATCTTAGGAAAACCAACGTAAAATAAATAAGTTCGTGATTTTTTTTCACGGAGATTAATTAGTTGTTATAATATGCGTTACACGAATTATATTGCATTTCGGGCGATGTTTTTCGTTTTATTTATTTTCCATGAAATTTCTAGATCCAAGAAAGGTCTAAGAATCTGTGGCTTGGTAAAGAGATCAATTTTTAACTTTGCACCATTTACAACATTAACAATGATAACAATAACAGACAATACATGGTGCAAACCAGTTGTGTGGCATAATGTCGGAGGTGTCGGAGGAGAAAACAATTTTTTACAGGATTCTGTATATATACAGAATTTTATTAGAGCAACACAACTGTAAACATTGGATAAAGTGGCTTTAATTTATACATTTTATATAAAGATCTAAGGACTTATTTTCATTTATTTTTTTGCAAACTAATCTTTTTTGTTGTTACTTTAGGATTCCAATCAGTAATCTTAGTTGTTCTGTAGTCAAGCAGTGGATATTTACATATTCGTTTCTACAGTTTTCTTAACAGCAGAATACAAATTATGATTGCTGGTTAAAAACTAAAAATACAATGCTGAGGAAATAAAATCACTTGAAGAAATCTCTTATCAAGTTTTTTTGGAACCTTAAGCTTCTGTACATGAAAGGTTATGTGTCAAAAAAGAAAGAACAAAGTGTCAAGCCGCCTAAGTGTCACCAAAGTTAGAAAACTTTATCAACAAGAGAGATAAGCTTCACAAAGGTTTTTGTAAATTTAAATTATCATAAAGATACTATCAAAATGTATTATTTCATTTCTGCTTTAAGGTGATTTTAGTGTAAAGTGTCTTCAATATACCTAAATACAAAGAGAGAAGGAAAAAATAGTATGGTGAAAAGTTTACATATCATATGAGAATAACTGGTATCAAACTGGTATGAGAGGTAATTCAGTATGAGAAAAGTGGTCCGGAAGCGCTGAAATCAATAATTACGATTTTTTTGTTATTAAAGTCAGGAATGTGTGTAATGTTAATTTATGTTATGGTTGTTGTTGCTGTAAGCTAACAGAAGTTACATCACAATCAAAACTAAAAAAAAAAAATAGTACCATCTCGATAAAGTTTTCGAACATCTAAGTTTTTCTGCCACTGCGTCGTCATTACCATGAAGAGGGTCGTAAGCGTGGTCTATAATATTTGGGGTTTCTTTGAAAAGCGTGAACTACGATTCATAGAGTGATAAAAAAGAACTAAGACTCATTCGCTTGATATATATATATCCCATCTTATAGATTTCAAATAGAGAAAATAGTAATAGATTTGGGGAAATGTGAACCTTCGTAACCAAAAATAAACGGTGTGTCAAAAGGACGGTTTTTCCTTGACGCCGCTATTAGTTTAACTATAAATAAATAGTGCGTAATAGGCTTGTAAATTCTCAAGATAAAAAAAATGTATAAATTCACTTGCATCAGATGTTGAGATTTTATTAATATTCTAATAATCGCTTCTTAAAACAAGCACATTGCCGAGGAGAAAATGTTATTAAAATAATAGCGGTGTCAATGGAAAAGGCGTCCTTTTGACATAACATTTTTTGCGGACACTAAGGTTACACACTGGCTAGATTTTTATACTAAAGTTCACCCCAATGGGCTCGAGAGCTTCTCAATATAGAGAGCTACAACCAACTAAATGGCACTGTTGAATGAGATACATGATATGAATGGAAGAGAAAGTGATAAAAACTGTAGATTATGATCAAAAGGACGGAATTGATCCTTGGCTTGAACGTTGTCATAATTTATGTGATCAGTAAAGTAACCAATCGTGAGTCAGTATCATAAATTGTCAGTTCTTGTACAAAAAGTAGTGTGAGTGGGATTTTTCTTTTTTACATTTCGAAAACAGAAGCAATAAGGGTAATACGACTCTATGAAAATGGTAGCACGCGTCAAACATTTACACTGGTGGAACTAAAGTGTGGAGTTTATTTATTTATGTATTGCAGTAAGGTTCACCCAGTACAAGGCCCGGGCGCCAATCGAGGTATAGGGTTACTTTAAAGGGTAGTTTATATGGGTAGGAGGGGAAGATAACGGTTAAATCTAGATTTTAACAGGTTAAGATTGCAGTGATCAGGGAAACATCCACTTGTAGTCTGTTTCCCAGAGAAGAAGCTTTTCAAGTGGAACTTACTTCTCACCAATGGAATACGAAGGAAATGTGGTTGGTTTGATAAAATGTAAGTTGCATGACGTGAAGGTTAGACCTGGTGAAACCAAGGAATGTATTTCATCCTAACATTTTCCATGAAATTAACGACAGAGGAGCGAGAGGCTCCTCACGCCCCACCTGTGAGAGAGAGGCTGGTGGGTGGGAAATAATTCTTCTTCAAAGATTGAAATAGATATATACACACAGCTTTCTCTCTCTTCTTCAAAGCTGCAAAGAACGAAAATTATTTACGAGTTCAAATGCCCCTTAAGGAACTGCGTTCCTAACGAAACCGGACTCATAAATAATTACATCGGTTACACAACCACATGCTTATCCAGACGTCTTACGTAACACCTATCCGATCACAGCTCCATTAGAACCCATTTAAACACACACAAAAATTTACCAGACTCCATTAGAAATATACTAGTAGAAAACACAAACATATTAATTGCTTCTACCTGTAAAAAAAGGTTAAAAATAATGGAGGCTTTAATAATAAAAAAGAAAAAGCCTACCCTTAACAATATTAACTACGAACAAAGCCACAACGTGCTAACCGTATTTGGAAATTAAAACACCACTACTACACACTAAGAAATACACATAATGCACACACTCAATTAAGCAGAAAAATCAAATCATCCTTGATAATGGCTAAAGATATAGCCGAAAGCGCCCGGAAAAATAAAACATTTGGACTGTTCTTTCACACCCTTTGTCCAGCAAAGAAAGCTCTTATTCGTACACAAGAAAAATTAAATAAAAAACTTAACCGTAGTACCTTGTCTGTCGTTTTTAATGAAACTTGCATAAATATATATATATATATATATATATATATATATATATATATATATATATATATATATATATATTGAGACATGTTTCGTTGAATAACTTAGACATGTTCTGTCTACTTATTTTCGATAGGATCCTTTCATATTCACGGATAAGCCTTTTCTGTGTGATCATTGAAAGACGAGAGGAAAGCACCGTGCTGATACATGTTATATTTATTTCCGATTAATTTAAAGTACTTAATCCGTGAATATGACGCGATCTTACAAAGGCGGATAAACATAACGGAACCAAGAAATGCAGTTTGTCTGAGAGCCTCACCGCATCAAGTCTGTGAGAGAGAGAATGGTGGGTGGAAAATAATTCTTCCCCAACAAGATTTCCCATGGAAATAGCGA
>OZ038503.1:50268715-50271215 GCA_964036315.1 Acanthosepion esculentum
CTTGGAGTGCAGAAAAGTGAAAACTGGTAAATGACAGTCGAATGTCCCTTATAAGGAAAAGGCTGATATTATTAGGTTGGTGCAAAAATAATGTCGTTTTTTGACGTTCAACTTCAGTCAAAAAACGACATTATTTTTGCACCAACCTAATACCATACTAGTGTTGACGTGTTTGTTCTCAATATTACTTCTCTCCCGTTCTCTTATATTAAGTCTTCTCCTTCCTCCATTTTTATTGCCTTGTGTCATCATTATCATAATAAGCATCATCATCATCATCTATAACAACAACATCAGCGGCAAAAACAAGTGTAGCAGTAGTAGTAGTCTTTTTTTCTCCGTTTCTCTTTCATGTTACTCATATATTACTATTATTACCCAACGGGAAAATATTGCTGGCAATCATAATTAAGTGTTATTTAATTTTTTTAAGAGTCTAATTTGTAAGCCGCAAGGGAGATGTACCAATGAGAGATGTCAACATTTTGTTTTGCATCTCTTAGTAATAATCACACTTCGATCGAAAGCTTCGCCTGGGCACGTTGCCTCTGTCAATGTTTAGAAAGTCTGTTGAGCAGATCATGAGACGCGGTGACCTTGCTCAATGCGGACACCAGACATATGAACTTGTGCCTCACTTGCATAAACCATAAAGATAATCCTGGGTATGACGGTAAACTACATCAAGCAGCCAAGCCTCTGATTGGGAGATTGGAAATTTTGAGCCGTGTGAAACCACTCCTCAATTGCTCTTTTTCCCAAGTCCGCTCCCACCTGAGCTGGTAGCATTTGTTAGGGTCCCTGCTATTGGAAAATAGTGAACATCCAATCAAAACTAAAACACTATGAAAGTATAAAAATATATTTACCAGTGATGATTGTTTTCTAAAAGATTATCAACAATAACTATTTATTGTAAAATTACCAACAATACATTTTAAAGCAAAACGACCAGCAATACAATTTTATAATAAAATTCCAACAATCTATTTTATAATAAAATGACTTACCATTTTATCTGCCTCTAGTAATTATGTCCACACAAACATGTATATGTACAAAAGCTGAGTATCATCTACCATGTATGCAATTGCGAAAGCAGAATAACATATATCATATTTTTATTACTTTAAAGCTCCCAAGAAAATGAAATTAAATGACTCAGAAGGAGTTGATAAGCTGCTAAAATTGGGATACGGCACATCGCGTCAAGTCAGGGTTCCGGAACCCCATTATTGTAGTTGACGCTCTGCATGGATCTCAGCCATGACAGGCAATATAACCTGATGGATACCATCCGCCTTCAGGCTGTTTCGAATTCAGCGTTTACTTCTCCTGGACTAGTTGTCATCTCAAAGTGAGAGAACCTATCCAGCTCTTTTGTTTAACCCATAGCTGGCTGGAGAAGAGGTGGGTCAATCGCTTTACCCGGGGTATTTCTGCGAAAGTGATCGTAGTAAATTCGACCGGAATTCGAACTCGGATCACCACTATCTCTTACCGTGTCGATTATCGTTACAGTACAATGGTACTGTAACGGTTGGTTGGTTGATTTTATTTAGCGGCATATCAACAACCCTATGGGTTATTTAATACCGAAATCTAAATATTTTGAACATTATTTTATGGCTTCAAATACAGATAAAATGTATTATTGGTCAGTTTGCTATAAAATGCATTGTTGGTAATTCTACCATAAAATGTATTGCTGTTCATTTTACTAAAAATATGCAATGTTGGTATTTTTTTTTATGAAAATATATTGCTTTGTAAATGTATTGTTATACTTTCATAGTGTTTTTTTTTATTATTTGGGGGTTAGCTATTTTCTCATAGCTGGGAGTCTAACAGATGCTACCAACTCTGGTGAGGGTGGATCAGCAATCAGTGCCAATTAAGAGGTGGATGTACGCTGCTGAAAACCTCCAACCTTCTTTTTCAGAGGCCTTGCTGCCGGGTGTATACTGTAAAGGTAAGTTCATATACAGTGTGGCAATAAAGACACTATACAGTTACTTACAATAACAATGAAGACAAAGAAATTAATCAACAGTCCAGACATTTATTAGTAAAATGGTTCTGGTTAATTCTAGTTAATTAATAAAACGCTATTGTAAACAATAGTAAATTAATTACCGAAACTGTTCGAACTGCGAGCCACTTGCTTCAATGCTTTGCTTTTTTATTAGAACTGTGTTTATTGCCACCCTGTATACGAAGGGTTTGAATCAGTTAGTTATGTGCCATGCGTGATACACGCTTAGGAGATCATATATCTTTCGATACATCAACTGACGAGGTAGGTTTTTTTTCCCGTAGTAGGTTTTTCGTTCATGTCATTTCTTTCTGCAGTAGACCAGTTGCCATCCAAGGCTTTAGAACGCGGTCTGTCCTGCTATTTACCCAAAGCTGGGGCGGAGAAGAAGAGGATTCATAACTTTCCCAAGGGTATTAGCACGTAAGTGAATGTAATGGATTCGACTGGAATTCGGGCCGCTAT
>OZ038503.1:50276215-50401215 GCA_964036315.1 Acanthosepion esculentum
CAAACACTCACACGCACCCAAACACACACACACACACACACACACACACACACACACACACACACACACACACATATATATATATATATATATATATATATATAGAGAGAGAGAGAGAGAGAGAGATAGATAGATAGATAGATAGATAGATAGATAGATAGATAGATGGATAATCGCGTGTGTTTAATGCAGGTTTTAAATTCAACAAGTCTATTTAATTTTTTTTAATTATTTTTATTCGTTTACTAATAATTAATTTTAATTAACTAATTGTCTATTTGTTTCTTCCAGCTTTTGTATAAGTTCTTGTACATCCGGGTAAAAATTAATGCCAAAATTCATATTTTTTTCTGTCTTTGATCATGCACTTTCAACTGTCGTGTTCAATTATCAATAACTAAATCTTGTCAGTATGATAGCCAAAGGTTTTTGTAAGCTACAACCTGGTATTTTTGGGAATGCTACATTTCAATTTTCGATATACATTTATCGGATGAGTGACTTCATGCTTGCGAGCATCAGAATAGTAATGGTAATATTAACTATTTCTCTACAAGGAAACCTTTGTCATTCATTGACCGAGCAGCCAGTACTGCTTCCGGTTGAAATTTATAAAACCTTTCTCTTCGGAAAGCAGCTTTCTCAAGTTCAGTATCTATTGTCACACTTTCCAGTATTTATGGATGTTAACATTCCAGACGACTTCAACTACTCGTGTGGAATGTTATGTCATTAATTTCTCTCCGAGTTGCATGCGCTATGCATTTTAGTTGTTGCTGCTGTTAGTAGTCCTCCAATGATGAGGTTTCTGTTATTTGGTACAATTATTTGTTTGCGATTCTGTAGCGACAATGTTCAATGAGAGATGATCTTTGCTAATACACTTCACTCGCTCAAAGCCTTCTTTCACCATTGATCTTAGAACGGAGTTGTATACAACTGATAGTTGAGATATTTCTGAACGGGTCTGGAACCATGAATGACATCCATATGTAAGTCTTGATTTGACAAGACTATCTAAGAACATAAACCGAAACTGAAGAACATAACTCGAAATTTATAGCTGGCAGTTTATATATTTCTGAACAGGGCATGAATGACACATGTCTCGATCTGTCTTGGATATTAAAAAACATCTCTCAAGTTTAAGATAGATGTTTTGGTTTTATACGAATTGGAGGTGTTGGGCTAATCTACTTCTGACAGAGTCTATTCTATGTTCAATTTCTTTTTCTTCTATACTTAAGTTGTTATAACTGATCCAGACGCCAAGGAGTGCTATCCATTTTAGTTGTTACTGCTGTTGGTAGGACCTCAAGTGATGCCGTTTCTGTTATTTGGTACATTTTTTGCGGTCCTGTAGAGCCAGACAAAAATCTTCAAAGAGGGATGATCTTAGCCGAGTCCACACCCATTACTTGCTCAAAGCCTTTTTTCACCATTGATCTCAGGAGACGATGTATACAGGTGACAGTTTAGATATTTCTCAACAGGTTTGTTGTCATTAGTGACATCCATATATAAGTTTAGATCTGACAAGTCTGATAAGAACAGGTTGATGTTTTGGATTCGTCGCAACAATAAAATGCTCATATCAAGTTGTTTGTTTTTTATACTTATGTTTAATATTTATATGCGTTTTAAATATTTTATACGCATTTTAATAGGCGCTATCACCTGTGATGAAAGATTTTGTATTTTCATGTTATTTAATAATATTTGTTTTATGTTAAAAGTTATATATTGGTTCGCCCTGGGTATGACGATAAACTACATCCGACAGCAGAGCAGCTAATTGGGAGGTTTTGAGGAACGTTGAACCGCCTCTGCTCTTCCTAGATCCACCGTGACCCGGGGTGGTAGCACCTGTTTGAGTCCCGGCTAGGAGCAAATAGTGAACACCCAAACTGCGGCCAAAACACAATGAGAGAAAAAAATTAATTTTTGCAGTATAAATACCAGTAATACATTTTTTAAATAAAATATTACCAGCAATACATTTAACTCTCGAAAAAAATCCTCTTTACAAAAATACGTCAATGAAACCTGATCTACAAATTGATTTTTTACAAAGAATACTTATTAAAACTTTGAGCCCTGGTAACCGCTTTACCGGTGGTAGAGAAAAATAACGTAATGCTCAGCCACCGGTTGAACAGTGGTAGAGAAAATGACTTAATGCCCAGCTACCGGTTGAATGGTGGATAAACATTTGTAACTATTTTGTATATCTACCGTGAAATATTACATACCAATTATTTGCGAATTTTGACTCAGGAGACCAGGCAGAAGAGTTAAAACTGTTCAGGAACGCAGGGCTCAAAGGGTTAATTATTCTAAAAACCTTGTCAGCATTAAATAACCCATTGAGCTGTTGATAGCCGTAAAACAAAATAAACTTAAACCTAACCATAACCTGCATTTTGGTTGATAGCTATCTCATGATCGATATATGGACGAATAAATTTCGATAAGTGACAAGACAACGTGCTAGAAAATCCGGTGTTTGTGTGAAACTAAGTTTGGAAATATTTATGTATATTTCATATACATATATATGTTTCTGCCTATGCGTACGTGTGTGTATCTGTGTTTGTTTGTGCGTCGGTTTTTGTCTGAAGGCGCTACAAATTTATTTATTTTTTACAAAAAACAGCCATTATTTTAAGTTTTTTTTTCTGAGAGAATATCATTAAAACAGATTCTTTTTTATTGATTAGCTTAGGGCACGCAACTATCTAACTTTTCCGAATTTCTGGTTTTTACCGAATTCCGTGATAGACCGAAAAACTAGCGCTTGGAAATCGCCCGTATGTTTCTTCCAATTTTCCCGCGCTATGCCACTGATTAAAAAAAAAATGTCTCTCACTCGTCTCACGCGTTTACCTTTTTGGTTTTCTATCTGGTAGTTAGTAAATAGTTAAGCACTATAAAATGTACGCTTAATCACAATATTACAAGTTATCTTGGGAAAGGTTAGATTCTAATTCTCCAAGCAATGTGGTCCATAACCAATTATCTTTACAAAAGAAAAAAAAACACTTCACCGACATGCCATGGGGATTGACGAAGACAGTAAGAATTCCAAAATCCTTCTGGATAATCTCTTTCCAGTAGGATCATCCATAGCAATTAAAATTTATAGTGATTTCGTGTTGCAGACGTAATACCTGCACTTGGGCACCTCGACGTGGTTTCAGTGATTAGGAAGCTTGTCTCGCTAGAACAATTAAGACTGAGTACTGAGTTTAATCCTCACTAGAAACTCTATATTATTTTTAACTTGTTCCTAATCCCAGCTACGATTAGAAAATCGCTTTATTACCTGTATTTTATGTTTTACAAGCTGGTTTTGCTATCCCTTCGGACAACCTGTTTTCAATTCAGATTTGTCCTTTTCCGATTGTCTTTACTAGCAAGAATTAGATAGCCCTCTTTAACCTATTATGAAATGTTAGCTGGCGGAGAAAGCAATATTAATGCAAAACAAAGCATAGCTACCGCTGCTGGGAATAGAACACGACTTACTAATCGGACACTTTGTGCCGATAGCCGCTGTACTACGTGCACATCCGCGTGTTACTTATTCCTTTAAAATATTTGTCAAATATACACAACAAGAAGACAATCATTGTTTGGCTTATGTCTGACCTCAGTACTTGTTAGTCTCATCAGATCCTCTAAAAAGTGTCCTTGACATATTAGCACTTAGATGTTCTTCTAATATAAATTTCCCAATATATTGAATGCAAAATTGAAATTCGATTTTCTTTCGGAATGATCCGCGTGTAGTGTGATTTTTAAGTGAACATACAAACCTAAGTAGTTATCTACAACAAAAAGCGATAAATCACTTTAAGATACATTAAAAAAAATGAAAAATCTTCCTTGAAGCGTAAGCAACCTCTTAAGTGATTTCGGCGCGATAAGAAATCTCATAGACACACTCAACCTACACCCAAAAATCTATAAGAAAAATCACTGAAGATAACACAGACATATTATTTTAGTTATTGTCTAAATTTTTTTTTTTTCTGCTGTTAGAACTTCATCGTAGAATTCTAAAAGTCGATATCAGATTTCACGTGCGGTATTTAATGCAAAGATAGATTCGTCCCATAATGATATTAATAAAACTATGTCATTCATCAAAATGTTCCGGTGGAAGAGGCGCTAAATAAAATATAAAGTTTTAAAGATTCCTGATCATATAATTTTGATCTGCTCCTCCCATAAAATAACATTTTTTTTATATAATATCCTATTGTAAATATTTGTTTCGATTTAAAATACAACTACGTTTTTTTATGCACACTTATGTCATGTAATATAACCTATAGAATTTTTCTACATGTTTCAAAAAAAAAAGAAGAAAGAAGGTAAATGAAGGTTGCTGGTTTATTTTAAATATTTATGACAAATGCTACATCTCGGATCATTAACATTGCCGTAGACTGAGACCAAGAAAACGAATTTAAATCCTAAATGTTTAGTTCTCAAATCAAGCAATAACTAAGTTTAAAATACATTTTAAAAATGGAATATATTTCATGAAGCTGGCGTAGCCTTTTAAGTGATTTCAGCGCGATAAGAAATCTCATATAGACACACTCAACCAACATCATCTCATCCATAAGAAAAATCATTGTAGATAACACGGACATATTATTTTAGTTATTGTCTAAATTGTTACCGATTTGTCTTTTTCTGCTGTTAGTACTTCATCCTCCAATTCTAAATGTCTCAGGGATGGATTCGTCTCAAAAGTATAGTAATAAAACTGTATCATTCATCAAAAGGTTCCGGTAAAGGGAGCGTTAAATGAAATATTAAGTTTTAAGATTCCTGATCATATAATTTTGATCTTCTCCTCCCATAAAAATAACATTTTTGATATCCTATTGTAAATATTTATATTTCATTTTAAAATACACCTACATAAAGAAGGTAAATTAAGTTTTCTGTTTTTATTTTAAATATTTATGGCATTAGGGATATTAGACAAATGATACATCTCGGCTCATTAACATTGCCGTGGAGTGAGGCCAAGAAAACGAATTTAAATCTTAATGCTTAGTCCTCCAATCCAGCAAAAAGTGCGAAGGACTGAAGCCGCTTAGTCAACAGCCTATAGAGCCGTTGATGCCCCAGATAAGAATTGCTAGCTGTATACGAGAAAGAGAGTTCTGAATCAAAATTTGTTGAAGGTGTTACTAACAATTCCACCTTGTAAAACTTTTCACAGAAACCACCGCGTGATGATCCTGTGGTCTTATAATCTATGGTCATTTTTTAATTCGTTTTTTTTTACGGTTTTTCAACCTTTTGTGGGTTATTTAAGGCCATAAAATACTTTTAGGTTGTTTAGTTTGGGGATAATATTGATTCAGTGATAAAATCCTTAATAATTAACCCATAGCTGGGAGAGAAGAGGTAGATTCCTAACTTTCCCAATGATATTTGTGCGAAAGGGAATATAACAAACCCGACTGGAATTGGAACTTGGCTCTCCGATTAACAATTCCGAGCCATTATCTATTATCCTAACCACACATCGAAGCTTACAGCTCCTGGTATCCCCAAATGGTCACTCATCTAGGTACTGACCATGCACGACGTTGTTTAACTTCGGTTTTCGTGCATGATATGGCTGTAAGACCTTATTCTTCATGGAGTTAACATATACACAGTCTCATAAACAAATTATTAAACATTCTAAAATGAATTACAGTTTTCTTTCGATAATAGATAAAAATATTTTGATTGTTCGGAATTCTGCTTCAGGATTGTTCTGCTATCATGTTAGATTAAGATATCATTGTTGTAGTCTGCGGTTGGTGTGCTTGAATTATAAACTTTTCATTTGGGTTTCATTTCTGATTACATACGCTATGACCATAAGATTGCACCTAATTTACTTCCGTCATACATCTCTTGGAAACACAAAATATATAAAATTTCAAACAGGAATAAAATTACAGAAACTCAAAATTATGAAACGACGTCAGGAAACTTTTATTTTATTATTTTTTTTACTTTCTTAGATATTCCAAATTTCCCGTGGTTCCCATTTAAAAAAAATCAAAAGTATTTCATTTCGATTATAAAGACTTAGCTGTTTAAAATCTCTGCCAAAATAATTTCTCTCAGACTTAATTGACAAAAAATCGAGGAATCAATAACGAGCCTTTTGAAATGAATTGATTGGCAGTTTTTCAGAAGAAATCAACGTCACCATTGCATTAAATTCGATAAGTTCCTTGGAATATAGTCAAGACTACGGAGACAATAACAGCTAGTGGTTGCTGCGGAACCTACCTAAATCAAACTTTAACTGAGATATGTAGGTTTTATCAACTCTGGTACAAGACTATATTAAAAATTCACGATAAACTACTATTAATGATGTGCTAAGTTAACCTCTGATTTCGTTCAATTTTTTTTATCAATTCACAACCAAAGTGGGTGATAATGCCACTAAGACGCCAGGAAAAAGCCAATCTTAAACAGGAAACAAGGGGTTAAATTTGTACTCCTGTTCAAAAGACCTGGGTGTGCAATGTTATTTTACTCACATTTGATGGAAACCCAATACTATTTTTTTTTTCAAGCGTAAATTAATTATCTATTCTCTTCTAGACTCCGTCAAATTAAGTTCAGTCAAGGATGGATTTTTTTTTTAATGTTCGATCTCCTCACGAGGATGTGAGACATTCTGCCTTCCCCACTCTTTGTGTCTCGGGCATTTATATATCTTCTTGCGATCCGGTTGTCCTGTGGGTTATTATCCTATGTCCTGCTCGATTCACATCCTGTTTATGATGGTGCCCTAACCGTCATCATTCGAGGTCTGATTTAACACTTAGTGGGCACCATATTGGTTTCCCCTCTGAGACATCTAGCTCTTTTGACCTTCTGACATGATACTGAGTATAAAGCTAATTATTTTGAATCCAGTACATATTCAGATCATCACCGTCTCCTTTTAGATCAAGGGTTTCTGATAGACATTAAATTCTATTCAAACCTCTGATATTTCCTCAGCGTGAAGCGCGTGCTACATTTGTCGACTACTAAGAATGAAATTAATGAATAACTTTTGCAGATATGTGGATATCGGTGAAGAATGCACGCCAACTACTCCACTGCCATAAGGATGTATTTAATCGAACGAGATAGTAGATTTATTCGGAAGTGAATTCCATCAATCAAATTCATTTAAATCAATATTTGAAAAACTGGCCTAATTTATTTTTATTTTTGCAATGATTAATAATTTCTTTTATGAGTCGAGCTCACATTCTGAGAGAGTCGGTGTCATTCAATTCACACTACTACCATTGGAAAAGACAAGAATACGTCAGTTTACAGCTATGGGTAAAATATCAAAGCAAGCTGGAATTTCTAGACTTGGCTGGCAGTCAGTATAATAGAATAAATGTTCTGAATTCATAATGCCATCTGAATAGTAGGACAGCCCTTTTGAATGGGTAAAACAGCTAGGACAATGTTCAAAACCAGTTTTAAGAGGAGTGGATTCCGCCAGGTTATCTTTCCATAGACTCACTAAAAGCTATTATTACTGCAACATATGTGACGCTTCTTTGACTGTAATATGTTGGAGGAATAGTGATCGTAGGTATTTACTTGACTAAGCCACTTTTAGAATAAGGAGGTTTCTTGGCACACACAGTGAGGATACACAGAAAAAACAATGGCTCACATTAAACATAGCTCTAATTTATATACAATGAGATGTAAATGGAAATATATTTTATTGTATTTTTTGAGGGAGTCAGTTTAGGGATACTACTAACTAATACTCTGATATTTGTAAAGAAATACAACTGAAACTGATTCAGTAAAGAAAGAATAATGAAGGCGTGTAATATCGTTTCCTCAGATGTTGATTCTGTCTTGCACTGTAAAAAGAAGAAAAAAGCATTAATGTCAAATACTTCGTGCTGAGTGATCGTCCTTGAGAATATAATTCTCAAACTAGAGGGCATGCCATTGGCTGACTATAAAGTTATCGCTATTCCCCATGAGGTTTAATTATTATTATTGGTTGCAGAGCACACGAAGGATGGTGGCCGAGTGACTGGAGTCGAAGAGATATAGGGGATTAACTCTATTCGTTTTAATAAAATAATCCTACATGTTCTCATTTGCATTAAGTAATTAACAGATCGCGACATCTATCAGAGAGATGAAATTTAAACTTTTATTATTGCATTATTCCAAAATTTTAGCACATCAGCAGATAGCTATTAATATCAAAATGTGAGCACAAATAGTTAATAATTAAAGAAATAGTAATTAATATATAATTTTAAATTTATTAATTAACAAAAATTAGAATATTCAGAATCGCTTTCGTATCCGAATTTTCGTAAGAATCTTTGTGCAGTTCTTAAGTTTGATTTAAAATCTTTTTCATCATTTTCATCAAAATTAAGATAGCCACGACTTAGAAGAAACAAAAAAAAACGTCCTTCGCGACAGTCCTTGTTTTTGATAATCTTCTATCTCTAACAAAAGATCGTATTTCAAATATTGCATCATGTGATATTCTTCGTTTTCAGGCCTATTCCATCTGATGCTAATAGATATTAAAAGTTAAAAAAACAACATAAATACGTAAAAAAATGGGTATATTGTCGAAAATGCCTTTTTTCACAATATAGCTATTTGTACTGTTATAATGCTTATTACCTAAACAATAATAATAATGTTTTTTTTTAAATATTGAAGAATATTTAGTCACATCTTCATAATAGCTGTCGCGATCTGTGAATAAAAATTGTCTCATTGTTTAAACCGCTGTCACTGTAGATAAAGAATCGTACTTGATAACAAAAAAAGAAGAAATAAACGGTAAATATCTTTCTAATAAAAATACGTTACTTTTTTCTTTTTTCGATCGAAAGAGATTTAATTCCGACAACTGTTGTTGCTATCATCGCAGCAGCCGCTATGACAGCTTAAGATTCCTCCCCATCAAAAACTGTCGAAGTTTTAAAAAAAAAGGATTAATTACAAATACCATACACCCACGTGATATGAAAATATTTAGTTTTCAAAAGTCAATCAAAAATTCGTATTTTCATAAGCACTTATTTGTTTTATTCTAATATAAATTTCCCAATCTATTTAATGCAAAATTGAAATTCGATTTTCTTTCGGAATGATCCGCCTGTAGCACGTCTGAACTGTGTGATTTTTAAGTGAACATACAAAACTAAGAGGTTACCTACAAAAAAAGAGATAACTAACTTTAAAATACATTTTAAAAATGAAAAAAACTTTCTTGAAGCTTGAGCAACCTCTTAAGTGATTTCAGCGCGATAAGAAATCTCATAGACACATTCAACCTACATCCTCTCCTCCATAAGAAAAATCATTGTAGATAACACGGACATATTTTAGTTATTGTCTAAATTCTCACAGATTTGGGTTTGTTGTTGTTGTTGTTTTTATTTTTTTTTTCTGCTGTTAGAACTCCATCGTAGAATTCTAAAAGTCGATATCAGATTTCACGTGCAGCATTTAAAGCAGGGATAGATTCATCACAAAATGATATTTAATAAGACTGTATCATTCATCAAAAAGTTCCGGTGGAGGAGGCGCTAAATAAAATATATATAAGTTTTAAAGATTACTGATCATATAATTTTGATCTTTTCCTCACATAAAAATAACATTTTAGATATAAAAATATTTATGTAAAATAAATATTGTAAATATTTATGTTTCGAACTAAAGTACACCTACTTTATTTATTTTTTTTTTTTTGTATTTCGCGTACACTTAGGTCATGAAATAAAATCTATAGAATATTTCTACTTAAATAATGTTTTACAAGCTAATGATTAAAAAAAAAATGAAGTTAAATTAAGTTTTCTGGTTTATATTAAATATTTATGGCATCAATGATTTCAGACAAATGATGCATCTCGGATCATTAACATTGCCGTAGATAGAGACCAAGAAAACGAATTTAAATCTTTATGTTTAGTTTTCAAATCAAGCAATAACTAAGTTTAAAATACATTTTAAAAGACCTCTTGTGTGATTTCAGCGCGATAAAATATCTCATAGACACACTCAACAAACACCCTCTCATCCATAAGAAAAATCACTGTAGATAACACAGACAGATGAAGTATATCTTGTTCTAAAAACCGACTGAAGATATTAAAATCACTTCTAATAAAAACAAGAATCCTGTCCATAATAGCAGTTTTTGTAAGAAGATACTGTGTTACGGCAGTGTAAAAACTAAACAATAATTCCACTGAAATGACAACTGTTAAATAATAGTTTAGCAGTGTTTTTAGGCGGAATGGTATCACTGCTTGGATTTCCAGGGGTTGACCTTCGAGGTCAGATGGAAGACAAAACAAGAAAGTCCATTTTGGTTGAGTGAGCCAGTATGGGAGCGATAGATACAGAGAAAGGGTTTTCGGGTAGTTGAGTCTTAACCGTCGAACAATGTCTGGATCTGCCCCTGAGTAGAGGGACAGAGCGACCTCACTGGCGAGTTAGAAGAAGTTAAATTTACCTGTGTTGATGTTCTTTTATCTTTGGAATCAAAACAACTAGCGATCACCGACCAGGAGAAAACGAATGAAAGAAGAATGCAATTTTATTATAAAATCGACGCCGATGCCCAAGAGTTCACCAGAACGAGGCTGCTATGCAACACAACTATTGTCACACAAAACAGTACAGGAACCTAAACAAATACACTAAAAAGCTTTGTTACCACGACAACTTCCTCCCGTTGAAAATGTTTAAATAAATAGCCGAAATATCTTGGGACAATAAACACAACTGAATATTACTCCTTGCGAAAAGTAAAAATTGTAAGGACAGAAGAAAAAGAGAATAAAATTTACAAAATGTTCCTTGTCCGTTATATATAACGAAATATGCATCTCTCTCTCTCTCTCTCTCTCTCTCTCTCTCTCTCTCTCTATCTATCTATCTATCTCTCGCTATATATATATATATATATATATATATATATATATATATATATATATATGTGTGTGTGTGTGTGTGTGTGTGTGTGTATCTAAAGGCTTACGACCATATCACGTTGAAACACCGGTTCCCGTACGATCACCGAAGTAAAGTATGTCGAGCCAGGCCAGTATCTCATAGACACACTCAACCAACACCCTCTTATGCATAAGATGTGATGGGTGACCATTTGGGAATACCAGGTGCTGTAAGTTTGGATGTGCGGCTGGTGTGATGGATAACGGCTTTTAATTCTTAATCGGAAAGCCGAGTTCCAATTCCGCCTGGATTCGTTATAGTCACTTATGCGCAAATATCCTCAAAAATGCTATATGCGTATCTCTTCTCCAGCTCTTTGCTAATTAATAAGATATTTATCAATAAAGCATGATTATCTTACGATCCAAAAGATATTTTTGGCTTTAAATGACTTGCATAAGTTTGATAATGACTATAGAGGAAATTACATCAGAACAATTACCATGAAAATATTTATAGAAAATTCACTGAGAAGCTACGTTACGGTGGTGTGAAAGACACGAGGTTACGACCAGTAGCATTGAATATTCTTTGTATTTTATCAAAGATTTCTAAATACATAGAAGATGCATCTGACCAGATCTGGCAGAAGTATTTAAAGCATGGATGAATGGTAAACCTGTAAATAATTAGGATAAATTCTGGAGAGAAAAATTGTTTAGCACAAAACAATGAACCGATTTTCCTAGCAGCAGGCCTAGCACTTAATTCAATATAATCTTTCCATTTGCCGTTCGTAGAAAACGTTATCCCGAGAAGGTGCATGAGTCACTCTCCTGGAGGTTAGCATCAAACATACTGATGGGAAGCAAAATGGCTTCTCTCAGATGATTAAAAGAAAGAAGTTTCGTTTTGGAGGCTTTAAAATTAAGAAACCTTTCCTTGCCCCAGATAACAACAGATTGTAGTTCATTTTTTACATCAGCTGCTAATTTGACAGTATCGAACAAATCAGACTTAATATTAAGACAGGGGTAAATAGTTGCAAACTGTTCTACATATATCATCACTTATATCCAATATACTTATAACTAAATAGGACATAACATTTCTCAAAGTAGCAAGATAAAATCCCTGTTCTTGATTATGAGCAAAGATGGTCTAAAGTTGTCGAACAAAAACATTATACACTTTGAATTGCTGTTTCATCATAACCACAGTTATGTGATGTTATTCTACGTGGATAAGCTTCCACAAATCTTCAGCTTTAAATGGATTCGTTTCAGGGTCTCTTTTCTATTCTACATTTATTTGATTATATATATATCAGGGCTCTGAGATAGCAAGTCTTTCAATGGGGTCACATCTTCGTCCATCAGACTTCTGTTGCCCGTCACGTGTGTAGAGAAGCTGTTCAATTTGGCAGACTAGCAAAATACAATAAAAAATTAACAGATATTTTCTTTAATCATTTCACGCAAGGCAAGGCGATAATGCCACTAAGATACAAGAGGTTACTGTCTGGGAAAGAAAATGAGAAGACCTTAGGAGAAGAAACTTGAAAGTCATTCATAAAACAAGAGATAAACCCCTACTCCTTTTCAAAAGACTGGGAATGTGTGTGAATCGGGTGATAGGCGAACGTATCTACTCCTATTCAAAAAAAGTAAGAGGAAAGAATTAAGGAAATGATATTCTGAAATTAACCTTATGTATTCATTTAGGTTTCCCGTTATGTTTACTTTAATAATTAATTATTAATTAGTAACTCACCCACACGAGGTTAATTCCACTTCCAGTTTATTTATTACAGGAAACTAAAATTCATTAATTATAACTCTTAAAATTAATTTAATTGAAATTAAATTGTAATTTATTACAGCGCAAATTTAATTCTACAATTGTCAAAAAAAGTTTTAAATGAAAAGAATTACAAAAAACGAAAGATATTTTATTAATTTAAAATATCCTAAAAATTACATAACTTTCATAGTTTGTATATTGCGTATGTTTATAAGTAAATGATTGTTTTGATATTTTTACAAATATAGATGTTTAAAAAAAATTGATCCATAAATAAACGAAGGGGTTTTAGAGCCAAAAAAGTAACTTTAGTATTAAGCCGGACGCTAAACTTCTCCTTAAACGGATAAGAAGAATAAGAATGGGAGAAATCAAGCTGCAAATTAATTCCAAATAGCAATCAACAACACTTCCAAGCAGATTTCCGTATACATGTGAAATAAACAATGAATTTTATAACAATTATGACAATAATTTTACAAATTAAATTTTATCGGTCGATTTTAATAAAACTTGCTTGAATTTATACACAGTGAAAAGAATAGCTATGTGATAGTGATCTGGAAGGTGGTGAACGTGTTTTGGCGCCCCGACGCTTCTGTATACGTGGTTGCGTGTGTAATGAAAAGGTGGATAGATAGACGCAATCAAATGTGTTTAAACCGAGAAACTGTGGTTACCAAACGAATGTGCGTACAGAAGGAACAACCAGAATAAAAGAAGGCAAAATTAATGCAAAGTTAAGAAAAATAAGAAAAGGAAGTATCTTCAGCGAAAAGAAAACGATGATAAAGAAGACAGAAAGTTTGTAGAAATCTTGAAAGACAAAAACGAAGAGGAAAAGACAGAAGAAAAGAACGAAAATAAGAAAAAGTACAAATTGAAAAGACTTCAAACTTTTCAATTTGTACTTTTTCATAAAATATGATTAGTAAGTTTCATAAAAGTAGTTAAATGAATTATATTTCGAAATTGAAAACGAATACATAAAACAAAAGTAAAAAGAAGATGGAGAACAATGAAAACGCAATATTTTCACAGTACGAAAGACCTTTGCAATGAATTTCATGCAGTAAAGCTTAATTAGGATTGACACTTACTCTACAGGGTGATCCGAAAGTCTTGTCACCCCTACCAAAAAGTAATGAGAACAATAAAAAAAAGTAATACATAAATACAAAGCACATGTACTGGGTTCAGCTTATTCACTTTCATTGACGCTGGCATATTGTAGAAGCCCATGTCAGCCATCTGAAATAGAAAATTATATTATATACAGGTGACAAGACATTCGGACCAACGTGGACATGGCACTAATAAAGATGGCTACGTACCAATTAGAGGATCAAACAAGGGAATGTCATCTTAATTTATGCTTCGAAGAAAAATGTAGATGTTTTCTTTTCCTTTAATATTCCTCATATATATATATATATATATATATATATATATATATATATATATAATATTGAATCATGCAAGAAGCCTTGAACTACCATGATCCTTCAATCACTATCGGTTTCAGATCCGTCTGTAATTTACGTTTTGCAGATGACAATGACATCATAACAGGTAGTGACAGTGAGCTCCAGGACTTGACCAACACACCTTTTGAAAAAGCAGGACCATATGGAATGAGGTAAGCTCCGAGAAATTCAAAGTAATGGTAAATAGCACAAACAGTAACACCTGTGTCAACATTACCACGAATGGGAATTTACTGGAGGAAGTGTCCAGTTTTAAATACTTAGGAACAATCTTGTCTGAAGATGGTACCTGCATCTCGTAAATGCGCACACACATTGCCGCAGCAATAGCAGCGATGGCCAAATTGACAAGAATACGGAGGAGCAAAATCAGCTTTCAAACAAAGTACATATGTACAAATTGATGGTCGTCTCCATTCTCCCATATGGATGTGAAACGTGGACACTGTTGGCAGATACAGAGAGAAGGACCCGAGCGTTTGAGAACAAACAAATACACGAGAAGATTCCTTGGCATTTTCTATTTGAAAAAACAAAAAACAAACAATGATTTTGTGCGAAAAAGTGTTGAAAGTTTTTTGGGACACAGGGAACCTCTTCTCATCACTGTCAAACGGAGAAAAATGGTGTGATTTGGACACATTATAAGGCCCAACAATCTGTGTATGACCATCATGCAAGATACCGTTGAAGGTGAACTTAGGTGAGGACACTAATTCTAAAACTAGTTGGACAATATCAAACAATGGACAGGTATGACTACCAGAATTGCTGATGGCTGCTGCTGATAGACCTTGTGGCAATGAGTTAGTGTGGCTTCTGCATTCGGATCCGGCCTACGATTACAAAAGTCAAGACGATGATGATGATGATGATGATGATGATGATGATGATGATGATGATGATATATACCAGAACAAATTTTTGATATGTCCAGATTCTTATATTTGTGACAGAATTCCTCTCACAGAACTCGACTCTGGTAAATTGTGCTTACGATATTTATATCGTCACATCTTTGGGCACCCCGAGGCGGTGTAATGGTTAGCAAGCTTGTCTCGCTAACACAATTACGAATGATTAGTGATTTCGATCCTCACTGGGTGCCCCATACTTTCGGCCTAGTGCCACACCTAAGCTACGCTTGGAAAATCGCTATATCGTCACATCTCTCGCCAAACGTGTGATAAGAAAGAAAGAAAATGAGGAGCAATAAGAAAATAAAGAGTTAGAATTTTCAGAAAAAAAATCAATTGATGGATTTGTTTTTTTACGGCTTATCAACACTTTGTAGGCTATTTAATGCATTTTAAAATTATTTTTTGAGATTGTTAGACTTTTTTAGGAGATAATATTAATTTACTGATAGAAATTCTACTAGTTAACCCATAAATTGGTAGGGGGAGAATTAGTGGATTTACACTTTTCCCATAGATATTTGCGAATAAGTGAATATAATGAACCCGACTGGAATTGGAAAGTAGCTTAACAATATTGAGCTTTTATCCATTAAACCACTCACACACCCAAGCTTAGAGCATCTGATATTCGCAAGCAGTCATCCATCTAGGTATTGACGTGGCTTGATGTTGCTTAACTTCACTGATCTCATTTGGCCGTAAGTGAATCCAACTGTAATTGGAACTCAGCTCTCCAACTCACAGTTCCGAGTTATTATCCATTACACCACTCACACACCCAAGCTTAGAGAATCTGATATTTCCAAGTGATATTTCCAAGCGGTCACCCACCTAGATACTGACTAGGCTTGACGTTGTTTAACTTCGGTGAGCGTACGCGATCCGATGTTTCTACGTGATATGACCGTAAGCCAAAAGAATTAAAGAAGGTCATAAGTATAAAAGTGACAAAAAGAGGTTAACGACGAATAAAGAGAGGAGAAAAAATAGCTGGAAAGAAATGAGAGTCTGGGAAAGAAAAGAAAGAAAATAAGAATAAAAGTGATATGAAGAAGATAGAGAAGAATAAAGAGAGGAGAAAAAAGAAGAATAGAAAGAAAGAAGGGAGAGGGAAAGAAAAGAAGTAACAAGAGAGATTAAAAAAAACACACACAATCATGATGAATGAAAAAGAAAAGAACAAGTGGACTGTGACATGAGATTCCCGCCAGGAAATACCTTGTGGACCGAATCAAATTTAATGTCGATAAGAAAACTTTGATCTTAAAGAAGTTGATCTGGGGGCGGTGTGTAACACTATTTAGGAACGGAAGGGTTAATTAATCAATTAATTAACCACAGAAGTTAATTACGGGGATACTTAAATCGATAGATATAACGAAAGACATACTGAGCGATTACTTAAACCGATAGATATAACGAAAGACATACTGAGCGATATTCTTTTTGTTTTGTTGTTTTCCCAAACAGAGTATCGGTGAAAAAAAAAAAAAAAAAAAAAAGATTTTTTTTTGTTTTATTTTCAAGTGCGAATTCAAGATAACCACTTTACTTTCTCGCTGAAGTTTGATGCTGAGATATGCCAAATTCTCTTCGAGGACAAAGGAAGGAAAAAGAGAAAGAAACAGACGGACAGGGCTTAACATCTTAGATGATAAGAGAAGGAAAGAATGCCACCCACGAAAATTTTGATGGTCATTGTCGTGAAAATTAGTTGAGGGACACCAGAGCTCTGGGCAGATAAAACATTGGCTGTTATCAGTAGTTGATGGGTCGTCTGCCAACCGCACACGGAGCCCTGGAGTGGGGTGTCGCCTGGACGGGACATCTGCATTTTGTTTAAGTTCGTTGTGATAACGAAGGCTATGTTAGGGTATTTTAATTAACCCAATTTCGCCAAAAAAGAATCTTCCACTTAATGTTGACGGATAAACCTGGTTGAAAAAAAACATATCCCGTGAAGTTGGATAAAAATTGAGATTATCAGTTGACGCCTATTGGCCGAATAGCCAGGCGGAGATGATCATGTGACGCAGAGAGGAGGCCGCCACCGCCCATTGAGAGGATAGGTATGAGATGTTACTGCGAGGAAGTGGGAAAATCGTTGACGCCCTCTAAAGTATGGTGAGATACCCATATGAGAGCAGAAGAGGGTGGGAGTGGAATAAGATTTCCAAATACGGAAAATGATAATTATTTTTGGCCGAAAACAAAGAAAATCCTTATTGGGGATTTGAAATCAACGTGGTGGCCACACCACGTCCGACCCCACGCCAGGTTTTGATCGGCGTCCATATAAGCAAACATCTACGGGTGTTTCAGTAGAGTTCGTCGAGGAGAGTTCGCAGAGTAGAGCAGAGTTCGTCGAGGAGAGTTCGCAGAGTAGAGCTGAGTTCGTCGAGGAAAGTCGAGACGGAGAGACGCGCCTCGCACAGGTGACCGCACGATTCCATGCCTTCCGACTTAGACTTCTAACCAAGAACAGATTTGTTGAAGACCGACTTTAGATTTCCCATCAAAACAAGTTTCCGACTTAGACTTCTAACCAAGAACAGATTTGTTGAAGACCGACTTTAGATTTCCCATCAAAACAAGTTTCCGACTAGACTTCTAAGCAAGAACAAATTATAGAAGTCTGACTTATATTCGCCATCTCGATATCCAGACCTAGTTAAGGAACGCAAAAGTGTTACAATCCACATTTTTTTTTCTTCGGGCTGGGAGAGAAAGAGAGAGACGCACTCCTGTAACTCAACAAACCGACATAAAATTAATCACTATTCCTAACCAGTCGCTCGCCTTGAAGTTGTTGTTTGTGCTTTTGTTTTTTTGTCTACAATTATTGTGCAGTATCACCTTGACCCGGATTCGGCTGGCACTACGGCCCGACGTCTGATTGATCTCGTCAACCTAAGATCAAATCACAACGTGGGTAGGTTGAATCGAGATCAAAGCAGTTGCTTCGGTGACCAGGCGTTGGAAGCGAGCCGAGTACGACAAGTTGGTGCTAGAACCCAACCAGACTTCAACCGATGTCCCAGGGTTAGCCCGTCACAAAGGACCGACGTCACAAGTGCGCCGCGACCAGTACGGGTGTCACAAACGGTGCCCTGACTAGGACAGAGGAGGGTTGGGTGTCACAAATGATGCCGTGACCAGGATCAGGACGACGGACGTCACAGGTGCACTAGATATACCAAAATGCATCGCCTCAAAGCATCATAGAAATTGCATCGGAGGTTGACTTGAAAAGTGTCTTCCTAGTCATCCGAGACAGATTAGCGTCGCAATGGCTGCCCCCAACATGTAAACAGCTGCACTTAGGATATGCACACGTGGAAAAAAAAAGGTGAAAACATAGATATGAAGATATCTACGGGGTGCAATGAATAAATTGGCGTCTAAATAATGCAAAAATGAAAATAACCCTGATATCTCACTTTAACAGATATATTTACCAAAATGACACGAAAATATCATGAAATACTAAAGAGTAAATTTATTCAATAAAATCGCCTTTGGCTTCAACCATGGCATCCAGATGACTCTGCAACTCTTCTGGACGTTCTTCTTCTTTAATTTGGTGAATGCTTCCATAATCCTTGCCTTCGGTTCATCTTTGGTGTTACAAAGGAATTTGTTGGACACATAATAATCAAGCGGGTTGCAATTCTGGAGAGTTAAGGGGCCAGGGGGTGATGTGGTCGCAGAAATTGTCTGACAGCCATGTCTAGCATTTCCTGCTTGTGTGGCATGTTGCAGAGTCCTGTTGTCAGACAACGGGTCTTCCGGCAGCCACCCTCTTAACCCGGTGCAGCGATACCTTCTCAAGGGACTTGATGTAGGCCTCCGTGTTGAGTCTGAGGCGGAAAGATGAATGGAGGCATAATGTCGCTGCCACTAGTGATGATTCCACATAGCTTAGTAATCACCATTATACTCATCCAAACCTTTCCACATTGTCGCCCAAACTCTAAAATATTCGTATTGGAGATTCTGGCGAGAATGCTAAACAGTACAGCATAACGTTTCCAAATTTCTGGCAGAGTGATTTGCGTCCTGGTGTTTTTTTATCACATATTTTGCAGTCGACAAAAAAAAACAAGTAACGCGCATGCGTGAAATTAACCCATCACACCATATATATATATATATATATATATATATATATATATATATATATATATCCGATGCGATGAGAACGAAAGTAATATATAAATTCTAACGTTCGCAGCGTTAATTAAAAAAAGAGCTCGATACAGGTAGTAGAGCGATAATTATTTGTTTATTATAATTTTATCATATAGACAAAACCATTTTACTCACAACAAAGATGCAACTTGGTTTCAGTGCATTTTAACTGCACATCTACGCTCACCCGTAGATGTGCAGTTAAAATGCACTGAAACCAAGTTGCATCTTTGTTGTGAGTAAAATGGTTTTGTCTATATGATAAAATTATAATAAATAAATAATATATATATATATTTATATGTATATATATATATATATATATATATATATATATATATATATATATATATATATATATATGAGTTTCATTCAAAACGACTGACAATGTACTGCAGTTAACTGTTTTAATTATGTTTTATGTATATATCTAGAGTTATAGGGATGTTTTATTTTACAAACACGGTCAGCACATTGTCGCCGTGTTTATAGTTGATGTTATTGAGTTTTGGCGTTTCCTTTTTTTTTAATTAATAATGCTTCTGCTATTTTTATTCTTTTTTACGTGTGGATGAGGCTATTATATTTTTATTATCAACGACTATGCTGTGGATGGTGTTTGGTAGGTCTCCATGTGTTATTACATGAGTTCTAATAGAGATATGATCAGAGAATTGTAACGAGATTCTTCTTGTCGAACATGTACTATATTCAATATAATTATTATTGAATAATGATTGGTTAGGAATACATTTCTTAATGGGCAGGTGGATCCGTAAATAATATTGGTTCTCCGTAAATTTAGATCTTGCAGGTGAGAAACAATATTATTTAAGATTTTTTTTTTTTGCAAGAAAATCTGTGCCAGATGTAAATAACAGAGAACACAAATAACCGTTAAAATATTAATTGACGAAGCCTAGAGGTGAATAAAGTATAATTTTGCGTCTACGATATTTAGCCTCATGTTCTGAGTAATGTTTACAAGGATAACGTTACAATACGATAAAGAGAGAGACTAAACAAAGAGATGAGAGATGAAGCGATAAAAAGGGTGAACGAAAGAGACAAAAGAGAGAGAAGGAAAACAAAAAAAAGAAAAGACATAAGAGCAAATGCAATGGAAAAAGAAAGTAATGACAGGAGAAACAGAAGTATCGTATATACTCGTGTATAAGTCGACTTCATTTAGAGAACGACCTCTGAATTTTCGTGAATGTAAACCGGTGCTACTATAGTGTGATATTTACCGTCCATTTTCATTATAGTATTGTACCTACTATTCATTTTCTACTATTGTATATTTACCAACTATTGGGATTATGAAATATGTTAGGGTTAGGATTAAAGGCAGTGAACAATTAACTGGTCATGTATTAAAATCATTATCATTTTTTACACATAAAATTTAAAAAATTCATCAGTGATTTTAATGTTTGTAAACTGATTTAACGCTATTTAAAAACAATAATCAGGCCTATATTAGCACTATTTTTTATTCCATTTTGCTAGTGTCTTTACAACGGTCTGAACCCATTTTTGCTGATAATACTGTTATTTTGAAGATAACTGCATCACTTGCTTGGAAACCATACATAAAATAAACATTGTGTTTTGAACGCTCGACAGTATGAAATTATATCTATTCCGATACAACACAGTTCATCATTTTTTTAAAAAATAAAGGAATGAACGATAAAATTAATTAAGGAAACGAAATACATTACATTCTATTGCAAATACAATTAAAAAATATTTATCTAAGCTTAATACAAAGTTTTTTACAATTACTTCTAAAACAACAAGAGACTTAATTAAAACAATACAAAATAATAACAACTTGAAACACGAAACAGGAATTTCATCTATAACCTGAAATGTCTGAAATATGTTAGGGGCTAGGGACTACGGTTAAGGTTAAGGGTTAGGCGTTAGGAGTCATGATTAAGTTAAAGGCATTGAATAGTAAACTGGTTATCTAGTAAAAATCACTGACAATTTTTCGTACAAAAACATTTTTTTTAAATCATCAAATAGCGATTTTAATAATTGTAAAGTGATTTGATATTATTTAAAAAACACTAAACAGGACATCGTTTTTGCTGAGTATTTTCCAGCAATAATAAATGCATCGTCATTTACGGTAGGACGCAAATGTCTCCGTAGATATCATACTATAGTATCACTGTTTAAAGAACTCCAGAAAAAATGACCTGTGTATCGTGAAACCAGTCTCCTAAAATGCATGATTTTTTACTTTTCTTTTTAGTTGTTTCACACCAAGCAAGAGAATAATACCAGTAGAATGCAAGAAGTTTAGGGGAGTGAAAGGGAATGAGAAGACTCTAGTGGTGAGAATTGAAGGAAGGAAAAAGAAGGAAGGACAAAGAAGGAAGGACAAAGAAGGAATGATGTTCGAGAAGGCGCAATTGATGTCTTAAAATAAATTACATATGCATAGCGCAACAACCTATTTTTTGCGCAAAAAAATCTGATCATAAAAGCTCGCACCATATTCCAGTATATATGGTAATGAAAGGGACAAAAACTTAAACTGGAGAATGAATAAAAATAAAGGAAATGCGAAAGAGAAAAAGAAAGGAGAGTAACGTAAAATGAAACTTAATTACATTGAAGAATGGAGGCAATTTTCTAGAATATTGGTAACTTGTATTGAATAAGCTAACGATGAAAGATTGCTGCTCAGTAATATGAACAAGTAAAGGACAGTGGGAAGAAGGAAGGAAAACGAGAAAGAAACAGAGGGAAAATAAAGAGAGAACAAGAGATAGATTGAGAAAGAAATAGTAAAAGACAGAGAATAAAACATAAAAGAAAAGGTAAGAGGACAGAAAGAAAGAAAGAAAGAAAGAAAGACAGAAAGAAAGAAATAGCGATGAAAAGAAAGAGAAAATAATAAATAGCTCTCAGTAAAAACAAAGGGTGAAATAGGAATACAACAGCTTTCCGCTTTATCAATCTGTAGTTTTATGTAAAAGGGAGACGAAGCCGATTTTCTGAAAATCAGCTTTTAGCTTCAGCAAAAGCAGTTTATTTCTCACTGTTTCAGTTGCTGCTTTTCAGAAAATGTTCTACAATCTTTTAAAATCTTCTTTGTATCCAGCTATTCCCGCCATTTCATCAATCCATTTCTATCTCTTTGCCTTCATATTTAGATCTGTTATTAATTTTATTCCCTTTATATATTAACATCGTTGACATTTCGCTTTTTTCTTTACACTTGCTAGTGGAAGTAATAGTAGAACTACGTTAAAAGTTTCAAAATTACTTATACAAAGCGCGTTATCAGTATCATTTCTTTACGGGTGTTTCTTTCATTCTATGTTTCACGTTTGTTGCCGGTAGACGTAATAGCTGGAATATGTCTATCGCTGCTCCATCCGAAATAACAGATACATTATATATATATATATATATATATATATATATATATATATATATATATATATATATATATATATATATATATATATATATCAAAGGAAAACACTTAACGCATTATCGAAAAATCCTGTAATCAATTTATTTCAGCAGATAAGTTTTAATATCTCCCTCATCATATATATATATAATATTTTTCATTTTATGCATAATAATCAGAGTAATATTTATTATTTTGTTGGATTAGGTGCATATTGTGCCAGAGAAGGATAATGTAGCAGCTGATCTATTTTATTCAACGTATGCACTGCTTATCTTACCTAGCTAGTAAAACAATGTTTCCTTCTGTGTTTCTTTTCGTGTTGTCTGGTGGTTCATGTAATTTAATAATATTATTTTTTTTACGAATCTTTCTTTCATCCTATGTTTGTGGGTTATTGCTTGTAGACGGAAATAAGATCTTATATAATAACATATACAATATTTAATTATATATATATATATATATATATATATATATATATACTTGTATTTTGATTGGTCACTCTAGCTTATCTAACAGCGTTTACTCCTAGCTAAGGATCGTTGATTAATTTGAAACTTTTAAAACCATTTATTCTATATTCTACATCGTCACTTGATAAGACACTAGAAGTGTTGAAACAAAATGGCTACTTTTCTCGTGATTTTATAACATATTTAGGTTGTAATATTCAAATAAATAATTATATATATATATATATATATATATATATATATATATATATATATATATATATATATATGGTCATCCACATAAAACCCTGGTTCGCTGTATCACAGCAGCTCATCAGTGTGGATAGACATCCGGTTGCTTCAAGATGGGATCAAAACCAGACCGTTTTGGCATCAGTCGGAGATCCTGCCACTAAGCTATCGGCGCAAAGCAGAGGAAGGGAAATTCTAACGTATTATATCCTAATGTAAACAAGTATATTAAAGAAAAACAAAAACCGTTGATATAACCAACGGACAACTTGCCAAAACCTAAAACTCTTATCCAGATAAAGTCTCGAATAAAAATGACAATAGTGAAAAAAAGAAAGATAAACAAGGCCTAAAGGCAAAGTGACCGACTCAGTAAAGTGCTCGAAGCCTAGATTGCCTAGACGGAAAAAAATCAAAGTTAAATCCTTGGAAAGGATGGCACTAGTCGTAACTCGATTTTCACGCTCACGCGAACGGAATATATATATATATATATATATATATATATATATATATATATATATATATATATATATATATATATATATAATGCCCTACATTGATTATATATATAATACCCTGCACCGTCACAAATATTAAATAAGTGGTATTAACCAAAATATTTCGCACCTGACGATTGCAGAAAGCATGATACTCCGAGTTTGGCAATCCACGTAGTGTATTATGTATATTTTTAATATATTAAATAGCTCTGTTATTTAACATTGAGCAGTGTTTTTTCTTACGCTATCTGAATACGAAAGCTTGCGCTCACATTTACCTATATATATATATATATATATATATATATATATATATATATATATATATATATATATATATATATATATATATATATGTGTGTGTGTGTGTGTAATAAATTATAAGTTTCCTAATTTCTAGTACAAGGCGCTGTAATTTATTTTTTTACGAATCTTCCTTTTATCTTATGTATACCTTTTCTTGCTTCCAGACGTGATAGTTGAACTATGCCTGTTACTGCCACAACGGAAATAAGATGGAGGACAATCGAGTCAAAATTATTACTTTCGACAACGGAACAACTAAAGCAGATAGTAAAGGAAAGCAGGAAGAGTGTACTAAAGATAAATTTCAAGAACAGAGGAGGAATGACTGTCACCATTGAGAATGGCCGAAGATGCCAACTACGAAATGTAGACACCCAAAGATATAAATATCTAATAAAATTCGACACCGAAATCCCAAGGTGTATCAAGATAGCGAAAGATGCTTTCCCAAAGCAAAGCATAATATTAAGAAAGAGGAAATTTTCGTAGAAACAAAGAAGAGTTTGCTTTACTGTTATGTAGCAGTGATCCTCAGATATGGCATTGGATGCTGGGAAATCTCCTCACAGAAGAGAAAGAAACTCATCACAGAATGATGATTAGAATATCATGGACTGAATACGTGAGTAATGAGCAAACTTTGTACAAAATGGAAACAAAAAGGACAATTGTAATTATAATCACAAAATGACAATTGAAATTTCTACGTCCCATAATGAGTAAAGAGGAGCTGGTTTGGTTTCTTTGGTTTGGTTTATGACATATCAACCTCAATGTGTTATTTAATGCCAACAAGATTTTATTGCTAGTAATTTTTTTTCAAAAATGTATTGCTGGTAATAATTTTTACAAAGTATTTCTGGTATTAAAACTTATTTTTACACTTTCATAGTGTTTTGACCCTAGTTTGTGGGTTAACTATTAACCCATGGCTGGGAGCCTAACAGGTGCTACAACAGACCCTGGGAACATCAGCAATTAAGAGGTGGTTACCTGCTCCTCAAAATCTCCTGATCAGAGGCCTTGCTGTTGGACGTAGTTTATCGTCATACCCAGGACGCGGGTGTACTTTATCGTCATACCCAGGATGAAAGAGGAGCCGGAGAATTTGACAGTCAACGGATATATTGAAGTTAAGAGAGACAGAGGAAGTCAACGAATAACCTACATAACAAGATTTGTAAATGGTTGGGCGAACAGGCATTAGGTGAGATAGTAAAAAGACAAAAGTTTCTAAGAGCTACAGTGAGCAGGAAGTTGTAGAGTTTTAAGTCACACGGTTTAAAATCGAGGTCTATCATTGTTACACGTAAAACTGGGAGAATAAAATGAAAGAAAATGTGGGACAAAATTTAATAATAATGAAAATGCTTCAAAGAGAAATGACAGTCAATAGAGGATTATATAAAATATATAAAATAAAAATAAGACAGCAAAAACAGCGAAACATGATTTGTTATAAGGAAACAACTCTTAAATTGTTTTATTGCAAAAGAAAGAATCAATATATTTTATTGATTCTTTCACTTATAAGAACATTTTTGCACGAAGAGAATAAACGAGAAATAAGAACAATCGTATCAAAGGAAAACTTCAGATAATAAAAAAAGAAATTAGAAGAAAAATCGTGAAGTAAAGAATATTTATTTATCTTTTTTCTATTTCCAGAATATCGAACCTTACCACTGAGCAACTGTCGATATTGGGCGTCCATATTTAAAAGAATCGTAGCTTCTGCTTTCATACACATTAGAAGAGGTTTATTAGTGACCGAGACACAGAATCTGAGTGAGAGGCGGGTGTTTTTATCAAAGGTATCTTCATACATGGCCGGGTTTCTTCAAGCCTTAGAGGAACTGGCATTGAATACAGGTGGTTCTAGTCAGCTTTTAAAAGGTTTCAATTGTCAATCAAACAGTTCACTTTACTTTGAAGTTTTAGATGCAGACGAGTCATTTGTTAACTGCGTAGAACATCATGACGTTTGCATATAAACTAGCAGCATCACTTTTTCATTCTCTTAAATAACCGGTGGTATATGCGGGTAGCGTCCGTCAAACTTATCGATATGGGAAGGGAATCAACGAGCCGAGTTCAAGTTCAGCTTTTATCTACTGCGTTCATTTTTTCCTTGGAAAAGGCATAAATCTGTTTCTTTTCTCCTCCCGGTTTTTGGTTAAATATAGCATAGTCTTAGCTTGGTCGGTTTTTATGGCAGTCATTATAACCTTTAGCACTGTGCATTATTAATATTACTTGCCTTTCAACTGCATTCGTTTTCAGTGCTTCTTAATTGCAGTTAACTTATTGTTAATTTCCTTAAAAGTTTTTTTCTGTTGCCATAGCCGGATATGACAACACAACTATGCAATTCATACACACTATTTTTCAGGGGTCTGAGTCACCGACAGTGGCAGAATAAACCTTTTTTGCAGCAAGTGAAATCCCATATAGAGTGATAATGATTAAGATACGTACGACGCTGAATTGAAAACCGTGGAGAAAGCAAGGCAATAAAGAAAAAGGAATTTGTGGAGAGTCATAAACGTTTACATTCTGAAAGGACATGACATGAAAAACAACTAATCGGTACTATAGAAAACTATACGTGTGTATATTAATATGCAAACCTGTTTCTCGTATGATATTCCTCTTCATTTCAGGAATGAGTTAAAGCGAATAATAGATTGGTCCGTTAAAGACGACAATAAAAGCGAGAGACAGGATAGAACCGTGTATCTCTTAAAATATATAAGCAAAACCTTTCTCGTCTTCAGTGATGCAGTCCTCTTGTTCAATATCTTTTTATTTGCCCATTGTGATAATAACGAACTATCTCCTTGTACCCATTTCAATACTAACCACTCTGTGTTAAATCCGTCTAATTATTAACAGTTCATTTTAGCTGAATAAGGCTTCCGAACTGGATATTCGGTGTTTTCCGTTTATTACACTTATATCAACTGTATACAACTGCTTTTAAGATCAATGATGCAAAATAGCTCTGAGCGAATGAAGCCTGTAGGTCGCACAGAGGATCATACGAACCTCGTGAGCTGTTGCTGAAGAACCACAAAGGGTACTAAATAATAAAAGCCATATCGCTTGAGAATTTTCAAAAGCAGCAAAACCGAAAATGGATAAAACACGAAAACAAAATAACAATATAATCAAGACGTTGACGTTCCACATGACATAAAACAAAATTTCAGGAAGGCAAGCCCATATTACTACTGGAAAAACGATAAAAGTGAACTTGAAAAACGATAAAAGTGAACTTGAAAAACTTATTTTCCTGAAAAAGTTGCTTTAATAGAAATATTTCATAAATAATAATAAATAAATTTCTAACGATAATGTCAAATGTTACTCGTTTAATGAAATGTTTAATGAATGTTTTCATCTACGGACACCGTCAATTTTATTATTCATATTACCATATATCATTTTCATTACCATATATTATTACCATTACTATCACCATATATTATTACCACTACTAGATATTATTACCATTATCATATATTGTTACTATTACAATTACCATATATTATGACAATGATCATATAGTACTGCCATTACCATATATTATTATCATTAGCTTCAAAATATATTATTACCCTTACAATTACCAATTTATTATTACTATTATCATCACCATATATTAATATCATTAGCATATATTATATTAATTACCAGCATCATATATTATTACCATTACCAACAACATATATTATTATCATTACAATCATCATATATTATCATTACCGTAAATTATTACCATTACCATCACTATATATTAATAACATTACAATTACCATATATTATCGTCATTACCATCACCATATGTCATTACCACTGGCATATATTATTACTATTACCATCATCATATATTATTACCAATAGCCTTACCACATATTCTTACCATTATCATCATCACATTATTACCATTATATTACCATATATTATTACCATTACCATCATTATATATTACTATCATTAACATTACCATATATTATTACAATTACCATTAGCATATATTATTACCATTATAATTGCCATATAATATTACCATTGCCATCATCATATATTATTATCATTAACATATATTTTATATTACATCATCATATAATATCAATATTACATTTATCATATATTCATACCATTACATTACCGTATATTATTACCATTACCATCATCTTATATAATTTCAATTAACATCACCATATAGTATTACCATTACCATCACCAGATATTATTATCATTATCATTAGCATATATTATTAACGATACCATTACATCATCATATATTATTACCATTACAATTAACATATATTATTACCATTAATAATTACCATATATTATTACCATTACAATATATTACAATTATCATCTCCATATATTATTACCATTACAATTAGAATATATTATTACCACTGCCATGACCATATATTATTAATATTATTATTACCATATGCTATTACCATTATAATTGCCATATATTATTACCATTATCATCATCGTATATTATTAACAATATACCATATATTTTTGCCATTACCATAATCACGTATTATTATAATTATAATTACCATATATTATTACCATAAATAATTACCATATATTATTGCTATTACCATATATTATTAACTTTACCATCATCATATATAATTGCCATTATCATCACTATATATTATTACCATTAACTTCACCATATATTATTACAATTACCCTCACCATATATTATTACCATTGCCATTATATTATTACCATTAACTTCACTATATATTATTACCATAACAATTATCATATATTACCATTGCCATCACCATATATTATTACATTACCATCACTATATATTATTATTATTATTATTACCATTGCCATATATCACGACCATCAATATGTAAATTGTTCCCACTTTTATATGCAACACTTAGAATTATTATCTGTGACCTACATTTTCAAGGCGTATTTTGGTGACATTTACACCAGCTCAAGCCATCAAATTTATTTTAAGAACAGACAATGTAGTAGGACGTTTCGCTTTTCCATTTCAAAGTTCATATTAACCACACAGCCTGATGCCAATTTCATCTGGTCAGTCAATTCAAATCCGACGTCGTTAAATTAACGTTGAATATTTCGGAACATTGATTGGAAAATTATGAATACAAGAAATGATGGACGACGAAGCTCCATTTTCATATGCCAACGTCAGAAACTGATGGGAAATCAACAAAATCGGCCAGTGCATTATATGATTACTGTGGCTCCTTGTGCTCTTGCGTCATCAGATGAGGACATTGTTGGCAACACAGCTATTATTTTTGCAATAGCAAGTTACATGAAATGTGTGACAAATCGAGTAAAACATTTGCCTATATTTCTGAAATGTGGTACAGTATCTATTTACACTATTTTTATTGTTCGGACTGTTGTCCTCAACTTTATTGTCGACAACGGCCATTTAACCCAGCGTATAAAAGTGTTTCTTGATTGATCTTAAAAATGACTTGACCGAAAGAGTTGTGAGTTCAATCCCAGCGGAGAGAACAAAGACTGAGAGGTGGAGAGAACAAAAAGCTATCAAGGCGAATTAATTTAACTGAGATTTCCAAGTGTCAGGTACGATTAATTAGATCAATCTACCTCTGTGGAGTAAATAAAGGGTTCTGTTCTAAATTCCAACAAATATCACCTGAAGAAGGCCGGATCATACATCGACCGAAACGTCGGGAATGTGAGAATAAAGGTAAGGACAATAGTGAGGTAAAACCGTAGCTGGTTTTACATAGTCTGTAGGATTGGACAATTTGAAGTAAAGATTGGGTTAGCTTAGAAGTTTGTAGCGTCTTTGAAGCAAATTTCAATGATATTATTTAATTAAAAAAAATAGCTAAATATTCTTCTCTTGCTGATAGATTTTTTTTTACTCCTGTGGCAGTGGAGACTTCAGGGGTTACTGGCCCTCGTTCGATGGTGTTCCTTCGGAGGATTGGCGCGATTGCGTCTCGATTAAGGAACGATCCTCGCGAAACGGAGTGGCTCTTGCAGCGTGTCTCACTGGCGACGGTTCGAGGTAATGCTTTCTCCATCATAGCGGCTGGCAGAGGATAGAAAAAAAATTGTTTATAGTTACGTTGTTCTGGAATTGTCATCATTGGTCGACTGAACTTGCTTTGTTTCAATGTCTTTTGTTTTGTTATTATTAGTTACTTAGTTCAATAAATTTCAATATTATTTAATTATTAGAACATAGATTCGAACATATATGTGCCAATTTAATTCCATTATCTTTCGCCGTCTTAGAAGGAAGAATCTTTTTTTCATATTTCCAGAACTTGACATCTTTCTAGGCGATGTATTGGTTTCAATGCCTTTTAGAGAAGTTCTCGACAATATAAGACATTTGTACGGATGATGCGGTACAAACTGAACTGGGTGAGTCTGTATAGTAGTGAATCTTTTAAAGTAGAAACAGTTACAATTTAACAGTTAAAATTCCCAATACACACGCGATTCAATTCACATCGTAAGGATAGACGATTTGAAATGCCAACTATCAGAATATCTGTCATAAATTTCAGTCACGTGGGAAATTAAATCACGTGTTCAACCGTCAACTTTTGAAACAATTTATGAATTTTGGCTCCGGCCGAATAAATTCAGGCTGAATAAAAAGACAATAAATATAAAGATATTTATTGATTTCTTTCAGTCTTTTTTATTTTCTTTTGTTAGGTGTCATCGGAATTCTAACTTTAAATCTGTGAGAAATAAAAAGGAATCTAAAATATATTTCTAAAACTGAATCTAGTGTTATTCTATATCCAAAACAATAGACCAATAATTCTGTGTGTGTGTTTTTTTTTCTTTTTCAGTATATGATTTTCTTTCTTTCTGAATTTTCTGACAGTGCAGAAATGTTTCATCAAATCAGCTAGACAGTGAAGATTATGTGACTCTGGTTAAGATGCAACAGCAATACATTATTTGGTATTTGATTTGATCACTTGTAAATATAAAGCACGGTGGGAGGAGCCAGACACTTTCTGGGGAAGTACAATGAGACGACCATTTATCCAGCATCTTTAGCGATGAATTGTACAAATGAGTCCTACTTGAGTTCTGGGGTGAGTTCTTGTGGCACATTAGACGTTCGAAGCAAGTAGCCTATTTCACCGTTCATCATGGGTGTATTAAAATCGGGGTCTGCTCGGTGGTGGTACTAAAACGGGAAAAAAAGTGATGTAATCGACTTCGTTTCTTTTTGAATCCTAAATATATTCTTAGTTACTTTGGATATAATCCAGATTAGTCAATATCTATACCACATAAAATGTCCGCTGATCGGGAGATTTTGCGGAGCGTGGAACCAACTCTTAAACGCTGTTGTTTCCACGTCCAAGCTGATCCGGGATGGTAGTACCTGTTAGGGTCCCAGCTATGGGAAAATAGTTAAACTGGGGACGAGACACGAGACTGGAGTTCGAATTTCAGTCGAATCCATTACATTCACTTACTCTTGGGAAAGTTATGAATCCTCTTCTTGCTATGGGTAAATAGCAGGACAGACCGGGTTCTATAGCCTTGGATAGCATCTGGTCAACCGCAGAAAGAAATGGCAACCTACTGCAGGAAAAATCTTCCTCGTTAGTCATGTATCGAAAAATACATGATCGCCTAAGTTTGTATCACGCATGGCACATAACTGACTGACCGTCGAAGTCGTAGATTGTCGTTTCAGACAAAGTCAACAGGTTCCTTCCTATGTCCATTATTAGACCAAAATAGGGGTTCTCACTTTCCCGCAAGTAAAGCATATGAAACTACCCTGAATAGGAATATTTCCTTTCCTGCCACCCAAGGCCCATATATACGGGCATGGATATCTTAATTTAAGCTAAACTTTGTCATAACTTGTCACCGGATTTTATTAATTCTCCGTCAAGTATTTGTTCTCTGCGGTTACCTGCTGTAAACTTAATTATTTCCATCAACGTTCTTGTTTCATTTGTCACAAATTGACATTACCTTTTTTAAATTTTTGATAATCTAGTATTGTGTGTGCAAATCATCGGAGACTCAGATCAGGTTAAAAATTAGGAAAACAAAAAAATCTCCAAGGGGGGAAAAAAACCCAGCCACAGATGTGGTTGAAAATATATATTTCTGAAATACGATATATGTGTTAGGTTAGATGATGCCACAAAAGAAAAGAAAAGGAGAAAGGGTCTAACAGTGACACTTCATTGGCCCGTGAATTCACGAATCAGCAATTAGCGAGACGGTGAGATTTCCTGGCCAATAAACCGTTTCTTCAATGAAGATTTTCGCAATGGGATCGTGGATCTGCAACTGCTGGGGTTTATATGTCACTCATATGTCTTGTGCCATTTTATGCGACAAAAATAACCCTTCCTACTGGTAGAAAGACGGTTGATTTGATTTTCAGTAATTTACAGAGACTTTGCGATTTTGTCGTATTGGTGTGAAAACAGTCGTGGAGACTGACGTAACAATACATCCAATTCGGCACACTATGGAACAATTACTGTAGTCACCAAACACCATTTCGACTTCTATTTAGTCACATGTGATGATGTAAATATGTTAAATGACATTTACCTTCGTTTTTTTTAACATAGACCTCTGTCTTTTGTACAAATATTTTAATGGCAATTATTCAGATGAGCTTTTTTCATTAGTTGCACAACTGCAGAAATTTAAGCGTGCTCCCAGATTGGTAACTAGGTCTCACCAGTTTATGGTTGATCTAGCTAGATGCAACCGTCAATTCTATTCTAACAGTTTCTTTTCTCGCACTTCTCGCCTGTGGAAATCCCTTCCGATATCTTGCTTCCCCGCCATCTACAATCTTCAAATTGCCATCATCTGTCTTCCTGAACGCTGTTCCTTTATTTTTATTTTTTGTTAACTTCTCACTAAATCTTCTCATTATTTTTCACTCCCTGTAAAGCCCTGCCTCCTAGTGGCCTTATCGCCTTGTTTGAGGTGAAATCATTGCACCCCACAAAAAAAGGAAGAAAATATGCTTCCGTTTTCTTGTCACCTCTTTCCTGACATATTCTGTTTGTGAATATTCTCTACTTCAGGTAGGCGTCCAATTTTCCTGTTACATTTCATATAGTCCGACGGCTTTCCCTCTTATCTTCCTCTTGCTTCTTCACAATCCTCTAATGTATTTTCTTCAGACTTCTACTTTTTAATCCATTCCTTCTTAACAAATCGCGAAACAGAAGTTGTCTATAATGGCCACAATTCTAGATCTTTTTACATTAATGCAGATGTTCCCCAGGGCTCTACATTGTTACTAACTTTTATAAACAACCTTACTGATGTTATAAGTTCTCAGCTCATGTATCTATGTTGATGACACAAATATTTACTCTTATCTTAATAAGTCTAATCGGTTCGATAATGTCAAAAACTTGTTAACTGGGACAAAAAGTGACTTGTTAATTTTAACATCTCCAAAGCGAAACTGTTCTCTCTTAATCGTTTGAGAGAATCCTTTTGAACTTACATCAGCATGGCTAATGCTAACCTCCAGGAGAGTGACTCATTGCGCCTTCTTGGGTCAACGTTTTCCGCTGGCATGAGCTGGAAAGATTATATTGAATTAATTGCTAAATCTACTACTAGGAAAGTTGGTTCACTGTGTGGTGCTAGAAAGATTTCCCCACCAGAATCTGTTTTACATGTTTAAAAGTCTTTCGTTCGTCTTTGTTTTGAAAATTGATGTCACATCTAGTCTGGTGCTCCTGGTATATATTTATCGATTCTGGATGAAATCCAAGGAAGAATCTGAAATTTTATACATCCTGACCTAGCCAATCGGTTTCAGTCACTTTCCCACCGTAGATTTTCTGTAAATACTTTCATGATAATTGTTCTGATGAACTTGCCACTATGGTACCTAGATTTTATACATTTAAGTGCAGTACTAGATTAGCGGCAAGGTCTAATTATTTTACAGCTGAAATGGCTAGATGTAAGCGTAAATCTTATTATAACAGTTTTGCTATCGCACTTCTCGCCTATGGGACTCTATTCCGGCTTCTTGTTTCCAAGTCAAGTTTGACCTTCAAAAATTTAAATTCAATGTCAGTCGTTATCTTTTGTCTTCTTAATTCTTGTTCTTTTATTATTCGGTCTCCTTAATAGTATTTTTCTCATATCTTCTAACACTCAGTACCCCCCTTGCGGTTTAGTGGCATTTTTTTGTCTTACTTTTGGTGCATTATATAGAGTACCTATGAACAACAATGGGTATGTCCCAATCCTCATAAATACGTTGGACATTATTGTAAGTGGAGGTAATACGCTGTATAAGTAATCCACCACTAGCAGTGGTTTACCTTCTTCACGCCGCTGGCGAGGATTGTATTTTGTTGATGTTATAAAGATTAACATTTCATTTACAGCCTCCGTGTTGGTTACTCCTCATTCAGGAACATTTACTAGGTTACAAAAGGGGTAAATAAATATGAAAGAAATTGCATCCTTTTCTTGTGATTCTCCAAACTTTTCTAGCTCTAATGATGAGTTTTATTTTTCACATAATCTTTTCCTTGCCGGTTACTTCAGATTTCTTATTCCCTCTTTTATATTTTCACCTCATGCTTTTCATAGCTTACAAATCTTTCTTTTAGCTGCCTTTATCCTATTTATTATACTATTATATTTATTCCATTCGTCTATTCTATGTAGGTGATTATTCAAACTTCTTTTTTTCCCCCTCACCTTTTTTTTTCCTATGCTTTGTAAATAAGGAGCCATAAAAGTGTTGGCACTCTGTCGACATTAAGATGTCTACAGACAATCTTCGTTCATTTCCAAACTCTTTCGAATTATTGGGTTGTTAGTCGGCATTCAAGTCCCTGACATTAGGATATGTCCTCGTCTGGCTAGTAACTCATTACTTGATTAATATCGATCGAACTTCGGATGTTTCTCAACTTGGCCGTCTATGTATCCAGCAACATATCTGGCGCACTCATGTATCTCGGTATAATGAAATAAACTTTATATGTATTTCTCTTTTAGTATAGCATTTCTTAAATGTCGGTCTGCATCTACCTATTTAGGTTGTCAAACTTAATTTCACCGTTTGTATTTATTTTTCTGTCTGGCTACTAAAATTAATAAAGCGTTTTCGTCTCCTTTTCGTCTTAGAGAGACATGATATAATTAATCACATTCTATTTATTATTCAGATTTGATATTTAACAAAGATATAAATGAAAAGGATATAGTTTATGATATGCGGCTAGAGTGGCTTCTAGTATACGCCCCCGCTTTTCCTGCATAGAAGTAAGATCCCCCCAATCAAAAATAAAGGTCACATTCCGTGTGGATGCATACAGACTGAAGTATAAACCGGGACAATTTTACTTATAGAATCATGTATAAACCCGGCGATTGTTTAGTTATAGTCTCAAGTATAAAACAGGCAGATTTTATGCTGCAGATTCAAGTATAAGCCCAAGTTTAACTATTGACTCAAATATAAAACCGACGACTTTTTAGTTGTAGACACCGAAATCTGAAGGCGTATTTGGGTAGCCAAAGATGCTTTCCGAAGGTTAAGCAAAGTATTAAGAAACAGAAAAATTCCGTCGGAAACGAAGAAAAGAGTACTGAACTGTTATACAATGACAGTCCTTCTATATGGCTGTACAATCTCCTCACAAATGAAGAATAGACTTGAAGCAACAGAAATGTGGTTCTACAGAAGCATGCTGTGAATGTCATAGACTAAACATGTGAACAACAGACAAAGTTTTTAAAAAAAGGGAAACAAAAAGGAGACATATTTAAGACCAAAGAGAGACAGTTGATATTTCTAGGGCACATAATAAGGAAAGAGGGCTTAGAAAATCTGATACTCGCAGGACATATAGACGACAAGTGCGACAGAGGAAATCAGTGCATAAACTACTGAACGAGCTTGTGTAAATGATCGCAGAACTGGTTTTAGGAGAGCTACAAAAGAGACCAAATTTACTAAGAGCTACAAAAGTCCAGAAATCGTGGAGAGCCAGGATCGTCAACGTCCATAACGGACAATGAACATAGACGAAAAAAGAGATGACCGGGGGAAGATATATGCATGTTTTTGCAAGAGCAGTGCGACGAAGTGAACAAAACAGGCAGTCAAAATTTGAGCTTGGCATGCCAATTTTAATATCCGTTTTGATAAGTGTTATTCTGGACGAATATCGGTCAGATTTGACAGAATATGGCAACACCCGTGCAGCAACAGTACGAATCAATCAGATGGATTCTGATGACAAAGCAATAAACACGTGTCAAGTCAATCAATTTCAAGCAGAGAAACCGGAAAATGGTAATGATTTGGAATTCGTTATCCAGTACAATATTTGGAGCAATATACGTATTCTTCTCACATTTCAAAGTGTATAGGACAGGAGATTACCTCCTCACGGTTTTTCTTTTTCTTGAACCTCATCTCGCATGAATTTTCGATTACGGCGCAGTGAGCATTTTGGAATACTAATGGTTCGAGGCTTCTGAAGATATCAATTCAGACAACTTCATATCCATTTTTAGTAGAGAATTCTTCTAATATCCACTGACACATTTATCACTGAGGACGGAAATTTCTGCCTTACAACAAATAAAGAACTGAAAATAGCTCATCAAAAAATCAATTAAGCAACACTCATACTCAAGTTAACCTCCTGATATAAATCATATTATCATTTCCAGACGAGAATATCTAGGATATAGGATTTGCTTTGTAATTTCAATAAAATACTATGTACATAAAGTCCGTGTACAATTTAAAATACTTGTAGCTTTGTAACTATACATGATATAAACACTCTGTAAAAAGGATAATAAAGCTTGATATATATATTTTTTTCTTCGGAAAAATTATTTATTTGTTTTACCTATTATTTTCTTTTTAAATTTCTTGAAACTTCAAAATATTTTTTCAGAATTGCTGTTGACCCATGGCTTTACTAGAATATTTGACTCCATTAGATTTTATTATGGGGACATGGTAAAAGTAATATTTATTCAGCAAAACATATTTAGATGCATTGTAAGCTAGCCTAATTCACGTGATTGATGGTATTACTGAAAATCAGCGACAAACTGTTTTCCGACAACTACAGAATCGTGTTACACTTTATATATGCAATGATGGTGGTCATGTTGAAAATTAACAATACCAGTAATAAATTTAAATACTTATTCCTTTTCCTCCTTTCTACAGACTTTTCTAGGATCTATAGTTAGAAAGCGACGAGTGTTTTAAGCTGCTCACGAACCCTGTATTTTCGAATTTCATACAAAAGAAATAGCTGCTTGGATAAATGAGACTTGTGAAAGAATGAAATTTAATATTCAGCTAATGGCACGATCATTGAATTTTAATTTGCATAAGAAAACTTTCTTGAAGTTCAAGATTGAATAAAGGTTCTTGTTTGAAAACAGCCGCATTGTTTCATTTTGTCACTCTTTCAATTGGTGCTAAACGTCCTATCTTTTTGTTTTTTAAATTCTCCATACTTTTTCTGTGATTTGTTAGAGTTTTCCCATCTTTTTATCTTTTGCGATTTTTCCTATCTCTTTTTCTTTATCTCTCTGCCTCTCTGTAAATTATCATTCTTTCTCTTTCGATATTTCGTGACTTTTCATTCATATCTCGTTATCTTTATGTCCCTACCTCTCCGTGATTTTTCACTCTTCCTCTCTCTTACTATCGTTTGTCGCCCTTTCTCTATCGGCCTATTTTTAGTCATTCTTCCTATCTCCCCAATCATTTGATTACCATTTCCGTCTTCCTCTATTTTTCATTCTTCCTATATCTCTGTTTTTTGTTTGTTTGTTTTACCTTATCTTTTTTATCGTCCCATCTCTCCCCAACTTTTATCACTTGGTATTTTTTAAGCATTTCACCCCAAGCAAGGCAGGAGTGCCACTAGCATGCAAGAGACTGAGAGTAAGAGTAAAGAGGGATATTTGAGGAAAGGATAAAGAGAAGAACGGGGATCAAGATCAAGGCATCAGAAGATGTCGATTGACATTACATTTGAATATTTCAAGATTAGAGCTATCAGGGAAGGAAGGAAGACGAAGGGAGTTCCACTGTCAAGTGCAAGAGAAGAAGCTGTTGGAGTAGAAAAGGCGGTTATATTTACCTGTTTCGACAGTAAAAGGGTGGCACCGTGATGCCAACTTAGTAGCGCGCTTAAATTCACGTAGTTGGGGAACCAGTGAAAGTAGCTCGTCAGAGCAGTTGCCATGAAAATATTTTTTAAAAAGACAGAGGGAAGCCGCATCCCGTCTGCGAGAAAGCGACTGTAAAGCGATGTCATGTCAGGACCTATCACATCCATACCCGTCTTTGGATTCAAACGAGAAAAACCTTCTGGTGCGACACAGAGAATCAACTTTCCTTGCGGTAGATAAGGCTATTGATTCAATATAGTTGTTCCACCTCAGGTCAGTGGAAAACGTGAGACCAGGAAGGCGCAGAGAGACGCTCTCGTGGAGTTGAGCATCAGCCATTCTGATCGAAGGCATGGAGGTTTCTCTATGGTGGGTAAATGAGAGCATTTTCGTTCTGGGGGCATTAGAGTTTACAAGCTATTTCCTGCCCCAGTCAACCACAGATTGGAGGTTATTTTCTAGAAAAACTGCCAAGTTAACTTTGTCAGTAATGCCGAATTTACTATTGAGACAGGTGTCAAGTAGTAGTGTCATCTACGTAAATGCGTAATTGAGAAGTGGTGACATCAGATAGATTGTTAATGAAGATCAGAAACAGTGTAGGACCCAGGATGAAGCGTTGGGGAACACCAGCGTTCGTATGAAGGGAACTGGAGGTGAACCTGTTAAGGACGACCTTCAGTTCACGGTTTGGCAGGAATGATTGAATTAAATCAAATAATTGTCCTGTAATAACGTATCCCTAAAGCTACGCTGTTATTATCAAGAGCTTGGCATACAAATTTCGCCATGGCCGTAAGCACGTTAGTGGTAGATCGGGCAAAGTTGAAACCATATTGCTTGTCCAAGAGTAGATCATGGGAGGTCAGGTGCTTAACCACTTCGGTGTTGATTAAAGCCTCGGAGGCTTTGCCGAAGAGTGATAGAATACTGATAGTACGGTAGTTAGATGGGTTAGAACGGTCTCCAGAATTCTTAGAAACAGGGACAACAGATAAGGTTTTCCAAAAGGCTGGAAAGCAAGAGTCACCGAGGCAATAGTTATATATTTTGGAGAGAACTGCAGCACATGAGCACATTTCTTTAGGGCTACGGCTGGTATCCCATCACTACCACTTGAGAGTCTAATTTGGAGATGATGTTCACTACCATCGACGGGGTTATGCCCATCTCACTCAACAGACCCTCAGTTCTAGGGGAAAATAAGGTGTGGGTACACCGGATGAGTCGAGTGTTGCTGTTGGATGAAAATTTCCGAGCAAAGCCACAGCTGATCAGCTGAGGAAGTTAGGATTTAGAATAGAGGAGGGATTGTTCAGCACATTTTTGCAAAGCCGCAAATAATCTTTAGAAACACATTTGCGAGATGCAATATGTTGTTTCATTCTATCTGCAAATAGTAACTTTGCTTCATTGAGGACATGCTTGCATTCATTACGGGCAGAGACAAAGAGACGTGTCGCTTCGATACAGACGGAAGAAGGGATTCCTGTGGGCTATAGCAGCTGAGCAAGCAGTTGAGAACCAATTAGATGAGCTTGATTTTACATTATATTTTCTAGCTGGAATGAAAGCCTCGATGGCAGCTTTTACCCATGAGCAGACCTCAGGCGCACATTTTTGAACGGTGTGATTAAAAACCACATTCCAAGAGACGTCACTCTCTGTTTTCGTCATTCTATCTACCTTTCTATCTTTTGTCACTCTTCCAATCTCCCCCAAGCATTTTATAACAATTTCTTTCTTTCTTTCTTTCTTTCTTTCTTTCTTTCTTTCTTTCTTTCTTTCTTTCTTTCTCCTGTTCATGACTCTTCCTATCTCTCTGTCTTTCTCATTTTTCCTATATATTTTGTCACTCTTTTTATCTCCCCCTAACTCTTCTTATCTTTATCGTTTTTCATCTGTCTCGCCTATCTATTTTATTGTTCTATCTATCGTTCTATGTTTACCATCTTTTGATCACTCTACATTTCAACCGATCTATCTATCTATCTATCTATCTATCTATCTATCTCAGTCTGTTCATATCTATTTCAGTATGTTCATATCTATCTATCTATCTATCTCAATTTGTTCATATCTATTTCAGTCTGTTCATATTTATCTATCTATCTATCTATCTATCTATCTATCTATCTATCTATCTATCTATCTATCTCAGTCTGTTCATATCTATTTCAGTATGTTCATATCTATCTATCTATCTATCTCAATTTGTTCATATCTATTTCAGTCTGTTCATATTTATCTATCTATCTATCTATCTATCTATCTCAGTCTGTTCATATCTATTTCAGTATGTTCATATCTATCTATCTATCTATCTATCTATCTATCTCAATTTGTTCATATCTATTTCAGTCTGTTCATATCTATCTATCTATCTATCTATCTATCTATCTATCTATCTATCTATCTCAGTCTGTTCATATCTATTTCAGTATGTTCATATCTATCTATCTATCTATCTCAATTTGTTCATATCTATTTCAGTCTGTTCATATTTATCTATCTATCTATCTATCTATCTATCTATCTATCTATCTATCTATCTATCTATCTATCTATCTCAGTCTGTTCATATCTATTTCAGTATGTTCATATCTATCTATCTATCTATCTAAATTTGTTCATATCTATTTCAGTCTGTTCATATTTATCTATCTATCTATCTATCTATCTATCTATCTATCTACGCGGGTGCGCTGAAATGATCATAGGCTGACTATGAAGGAGTAAATCATAGAGCTCTAAAACATTGCCTGAGACAGGTACGAAAGGCTATCAAGACTAAAGACCCAGTAAAACTAACGAAATTGGTCTTGTTTCATCAAGACAATAATCCAGCACACAAGTCCTTAGTTTCAATGGCTGCTGTCCGTGCGTGTGGCATTCAACTGGGTGATCACCGTCCATTTCTCCTCATTTGGCCCCATTTGAATATCATCTGTTCCAACATGAAAAAAAAAGTTGGCTGGGGATCAGTATCACAGAGATAAGTACGTCATATCTGATGTTGATGACTTTTTAACCCTTAGGCTGAACAGGCTTCTTCACCAATGGGAACCAAGTGTGTGGACGCTTCGTAGCATGATGATGGAAAATAAACCTCATTTGTTCAGATTGCAAGGAGATTATCTTGGTCAGCCTTAGAACTTTTCAGCCGACCATCGTCTCTATCATACAAGCTATCTTTTTAAGTATATATATATATATATATATATATATATATATATATATATATATATATATATTATAAATTAACTGATTTAAAATATGGTTTTTTCCGCTACACAGTAATGACCATGCTTCAAAAATTGAAGCTAAAAACTTCAAATTTAATTATATAATTAAATTAAAAGCATTAGTTCCGTTTCTTCGTTGAGCGAATAATGGAATAACTTATTATTAAATTTACTGAGTTTTAAACGCACATATAAATTCATAATTTCCTGTTTTCATCTATAATTAAGCACATACCTTTATCTAACGGAAAAAGAATAAGTACAAATTAATCAAATGAGACGATTTTCGATGAACATATTAATTTCTATAATAAACCTCTAAAAGACAGTGGCTACAAAAAACAAAAACTAACTTATATATATAATGAAAATGGAAAGCATAGAAAAAACAGAAGTAGAATAATAATTTGGTATACGTCTACATACAACTGAATGGTTAAGAACAAATTAGGACAAAAATTCCTTGCATTACTAATTAAGCACTTTCCTAGAGAAAGTAAACTAAGTACTATTTTCAATAAAAATACACTAAAATTAAGTTACAGCTGTACTGAAAACTTAGAAAAAGTTATTAAGAAACATAATGCTAATATATTCAATAAACACTTAGACCAAAACCAAAGACATTTAGACAATATAAAAATAAAAATAAAAACAGATGAAGATAAACAAAAATTATGTAACTGTAGAAATCTTCATAACTGTCCTCTACAAAATAAATGTCGCACGGAATCATTAGTATACCAATGAAATATGTCATCTATTGAGAATCCCGAAAACATAATAATCTATACAGGTTGCACAAGCCATGAGTTCAAAAAGCGGTTCAATCAACATCAAACTTCATTTAGGATAAATAAATACAGAAATCAGACATCCCTTTCAAATTATTTCTGGCACTTAAAAGAATCCAATAAAACACCTACAGTAAAATGGAAATTAATAAGAAAAGCTAGAATATGTATTCATTAAATTACCCATGTCCTTTGAGCATACATGAGAGACTATATATTACTAAGTTTATAAAAAATAAAAGTTTACTGAATCAGAGAAATGAAATAGCTATTTTTTGTTGTCATTGCCGTTAATAAAAAAACTCAGACGACATGCATTTAACAGATGTCAGAATTCGTTGAAAAATATACCGCTACCCTCGCTAAACTTAACCTCTTTTTCGAACGTAACTCATAATTGATTCAACAATAGTTAATAAAAATGAACACGCTACCGCCCCTGTCTGAATGATTAAAATTTCTCTGTATCCTTGGAAACAGGAAATTATGATTTTATACGTGCGTTTAATATTCAGTAAATTTAAAAATAAGTTATTCAAATATTCGCTTAAAGATGAAACGGAACTAATGTTTTTAATTTAATTATATAATTAAATTTGAAGTTTTTAGCTTCCATTTTTGAAACATGGTTATTACTGTGTAGCGAAAAAACATATTTCAAATCAGTTAATTTATAATATTTATGCTCTGTAAATTTACATTGAGCACTGTTTTGTAAAAATAAAAAAAATATATCAATAAGAACACTGGATTATATATCTTACTGTTCTTCTTTATATATATATATATATATATATATATATATATATATATATATACTTGCTCGTATTTCTCCTCTCTCTCTCTCTCTATCTATCTATCTATCTATATATATATATATATATATATATATATATATATGTATATTTAATATTATATTAATTTAATAATATAAATTTCACCCTAAAGTAACTCAGTCAATAAACGTCGAATGTTTTCTTATAAGGAAACGGCTCCGTTTTTCATTAATATTACTCTCATACCTACCTACCTATCTATCTATCTATCTATCTATCTATCTATCTATCTATCTATGTCTATCTCTCCATTGCTTTAAGTATATATACTTGATCGTATTGGCTTCTCTCTCTCTCTCTCACACACACACACACACACACACACACACATACACCACACGCACTCTCTCTCTCAATCTATATTACAAATTTCAACCGAAAGTTGCATTAGTTGCTCGGTTAATAGATGTCGAATGTTTTCTTACAAGGAAACGGCTATTCTCATATCTATCTATCTATCTATCTATCTATCTATCTATCTATCTATCTATCTGTTTTTCAGTGTAAATAATTAGACCTCTGCAAATCGCAGTCAGGTGTGTTCCCTTCCTGTTTTTCTCGCAAATTTTATAGATTCTTGATTGATTGGATTACAAAAGCTTCTTCTGGAAGACGGAAATCTGAAACAAATGAAGCCAGAATTTTAATGCTTGGAACAAAATTATATGTCCTTTGTTACCATTCTGTGAAATGTTACCGTGTGTCCTCAAAGTTCTACACTTTTAAGATTTGTTGATCGTTCTTAACATATGTTGCCCGTCATTTTAAATAAAGTCCTTGATACAAAATAGAATTTGTATAAATTTCTTCAAGAGAGCGCACGAGAATTCATCCTCTGGTCCCCTTAACGCAATAATGACCCCCTTAAGGAATTCTAGATAATAAACAGTTTTCTGATCTATCTCATCGAACAGAAGATTACATTATTTATTTCTAAAGTAACTCATAGCAATACTGATCATACAGATAAAAACAATAATATTAACATTTTCTATAAAAGTCAATTACACGTTAACTATGAGCAACATAAATTTTTCTCTTAGAAACATTATAAAGTAATGCATAACTCCGGTCGCTCAGAAAAAGAAAATTAAATTAACCGCTGTAGATAATATATAACAGCGAACCTTATGATAAACAATAACAACACACATGCAAGATCTAAATTATAGGGAAACCAATATCATTTATGAACTCACATGCCCCTTGAGAATAAAAAAAAAGTCTCGCGTTACACTTCTCTGACCATGGCTCAATTAGGATTCATTTAAATACACACGGAAACTACTAAATTCTATCCGCAACAAGTATAATAGCCTCATCCAGATGTAAAAAAAATCCTAAAAATAATAAAATCACTATTAATAAGAAAGATAGAAAACAACAACACTCAATAACATTAACACGTCCTATAATTGTAGATACATACAAAAATGCATACATTCAGTTAAAATAAAGTAAAACCCATGCTTTAATTAAAAGAATAGCCGGATATGCAGAATCTTTGAACTGTTTTTACACAATTCATGCCCAGAAAAGAAAACATCTGTACGAACAGAAAGAAATTAAATAAAAAGTTTAATCGCAATACCGTGTCAGTCGTTTTTAAGGAAACATCTATAAAAGAAGGATTGGTTCTCAAATACACAATTCACTCCTGAAGATGCTCGCGGATGAGACAGAAAGTACTTAGGAAAATAAAAATGGAAAAAAATGTACGGCGCCTTCGTTAAGGAATTAAATAGCAACATTAAGAAGTCGATCTGAGAATTCGAGATGATTACAATAAAATAAACAGACATAATATGTACTGTTTATTCAACCAAACCTTGAATGAAGATATGCTAGCTATATATATATATATATATATATATATATATATATATATATATATATATATATATATCCAAGTGTGGGATTGGTATATACGGAGTAAATTCCAATAACCAACAATTATTATTCTTTAAAGAGTGCTCAATACAGAGTAGAGCAGATATAATCATTTATTTATTTAAATATTATAACATAAATATCTTATAAAATCACTACAAAAATAGCCATTTTGTTTCAACACTTCTGGTGTCTTGTCAAGTGATGATGTTGAATGTAGAATAAATGGTTTTAAAAGTTTCAAATTAATTAACGATCCTTCGCTAGAGGTAAACGCTGTTACATAAGCTAGAATGACCAATCAAAATACAAGTATATGGTAATTCGAAAAATTTGACAACTAAGCAGGGTTATCATAGATATTAAAAGATTTATAAAATTTGAAATTAAAATTAAAAGTAACAAATTACCTATTTAGAAATCCAAATCAAATCTCTATTAAGTTTTAAATTGTAGAATTACCGAAGAGAAAAAAATAAAAATAAAAAATACATATGCTATTTAATTTATTTTTCATTGAAATTATGTTAAAAAGGATGTTCATAGCTCCAGACAAAAATGTATACATTTTTACAGTTTAACTTCCACATGATAGCCACCTCTCACTTAAAACAATTCAAACACACTCAGGTTATAATACATAAGCGTCCAGACATATTTAGATATATATACACACACAAAAATCGGTGACGAGATACGACCCTTTATAAAAAAAAAAAAACGAACACATACACACACGCACACAAACATGTAACTAAACGTGCATGCACTTTCCTTACACATAGACATCAATAAACACAGGTACATACATCCACATGCACATTGACCTAGACAATCACACGCAATAGCTAAAATGAATATATTCAGAGCTTAATATGTTATTAAACGAATTTTAACTTGAAATATAACTAATCTGGTCAAATATATATAGATAAAATTTAAACAAATAAATATATATAAATACATATATTTTTTAAAACCATATAGTTTTCCACACAATACATGAAAAAGTAAATAACTACCTCCATATATAATCGTACATTCACACATACGCATACAGATCTGCACATGAACCTATATATACATATATACGTATACAGGTACGCATATACACACATACGCACATATACATACATATAAATATATACGTATAAATATATCGACCCATACCACAACGTAAAAAAGTAAATAAAGCAAGTAAAAATATATATATACACAAAGATGCACATATATACAAATACATACATACATACACATACACATACATATTTACATATACCTACATACGCACGTATACATATATGTATATAAACTAAACATATACACATACATTTACAAATACACGCATATACATGAAAAATCAAACAAACGTAAATTAAAACAATACAAATATATATATATATATATATATATATATATATATATATAAATACGCATATACACACCCCGTATACATATATACACACATACATACGCACATACACACATACACACATATATACATATACATATATATATATATATATATATATATATATATATATATATATATATATATATATATATATATACATACATATACATATACACATACATATAAACATATAGACACACACACAAAAAAAGTTAAAGGAATATGTATACAGAGACCTACATATATTCTAACAATATTCCAACAATATTATGATAAAATATATTAAAAGTTTTTAATAATTTAAAAATAAAATAAATAAATAAATAAATAAAAATAACAACAGACAGTCTATAAGCAATTAAAAGCTCCTTATCAACAAAAGTAGATTTTAGTTAGTATCTATGATACACTCTAAGACACTAAGGCATACATACAAATACACATACTACGACATACATCCATATATACATACATATTTAATCATATATAAATACCCATATCAACACATCCCGATATACAGTACACCCACATCCGAGCGCATACATATAAATACCTACACACATATATAGACCTATATACCAACACATATACATACATATTTAAACACACACACACATATATATATATGTATATATATAGATACATATACACATATACACACATACGTACACTCACATATACTTATACATACATATACATATATATACACATTTACACACACCCAAGTACACATGCATATCCATATACACATACACATACTTACACACTTTGTAGTATACACCTACCAAAGTTTACATCCCTACTCGTACACATAAACAGGTTAACATATGGTAGGTGTCAATATACACACATATATACCTTCATAAAAAAAAACAACAAAAAAAAACACTTACATATATATACCCCTATATACACATATACACATCCAACAGTACAAACACACCTACATAACATACAAATATATACATACAAATACAGACACGTATAACACTTTGTAAGTACACAATACACATTCATATCAACCTGGTGACCATCATGTTATAAAGGTAATAGTCTATTAAATTTAACTTATCATTATCATTGAAAGTATATGATCTCTATACTAAGTTAAATTTAAAACGATGTTTACAGTTAACAGTTAGTTCATATCTTTGATTTAAAAGATCAGTCTTATTTTTAAATCTAATTATTTCAAGTTTCTCGTTAAGGCATAGGTAACACGGGGCATATAGGGAGTTCCATGCCCGGGCTTTTCTAATCAATTTCCATTTAACCTTAGGTGTTTTATTTTTTTCTTTTAGACTCCAAAAGTATTTCGATAATGAAGTCATATACTTATAGTTACTGTTATTAAAAGATTGCATATGACCCCGCCAGCGTTCCTTGAATGGTCTCATGGTGCAACCTATGTAGAATTTCTTTATATTTGGATTTTCTAGTGTTGATATTGTACTAAGATAAACTACAGAGCTAGTTAAACAATTATTTTTTAGTGGACAATTATTGGGATTCCTACAGTTACATGATTTATTATTTGTGTCTTTATGCTTAGTGTTGCTGCTTGCAACCTTGTGGGTTGTCAGGCTCTCCGAGTCCGTATACTTGCTGAAGATACTGTTGTTATGTTTTTTAATTATTTTCTCTAGGTTATCTGCACATCTATAGCTTAACTTAAGAGTATTGGGGTTAAATATTTTACTAAGTGAGTTGGTTTCAGATTTGGGGAAATGTTTTTTAATGAGGTTTAGAAACAGGTGCCCCAATTTAGTTTTAACCATAATATTAAAAGGGGAAGTATACCATATGATTTTTCTAGATCTCTTTCTCCTATTATGGTTGCTATTTATAGGGCTTTTATATTGAATAGTAGTATTTTCATATCCACTATTTTTAAGCGCAGAATTATAAAAGTCTCGATGTTTATTAAAAATATCTTTGTTTGAAGAGTTGTCAAATTTTTCGAATTACCATATACTTGTATTTTGATTGGTCATTCTTGCTTATCTAACAGCGTTTACTACTAGCGAAGGATCGTTAAATAATTTGAAACTTTTAAAACCATTAATTTTACATTCAACATCATCACTTGACAAGACACCAGAAGTGTTGAAACAAAATGACTATTTTTGTAGTGATTTTATAACATATTTATGTTATAATATTTAAATAAATAAATGATTATATATATATATATATATATATATATATATATATATATATATATTGGAAAATTTTATTGGTGGTATAAAACATTATAACCGCCATTTAAAGACAATTGTTTTTAAATATTATCAGACATAATGGACAGTTAAAATTTAAAAAAAGTATAAAACGGGCCAGCTAGCCGGTTTTGACCCTCGGTTAAAAAAGCTAAATCGAGGATAACATAGAGGTATGAATTATCAATAAAATGGAATGAGAAATTCGAAGAAAAAAGATTTAAATGTAAACCACTTTGAGGCCAAGTACAAAATCCTTCTGCTTACAAGGTTTCATCGATTGAATGTATATGGTCTCCAATATTTTCAAGTGGTACTTGGAGTGTGACTTACTCAAGATGGAAAAAGTGTTTACACTAAAATTAGCAGCACAGTTGCGGTTATTTATAAGCTACTGCTCGGTAGAAGACACGTATACGTTAGTCAGAACATCTGACGTACATAATTAGAGTCTCGGATTTTTGTAGGAACATACAGCGCTTAAGTCGTTCTTCCTATGTAGTGCTAACTGCATCTATATCTACATGAATAAATATGGGAAATATTATAGTAAAATGGGTGAACATCTTTTCGTATAGAGGTAAGGTTAGGTTTAGTAGAAAAAATATATGTATGCAGGTAGGTATGTCACTGATTACCTAACCATGTGCAAATGCACAAATTGTAAGAAGTTCACTTCATAGTGGTCACCGTAGATATATCAGCATTTGGGAAGATCTTGCGTCTTGGAAGGCGTTGCTGACAGCTGGTATTAACCATTAATGAAAGACAGGGTTGAATACAGAAAGCTAAAAACGGGCTGTTAGTTACTTGGAGAACGTAAAGAAAAGATACTAAATTGAGCCCCATCTTGGCAGAATTTAGGCGCGAATGCCTTTCAAAGTCAGGTTAGATTTGTCACACATGTCGCCACGATGAAACTCAGCACTTACCATGATGTCCTGCCTGGTTCCGATTTTAATCAATGTCACAAAGTGTGCAGGTTAGGGAGTGGACTTCCTCGGAATTGCAAGTCAGATCACTATGATACCAATGTTGCAAGTAATAGATCGGTTGAAAACCCAGTACCTTAAAATGTAAGTCAGGTGTAGGCAATGAGTCAGGAATAGTAAATAAGGATAATAAACATAGAATAGGCTGTGACAGCGGTAATTTTGCTTCCCACATAATTGCTAAACTCTCGGCCTTTTTCTCAAATCGTTGGTTAAAATTATTTCGAGCGAGTAATGCGTTTATGTGGAGCTGAAATAACATCAGCTTGGTCTCCATTTCGTAGATCGCAGATTACGCTGTTTCTGTTTCTAAATTCCATGCTTCCTATCTTCTTGTCTATGTGATCGGTTGTAATATATCCCGATAATAAATCCCATAACATCTAAAATCGTAGGGTCTCCCCATCTACTGAGGCCATTGCAGTTCGACCTTCACAGAGTTTTCCTTTTGTTACACTGGTTGCAAACCAAGGCTATAAGCCCAATTTGTCCTGCTATTTACCCGTGAGGTAGATTCATACCTTTCCCAAATGTATTAGCAATGAAGACAACTGAATGTATCCTAAAATGTATGATTTGAATTTATACGAATAAAGATTTAGCTTATAAACTCGTGTAAACCGCGATCTCGCCTTCCGTGCGACCCCCAAATTTTCAACTATAAAAAATGATTTTATCATTTATCTCGTGTATCATGTGAGTTCCTTATTTGAGAGACCAAATTACAATAGACTAACCTCTTTTCCTCTATCTCTTTATCCCATCTACTAGTAAGTTGTTTATTGTAATTACCAATAGAAATTGATAAGCTTATCAAAATTACTTATGCTGAATTTTGTACAATTTTGTGCAAAAAGTAGATCAAAAGCTAATTCAGCTTCATACAGATTTTCAGGAAATATCAGATTCTAATTGGTCAATAAACACACAAGTGGGCTTTGCAATCCACCTACATACAAATGTTTTTCCAGCGCGTGACAAAGTCAAGTTTTCCCACCAAGTTCTTTCGATCCTGTCACGTCGTACATTAATTATAAATAGCAGAGACGAGCTTGATATATATATATATATATATATGTATATATATATATATATATATATCAATGAAAAAATAAATTAAATAACATACGTATTTTTTATTTTTTCCTCAGTAATTCTATACTTTTAAACTTAATAGAGATTAGATTTAGATTTCTAAATAGATAATTCTTTTACTTTTAATTTTAAATTCAAATTTTATAAATCTTTTAATACCTATGATAACCTTGCTTCGTTGTAAAATTTTTTGAATTCTCATGTACTTGTATTTTGATTGGTCATTCTAGCTTATGTAACAGCGTTTACCCCTAGCGAAGGATCGTTAATTAATTTGAAACTTTTAAAACCATTTATTCTACATTTAACATCATCACTTGATAAGACACCAGAAGTGTTGAAACAAAATGGCTATTTTTGTAATGATTTTATAACATATTTATGCTATAATATTTAAACAAATAATTATATATATATATATATATATATATATATATATATATATATATATATATATATATATATATATATATCTTTTCTCGCTACAAGATGTAGTTCTAAAAGGCTTCTCGTCTCGACCATGGGCGGTCAGACGTTAAAAACATATTCACGCATGCACGTAAGTAAGAAAATTTCAAAACTACATTACAAACATTTACAAACAAGCAACAAGAATTTTTCTATTTGAAATATTTTTCTAAAGCTACAGTTTATTCAGCATTTTTCAGCTTTATAATTCATTCAACTTTTGTGAGCTCAGATAAAAATATTAAATCAGTCAAAGGGACATAACACCAAAATATTAACTTCTACGCATGGATATGATTACACAAAAATAAATATAAATGATTGTTGTTATAAAACCGTTTTTATTCCTTCTTGTGTTTCATATTTTGTGATATTTTACGTTAAATACAAACTCTGTGGTCATGTTAATAAACGGGCATCTACAAAGGGTCCATTCTTATTAACATCCTACTACACTTAGTTACAAACACTTTCAAGTTAATAATTTAAAAAGTAAAAAGAATAATAAAACTATCTTTAGTAACGCTATACTCGTTACTTAAACGCGTACAGCCATAAACAACCAAACGACAAACAGCTGAACATCTCATAAACGTAAACCATTGAAAAGCTGCATATTCGCTATGTTTGCATTTTATAATACGATACTAATATGTGAATACTACATGCACTTGTAGTGGACGCCTACGCACACCAATACAACAAATCACTCAACAGTAATTGGACAGTAAATAAACAGTACTTTCTTTAAAGACAATTTACGCATTGCACAAGCCGCATAAAAATTTCTCGTGTTTTGTTTCACCAAACTTGCTATAGTAAAAAATCAACAATTGGTCGATTTTTGGCCAATCACATAAATTGACACTTTCTTCAATATTGTTCCTGCGCTCCTTCTTGGAGCCTACCTTATTGTATATAAAGCAGAAATTTAAAGAAGAAACTTTAGTAGATTATAAAATTTCACAAGCACGTGTATTCTCCATCTTCTACTCAAACACACACACACAGACATTAACTACATTCACACAACACAGTCTGTTATCAAAGCCAAGTGAACTATTCAAAACTTTAACATTCTTCTGCACAAACATCTAACTTTCAAATTCAAACATCAAACATTCTTAAACACTAAAGAAATTTCAACAAAGAAAGTCCTTACAACATACACTTGTATTTCCCACACGGTACAAGGGAAATCACTTTTTACGACTTAATCTTTATTGTCATTGTATATATATATTTGTTTCAATATACATTTTACTTGTTGATCATTCAATCATCTCTTGTGGTTCTTTTCTATTTTCTTTGCAAATTGAATGTGGAGCGTTAATTTCAAAACGCAACCTTCGACAAAAACCTTCTGATACATTTCTTACCAACACCATTAGCGCCCCACACACTATTATTGGGTACAGTTAAATAAAACTTCACTTTTATCAATATCATGTTTCTTTTTAAAATACAGCTGACTACAGTAAATATGTATATATAGTTTGTACATACGATAATTTTATATCTTGTGTATAATGCGAATAATTTAGGTCTTCAGAAGTCGCATGATACGCGAGTATATAGGGTAGTTAAAAACTCATGAATCAGCCACCGTAGAGGCTTAGGTATTCGGATATTTCTCATCTTTAACCCTATCTACTGGACACTTTGTTGCAAAACATATCTTTATGTGTTCCCGACTCACCTAACCTTTTCTTTCGTTATTTTTCTGTTCCTCCTCTCGCTTCATCTAGCTTTTTCTCAATTTATCTCATAAACGAATTAATTCTGTTTGCTGTTATTCTAAGATCTTCCTCGTCCTCAACCCCAAAATTTCATAATACCGAAATTTGAACGCAGAAGCAAATAGGAACAGTGATGTACTTCGCTAAAACTTAACATTAACGCTATTAGTTTCCGCAAACGTATTTCCAAGAAACCAATTTAAAATCCAATTTGAATTTTCCATCGGCTGACTGGCCGCTGATATATCCGAGTAATTCATCCTCTGACATTCTAGTAATAAATCGATGTCACGATCTCTGATTGATTCATTCACTGAGGGTTGTAATGGCGTCAATAACGGTTTGAAGTTCAGCGAATATCACCAGTGAAAGCAACGAATCGCAACATGGTGCTTTGGCTAGGACGACGAAAAGCTAATATATTATAAATTATTATAAAGTGATAGGCACTTGGTTCGACCGAGGCAAAATCTAAAAGTAGATTCTGAAGCGAGACTTAAATTTGCCGCGAATTGACTGGGCTCTAAATTGTCCATTTAAAGGTAAATTCAAACATCAAACATGTGTTGTTTTCTTTCATGGAATATCTATTTGATGTTGATCTGCCTGAATAAATTTCTTTGTTTTTCATATGTTAAATGACAGAAAATATAATTAATTTCTAAAAGATAGTCTCCGTCTATTATTTCGTCAAACAGGGCCTAGGCATACAGATTTTATTTATTCAACATATATTCATTTTTTTTTCAATATAATTCCTGCCTATTATTCATAACAAAACACATCATAGATATATAGATTTTGATTCTTTAAATTGTAATCGATTTTCTTAAAGTAATTTCCGCCTTTGAATAGAGCTTATATTTAATTTCTTCAAAATATAATCTATTTTCTTCAATATAATTTCCGAATATTATTCATTTGAACGGGCTAAATAACAGTGTTCCAGTAACTCGGACCGATTTTAAATGTGAATTAAGTTTAAGAGTCTAATGATTTTTTTCGTTTTCTTTCAGATTTGGCGGACATTTGGGTAATATTATTTTCACACATAATTGCTATGACTTAAAAAAACATGATACAGTAGAGAAATAAATAAATTTTCACCAATAACACTGATTTATTTATTGCTGACTTTGATCCGCCTTAATGAAAAACCCTTATATATAATCCGTCTTAATGAACACCCTTATATATAATCCGTCTTAATGAAACACCCTTTATATATTTTTTCATTATTTGAAGGATCATCTATTTTCTTAAATGTTATTTCCATCTTTTATTGACATGGATAGAGCCTAGATATATAGATCTTATTTATTCAAAATAAAATCATTTCCTTCAATATAATTTTCATATATTATTTATTCGAACAAACTATTTATATAGATTTTTCCTTCAATGATTTCAATTTTTGTATGATTTAATAAATTAACCACATAAGTTTTATTTGGCTACAAATTAGGTTAAAGTTTTTTTAAGTACAACTGTGTAAGTTTTGATTAATTAATTTTAATTTTATTAATTTTGATAATATTCATTTCTGTATTTATTCGGCTATCTTTGCTAGATACACACACACACACACACGCACGCACGCACACACACACACACACACACACACACACACACACATATATATATATATATATATGTGTGTGTGTGGCCCGATGATTGCATCTAGCATGAAACAGACTGTCGCCTCTAAGTGTGGACTTCTATGTTCACTTTTATATTCACACACGCTCTATCTCTGATATTGAGCACTTTATCCCGTAAATATAGCACACTTTAAGACTATATTTCTTGATATATATATATATATATATATATATATATATATATATATATATATATATATATATATTGCTAAATATACATATTATCTCTCTCCAGTAGCAAGACTCAAATCATCAGGTGCTGAGTAGAGACCGACCGTTAAATAATTTAAATTTTAAGATACCTGAACAGCTCTGTTCTCCCCTCCAAACATTTCTAGCTATTAAAGACTGTAGTTAATATACCATTTATTACGTGGGATATTGTAGCAAAAGCCAAATCTTACAATGGGAAAGGCGGTAGATGTAGAAAAATTAGTTATAATACTTAAATAATCTGAACTTATTAAACAAGAAAAATGAATTGATAGTCACATGTGGGCACAAAATAAAAATCTTTTAAAATATGTTGAACCAGTTTAATTTTTACTGTAAATTATGATCTTTTTCATTTTTATGTTATTAATATTATTATTATTATTATAGTCTATTTATTTTTATATAAATGTATTTTTTCACAAATGTTTAAAAAAGTAGTAATCCGCCCTTATGTTTAATATAAAATATAAATCCCAACTTTAAATAAAAATTAATATTTTTTCGTATAGTTTTAGGTGAGTCTATTTTATATTTTTTTTAATAAATTCTACTAATCCCTGCTTATTTTAAATTTAAAATAAAATATTTATCACCGTTTATTTCAAATATAATAAAAATCCAGTCTATTTTCAATGCAATATATATTTTCAAAATAAACCACCCCTAATCCCCCCATAATATATGGACTGCGCCAGCATTGCGATAAGCAGATATTTTTTATTAAAATTTAAAGTATGTAACGGTCAATAATCTCTACCCAGCACCTGGAGTTTGCGTTGTGCATTAAACTCTAAGTTGTGCTACCGGTGAGGGATAATATATATATATATATATATATATATATATATATATATATATATATATATATATATATATATATATTAATTGTGTGAGTTCTTTCTATTGACAGTTTTCTTTCGCTATATTCTGTTGCAGCACTTGGGCTATGGCAGACACAGAATGAAAAAAACTGCAGTCACTCCTAGACAAGATGAGAAGGTTAAACGAGAATAACAGGAACAGTTATCAATTGTAAGAAAGCAGAATGTATTGTCGTTAGCAAGCGGGACAACCCAGACAAGGAGTGTTGCATGTAAGTGAGGTGACACGTCTGTAGAATATATGTCACATGTAGAAAAACATTCCTTCCAGCGTAGCAAATTACGGACAGATCCTGCCATACCGTATTGATTAATTTTCTATAGCATATCAACCAGTTGGAGGTTATTTAAAGTCAGAAAATATTTTTAGATAGAAAGAATTTATGTTTTTGGAGATAATAATGATTGAGAGATAAAAGCAATACTATTTAACCCATGGCTGGGGATGAATAGGTGGATTCATACTTTTCTCAGTGGCATTTGCGTGTAAGTGAATATAACTGAAATTGGAACACAACTCTCCGATTTACAAACATCTGTTTCATTATCTATTACACCATTTGCACATTTATCTTTACAGCACCTGGTATACCCAAGCGGTCACCCATCTAAGTACCGAGCAAGATCAACCGTGCTTAACTTCAATGATCGTACGAGAGCCAGCGTTTTACCGTAAATAAATTGAGAATGCACCCAAAAATAAAATGGCGTGCAAGACAAGGATATTTCTCATAGGATATTTAATCTATACAGTGAGTTAGTCCTAAAAGAAATAGAAGTCCTAGCCGGATTTATTATTGCTGGACACAATCTGAATTATATGAAAAACGCAGATAGCAATGTGTTTATGGTAGAGTCATAAAGATATATGCAGGAACGCCTAGAGCAAGTAGTAAAGGAAAGTGGGAAGAACTAACATTTTTAAGAAGAGAGAATGCATGGTTGTTAGCAAAATGGACAGCCCAAGATGAGAGCTATAATCTGAAGACGACTTTGAGACAAGCAAACACAGAATATTAACTCTTTATTGAGTTCTTTAAACGTAGACCGAATAGGTGACACCCGAATCCAAATTTACATTGAAATCTCAGAGGATGTCTCTTTAAAGTGAACGATTATGTTACAAAAAAAACTAAAATTTCGACTATTATTCTCTAGGACAATTCTGATATTGGAGCTTAACACCGAAAATAACAGTTATGCAGACTATTATTTTTAGAGAAGTGAATTCCTCCACTGACTTCCTCAGCTTGACCTTAGAGGTCAGATACAAGACAAAATAAAGGAAGTCAATTTTGATTGTCAGAACTAGCGTAGGAATGATTGATAGAAGCAGTTTTTTCAGGAAGTTAGTTCTTACACGTCGAACAATGTAGACGTGTTCTCTGTCGTGTCTGGAAACTGCTCCCCATTGGAGAGCGAGAGCAACCCCACTGGCTAGTTAGAAATGTACACGTCGACGTGTTTAATAAAATGTTTGAAGTTTAAAATTCCCTTTGTTGATGTCTTTCATCTCTGGACCCCAAAACATTTCTCTACCCGGCAGGGAGAAGACGAGAAAAGAGAGAGAATATAAATACTGTATTAATTGGCGCAGTGACCAAGAGACCCTCCGCATGAGGGTCTGTACAACATCTGCTGCTGAAACTGCTGCTGCTTGATCGCATTCACCGCGGAATAAAATGAAAAAGTAAAAGAAGAACGCAGGCGGTCAGGCATCTGAAATTATCAGCGCATTCGTGATAGGTCGTCTACAGTCCGGTTCACACTCCTCTCTTGTCTTTTGAACAAGAGTAGAATCTTATACCTTCTTTGGGATTAGTTCTTTCTAAAGTTTACTTATTTTATCTATATTTCCAACGTTTCTGATTGAACTCTGAAATTTTATTTACTAATTACTTTTTCTCCTCAACAGGAGTAGATAGGTCCTCCAAGCCGCTATTTTAAACAGAAGTAGAGGTTTATCTCTTGTTTCTATTCAAGTTTGGGTTTCCAGTCCCTTTCTAAAATATTTTCCTTCACCTTCATTCTAAGTAGCCCCTTACATCTTCGGAGCAATATCGCCTTGCTTGTGGTGAATTGATTAAAAATATGATTTTCTAATTATTTTTCTCTTCAATAGGAGTAGATTGGTTTGCCTATTTAAAAAAATTCAAATCTATGAAAGCATCTTTAGTAAGCCGCGCATATAAATAAAGACAATATTGAGAAATGAGAGCAAGGCTTCAAAAGTAGTAGCAAGTAGTTGTAAGTCACCAAATTCTAGATGCAGGAATTTTTGTTTGAGAATTTTGTGAGTTCAATACCTGGCTGAAGTAGTGCAAACTTAGATTCAGTAAAAACAGGGCTAGCAATTATTGTGAACAAACAAGAAAAAGAAACGCGATATTTCCGAGACAGGGAGAGTGGGACGAGAACAACCTTCCCCTGAAGACTAAATAAATGGTTCAGTTCGAAATTCCTTGAAGGTTACCCGGATGGACAGACACTTAACGAAGGTTAGAGATCACGTCGGCCGAAATTTTGCGATGAGAATAGTAAAGATGAGGACGATAGTTGGAGTGTAAATAATGTATACAATGATACCCAATGTATTGTTGTTTAAGTTTTATTCCCTGGTTTTTTATTTGTTTTTTTTTTTCGTTTTTTTTTTAAAAATGATGTGTGCTCTATCTAAAAGAGAAATGGAAGAAACAACGCTTGATAGAATAAACTGAGTCAGCTATGACATGATAATTCCACAGCATAAAATATATATATATAAAAAAACATCATCAGAAGGTTAGAGACAAAACCGGTCGAAAAGTCATAAATAACAATGTCGTTAATGATAAGTCAAAAACTATAAAAATGCATCATAGTACTGAACTGCGATGATATCTAATGACACATTTGGCAGAGAATGTTAAACAATTTATTTACAAAGAGACTTTAAGCAACAAGGACATCTTTCTACCGACACTGAGAATGCCATGGAGAGAGAACAGGTGTAACGAAGAAGTTTTAAGCAAAATAGGAAACACGAGGAAATGTAAACCTACAGTAAAAAGGAAACAACTGAAGGCATAACGAAGAAAGAAGACCTGGAGAATTTAACACCAACAGGGAATAATGAAAACAGGTGGCAACAACTGATAACCTACATAAAAAGTCTGAGCAAATGAATGCCATAGAAAGTAACCTAAAGGCAAAGAGTGGTAGTAAAAGATCAATAAAGAATTACTTAGAAGGGTGGGCACAATTTTTTCATGGGGGTCCGTATCACTGTTGACCTTGTGGAAAGTGAGCTGCTTCAAAATAGCAGATCAAATTTCACAAAGACAATATATATATATATATATACATATATATATATATATATATATATATATATATATATATATGAAGAAATATAGTCTTAAAGTGTGCTATATTTATGGGATAAAGTGCTCAATATCAGAGATAGAGCGTGTGTAAATATAAAAGTGGACATGGAAGTCAGCACTTAGAGGCGACAGTCTGTTTCATGCTAGTGCAATCGTCAGGCGACTTGTGCTGTTATTTTTCTCGGCTATTTATATATAAGGGTCAGTGGTGCATTATGGGTCGTCTATTTTGGCGGTTACTTTTCCGGAAGTCGCTTATATACATATATATATATATATACATATATATATATATATATATATATATATATATATATATATATATATATATATATATATATATGTACAAAAACAATCATCCATATGAAAGTATTTGTACATATTTATAAAGTCGGGAGACAATTGGTAGAAAACATACATTTGTGAAATTGCCATCAGGGACAATTTACATGACATCATCTTCCATAATTCAACTATTAACATTTCTTAATAATATAATGACACATACAGAAACCGGATTCTATTTGGTAAATAAATATAAAATTTAAAAGATTATCATTGTAATGCAACTTCTGGAATACTTTGTACATTTATTTGCTATTTAGACATATTTTTTAAACGGATTGCTCAAATGTATGAGCAATTAGTTTCATATTTTATATATTTATTGCTGTTAATGAGATCTGCGCAGCTGAGAAAGTCTATCGTAATGAGGATTGAGTTTAGCCGTTGGTGTCCGCAAGACAGATTACGAATTTAGCTGAGATATATTTTTTGATTTTATGAATGAAAATAAAATAAATATTAAATAAATGTGTACGGTTTCAGTCTTGGTAATTTTTCTAGTTTGGAAAGGATCCCTCATTTGTGTAACATATAAGTTCAATATATATATATATATATATATATATATATATATATATATATATATATATATATAATATGAATAAAAACAAAAGAAAAACATAACTTCGACCTCTGCATTTGCTTTAATACTTGCAAGAAAATGAAACTGAAACGCGTCGGCTAAGTTAAGTTTTCCTTTTGTTTTTATCCATATATATATATATATATATATATATATATATATATATATATATATATATGCGAGTGTGTATGTGTGCGTGCGTGTGTGTGTGTTTATATATATATATATATATATATATATATTGTCATACACAGACAGACTGTTTCCATGTTTCACAGCTCATCAGTGTGGCTAGGCATCCGACAGCCTCAAGCCGGCTTCGAAACCCGACTGCTCCGGCGCACAACAGGGACGAAGATGAATTTAGAGGTATTTATTTTTAGACAAACACGCCAGTGACCGGGGAACTCGATTCGTCTTAATGAAGTGTCTTACATCATCAGCAGTAATAGTCACTGTTTACAAATTCACTTTTCACAACAAAGAGCTCAACCGAAATATTTTATATCAGGAGCATGTAAATATTGTCATACAGAGACAGACTGTTTCGCTGTTTCACAACTCGTCAGTGTGGCTAGACAATCGATTGATTTGGTGCACGGCAGGGATGAAGGTGAATTTAGACGTATTTATTTTTAGACATATATATATATATATATATATATATATATATATATATATATATTAGGTTGGTGAAAAAATAATGTCGTTTTCTCACATGAAGTTGAACGTCAAAAAACGACATTATTTTTGTAACAACCTAATATATATATATATATATATATATATATATATATATATATATATATATATATATATATGTATATATATATATATATAAATGAAAAAAATCAAATGAAGAAATATAAAGTAATTTGCGTGCAATTGTTCACATACAAATACATACATATATCCTTTGGTGTAAGTAAAACTATGCTGAATGCTAAATAACAGAGCTGTTAAGTATATATATTTATATAGGGATAATGAAGTTTCATTAAAAAAGAACCGGTAAGGTCCATCTGTTCAATTTTTTATTCAGTCTTTCCAATTTTCGAATAATTTCCTGACTGTTGTGACCGAAATTGGGAATAAACTGTTCGCAGTTCATATTGTGTTTTTGTTTTTTCAAGTACTTTCGAGTATCCCTTTTCATTTTCAATATATATACTCCAAACTTTTTACGAACTTAAATACATATAGAAATATCTACGGTTTTAATACATACGATACGTGACTGACCAATGAGAATTGATCCAAACAAAACTGAAAATAGCATAGTTCTGTATTTTTGCGTGTTTTCTCTAAATCTCTGACGGAGCTTTAATGGAAGTTAGATACATGTACGTTTACTATTTGTTCTTATTTTATCATCCTGTTGGATTTCAATCCATATTTGATCTACATTTGATCTTTAAGTCATATATATATATATATATATATATATATATATATATATATATATATATATATATATGTAAGTGAACATTGAAGTCAACACTCAACGGCGACAGGCTGTTTCATTCTAGACGCCATCGTTATGCGGCCTGACGATTGCGTCTCGCATGAAACAGCCTGTCAACTTCAATGTTGACTTCAATGTTCACTTTTATATTTGCATACTCTCTATCTCTAAACATAGCAAACCTTAAAACAATATTTCTTCATATATATATATATATATATATATATATATATATATATATATATGTATATATATATATGAGTATGGTTTACATAGGTAACTATTATTATTACAGATAAGTTTGCTTAAAAAGAATCAACATGGTCTGTCTGTTTAAGTCTTTATTGTATTTTTCCAATTTTTGAATAAGTTGATCGGTTTTTTGCTCGACGCTGCGGATAAACTGTTCGAAACTCATCTTTTTTATTGTTTTGTTCAAATACTTTCGTCCTAAGCAGTCATTTTTCAGACCCAATCAGTGTGGTAGTTAGAATTCATTTGGCTACATCCTGATATTCTTTGGAAAGCAGGAAGTATTTGCTATACGGTTGTGTGTCGCATAAGATCGTCAGAAGGCCGCACGCGTTCCGCCCGGCCGTAGTTTGCCGAACTCTGATTTCGAGTAAACTAAAAGTTAGGAAATTCTTGAAAGCCACCATCACCCACGTACTGAAAGATCAGGTCGCGTCGAAAGAGGTGGAGATGTGTGCGAAGGAAAGAGATGACTCATACAAATCAAGGAACTTAATTAATCGTACGCCACGTGTTGTTTACTCTCCTCTGTCATTAGTTCCTCCGTAAACATCTTAATTGTAGACAAAAACAAAATAACGTAGTAGGAATATTTCTCTTTATTGCACATGTAAAAAAGCTGTGTACAAGCCAAAATAAATAGTAATATATTGCGTTTTTTTAGCATTTTATATCTACAGAGATGTGACATTAGTTGACCGATATTTAAAATTTAATTACGGTATATTTGATAATAACAGAGAAAAGAATGCTGAACTGTTATGCAATATCAGTCCTTATTTATGGCAGGAAATAATGGACAATTTCACAGTAACATATTGAACGCATAACGGATAGACGAAAACAACGAGGAATCTAGCAAATAAACTTGTGTAAATCGATAGCAGAACAACGACTAGGTAAAACATAAAACTTACTAAGAGCAGCAAAGGAGAATAAATCATGGCGAGCGATGATTACCCGTGTCTTGAAGGGACACGGTAAATAAAAAATATTAAATAACAGCTGCTAAATTTTCGTTTAGATGTCAAGAGAAATAACAGGACGATGTCTCATGCTCCAGGCCCTTCAGAAATCTTACGTGGCTAAAATTTACACATTGTTGGTCAGTTCGAAGTTGAATAATCCAGCTCCATTTCTTTTACATTTAGGGACATAGAAAAGGAAAGCATTGCACTACCAGAAAGGCATCGTTTTGAGTTAACTGGAAACATTAAATAAAATGAAATCTATCTTTGTAAGATAGCAATGAAGCAAATATATGTCGAAATAAAAAGAAAAACCACGAACCGTGATATTTTCCTTGTTAGTGGTTATTAAAAAAGCAACTAAACGAGTGTTTATTGGACAAAAATGTTCTACAAATAATCCGATTTGCAATTATTATATATATGATTATTCATATTAGGTTAAAGATATGAGAAACTGATTTACATTTAGAAATATCCTCATTTTTGCAACTTCCTACAAGAACTTCTACAGAAGGTAAGTTAAGGAAAACGAGAAGAAAGAAGTAAACATTAATTTTAATAAGACAAAATGCATGGTTGTTAGCAAGAGGAACAGTTTAACACGCAAATTACAAATTGCTGATAACGAAATAAATCAAGTAAAACCATTTAAACATCTGATGAGACACCGAAATCCGCATCGGGATTGCAAAAGAGAACTTCCAAAAGATAAGCAAAGTATTAAGAAATGGAAAAAAACTTTTGAAACAAAGGAAAGATCATTGAACGGTTGCGTAATATCAGTCCTCCTTTATGACAGTGGATGCAGAGCAATCTATTCAGAGATGATGAAAAGACCTGAAGCAACAGTAATGTAGTTCTAATGAATGGATGCAGAGAATACCATGAACCGAACATGTGTCCAACGAGGCACTTCTAGAGACAATGGAAACAAAAAGGACGCTTCTAATTAACATCAGAAAGAGACAGTTCAAAATTTATTGAGTTCATAATAGGGAACGATGGCTTGGAAAATGTGATACTCACAGGACAGTTTGATGGCAAATGGAACAGACGAAAACAACGCATAATCTATCTAGCGATGTTGTGGAGAGCCATGATCGCCAACGCCCAGAAAGAACACAACATAAAGAAGAAGACGAAAAAGAAGAATCAGAATCAGTACATATGGGCATATATAGAAATATTCCAGTTAATAATTTTATTCGAACTGCTTGCAGCCAAACATCAAACACGGTCAACTTTCGCTTACTGTGTACGTAGTTGTCATTAACATTTCGGGATTGCATAAAATCCTTCTTCTCCACAAGAAACTTCTATCTTATTTGGAGAAAACTCTATTTACTTATTTTATTAGACAGTGTGTTCCACACTTCGGCATTGTGCCATATCTAAACTACTCTTAGAAAATCACTATCTTGGTAGAGGGAGATCCAAGATATGAAAAAAAACGCACACACGAAAAGGCGATTGTTCTGGTAAACCTCATCTGCTATGAATTCTCTCGAATATGTCTGCGCCATTTTGGTTTCGTCAGATAAGGACACGATTCAGAAAATATTTGACTGCTGCTGCTGCTTTACCGCGTCACACGAGAGATGGCAAGTCTGATACGTTCGATTTCAGAAAGTCTAAACACTTGAAATAGAAAGTATAAACACTTGAAACTGAAAATTTATACACTTTGAACAAACAGTAAACACTTGAAACAGAAAGTGTAAACAATTGAAATCACTTCAATGCAAGTTAATTTTCGTAAAAAAATGTAATACTTAACATTATGTTATTGCAGACATGTTCGAAAATGGTTCTATTTCCTTTCTCGTCAGTTGGTCGGTTTCCCCTATCTATCTATCTATCTATCTATCTATCTATCTATCTATCTATCTATCTATCTATCTGTCTGTCTGTCTTTCTATCGATAGATATCTATAGATTTGATTATAGTGGTGAAAACTTGTGCATAACCAACCACACTTTTTGGAAGTGCCGAATACAGAAAACTGTTACACGGTCCCCAAACAACCCTACTCGGATTTTGATTTCAGATTTAACCTTTTCCAGTTGCTACCAAAGCTTTAGCTTGTGGGAAGTCGGGGAAGAGATGAATTCATAACTTGGCTAAGGGTATCTGGATGTAAGTTAATGTAACGAATATATATATATATATATATATATATATATATATATATATATATATATATATGTATATATATATATATACGGTACTCACGTAGTATTCAGACTCTAAGCTGTGACAGTTCCAATCTCGTATATTTACTTTTCTGTCACAAATACGAGAACGCTCAATATCCACAAGAAAAAACATCAAAACCTATTACCAGCAGCACCACTCCTCGGATGAGTGCTCCCGCCACCCACATTTTAACTCCAAATTTTAACAGCCAACACCTATCTACTATATCTTCAACAGCCATCTCCTACCTGCTATATTTTTATGTTCGGCTACCTATGATTTCCCTTATTACGTACTATTCACTAATGGAAGTATTGCCATGTACAATGAGGGCTACTTTCCAGTCACCCTCATTTATACCATCTTTGGTTCTATAACTATACTTCTTTTACATATAATCTTATGGAAGGTGGGTGGAAGGATTGTGTAGATACATATTAATCTTGTATATGTATTCATATCTTTACGTGTATTGAGATTGATATGTTTATGTGGTAACTTGTGTATATTTACATATGTGTACTGATGTACACATACGCATCTATATATGTATACCGCTTTCCTCTCTGTTTTTCCTTTATTATTTTTAATTTTATTTTATGTACCACACTTTTTTAACAATAGATTTCCAAATTTTTTCCAAACATTTTTATCCATTTTATTGTTCGTTCCATTTTTCTTTTCATTTTATTTCAATTAATAATATGTTATTACTATATATTCCATTTTTCCTCCTCATTTTTTTCACGTCACATGTTATTCTAACTACAACCCGTCCTTCTAAAATTGACAATTTGGTCAAACAATTAGCAACTACAACTGGGTACACGCAAGACATCTTTTCCCAACCTATAACTCTCTTCATCTATGTTTACAATCTTACCCCCATTCATTCTTCTAATAATAATAGACCGACCTATCGTCTTTATACCGATTAAAATTTTATATTTAAGTTTATTTTTATAAAAAGTTTTGCACGGAGAGTAATCAGACAGAGATAGGGTTTTTGCTAACAATATGATTTCCACTAGAAACTACACCGTCTACAAAAACATCTGTCGATGTATAATTCCCATTTCTCTGGAATTCGAACTCGACTTTCCGATTAACAATTCCGAGTTGTAATTCATTACACCGGCCGTGCATCCAAGCTTACACCACCTGGTATTCCTAAGTTCTTGCTCATCTATATATTGACCCGGTTCGACGTTGCTTAACTTTGGTGATCATATGGGAACCGGTGATTGAACCTGATGTGGCCGTAAACCACTAGAGTTTTGGGGGACCATTCGTGAATGTATCAATTAATTCTTAGTTAATGCACCCTTAGAAGACTTGAATAGCTTTGCTCTGTCGGGACAAGCACTGCAATCTTTGGCTGAAGGATTTATGACCAATGCTGAATTTGGGGTATTTTGTTATGGGAAACAGATTCCACCCATCTTTTACGCAGTGATCAGTCTAATAAGGCCCAAACATGTTCAATAGGGTCCAGAGACCGATTTGCCCATGGTAGAACTCAAACCCCATTTTGCTCCAACCAAGCTTGTGTCACTTTTAAACCATGGTACGGAGCACTGTCTTTTATCTCAAAAGGCACCCACTAAATTTGGAAACTAGGTATAGGACAAATGTTTATATAATGAATGCCTAAGTTAATACTTTGCAGATGCTTACTTAGCACCCTTGAGTGCTGTTGCTCTGTAGGGCATAGAAGCGACAAGATTTGCAATCTTCATCTGAAGAATTTCTCCCCCACTTGAGTGCGGAACATTAAGTAATTGTCATGCGAAGCAGGTTTCACATGTTTTTTATACAACATTGTTTAATAAGGCCCAAACATGTTTAATAGGGTTCGTGTCCAGTGACAAACCGGCCCCTGATAGAACCCGAACCTCATTTTGCTCCAGCCACCCCTGTTTCACGGAGTGCCGTCTTGCATGAAATATCTGGATGTTCTTGGCCGTCTGTTGACGGGAACGGATAGGGTGAAGTCCTTACTAAGGGATTAAAATATATTTTGCATCAATAATATCCAATAATTAGTGAATTTAATCAAGTCTCCACTGCCGAACGAACAGCGTTTCACATCGCTCCACAAGTCATCACTGAAAACCAACAGTTTGACAGTTGGTTGAAGGTGGCTCTTGGAAAAGTAACTGATCTTTCCCCAGGCCCAAGTATATCCACTGGCAGATAAATGGGCAAATTAAGCGAGATGATTACAGTTTACCAAAAGGCCTAACTGTTGGATATGCTATTAGTTCATTCCTTTTCTTAATGTTGGCTGCGGTATGAAAAGGCTTGCCCTGAAAGCTAATTCTATGAATATCTCGCAGCTTTTCTGTAGAGTAACGTTAGGCCCTGCTATATTAGAATCTTTCTCTCTTATGATTCTCTATGCAGACCGCTGAACATCTTGGGGACACATGTCGGAGAGTCAGAGTTGCCTAGTGTTATATTCCATGCTAATAGGAATATATACTTGAAGAACAAGGCGGACAAAATAAGTAAAAGTTTATTGTAAAAATCAGTACAATAAGAATAAAGATAACAGTTATGCAAAAGGTCGTAGCAAGTCAATCCAGTATTGAGTGCTACTATTGGAAGGTCGGTAGTTCTCGTGTAAGTCTGAGTCATACTCAACAGATACCAGCTAGTAATATTTACCAACCTCCCCACGGGGTAGGATGTGGCACAAGGCCGAATTTAATGTGGATCAATCCGAGCCCATAGGCTCGGTCCCAAATTCCCCGTAAACCCCGCATAAACGGGTTCGGGTCTGTCTACCTACCCGAATGAGACTCTGCTCTTTGGCATAGCCTCGTCCGGGTTTCTTTCTGCCCGAAGGCAGAGAGTTCGGCAACAGCTCAGAGCTGAGTAACGGATCCCAGCTAGTCGGTATTTACCTGCCTCCCCACAAGGAAGGTATGTGGCACAAGTCCGAGTTCCATGTGGTGCATAAACGTGTTCTGGTCTGTCTATCTCCCCGGAGGAGACCCTGCCCTTCGGCATCGCCTGGAAAGATGAAAATGAGCGTGTCAATTGACATTTAACATGTCTATATCTGTACACATTTCTGTATGAAGCATGTTGCAGATGTTCAACATAAATCGATAAAAGACTTCCTTTTGATTAAATAATACTTAAATTAAAGGTTAGTAAAAAAAAATGATGCCCGTTTAATTTAATGCCCGTTTTAATTTGAAAAGTATGAGTCAGAACTCCTAGATTATTGTTTCAGCTATAATCTATAAACTCGCATAGGACTCAGAAAAATACTCACTTTCATCTTCTATTTTCCTACTTATATTTCTTTTCTTAAATGGTTACTTCTTAGGACACACAGAGAAATTAAAGTGCTGTCAGTCAGTGAATTTTATGGAAATACTGCTCCTTTTGTAAGCACAGTAAGGAAATGGATAATCAGTAAGAAGAAAATGACTTTAGTGACAGGTCTTACAGTGGAAGTTCATCTGCTACTGTGACTAAGAAAAAGACCAAAGATGGTGATATTGTTTTTTTACAGGATGGGGAGGGGAGGAGAATTTAGATGAGAGGAAAATCTTCATCAGCATCATCATCAGCAGCAGCATCAGCGGAGGCAGCAGCATCAGAAAAAGAAGTAGAAAAAGAAGTAGAAGAAGATGATGATGATGATGATGATGATGATGATGATGAAGAAGAAGAAGCAATATTAACTTTATTCCTGTTCCTCTGCATTAGCAGACAACAAAACATATTACATACCTACATTATATAATTAATATTATTGCCTAAATATTTATGTACGACTAATTTCATTTAAACATACTGAATAATACATTTCTATGTTGTATTTACTTTTGTTCTCATTTTGAGGTAATGTTCGTAATAAAATCAATTTTCGTTGATTCAATTCACTTCAAATTTTCCTAATGAGAAGAAATATTTGCAAGTTGGGGTAAAATGGTGGCCATTGTTTCCGTCTTACTCTAAGATAAAAAAAATGCCGTTAGCTTAACGGTGGTTTACCAGGGTAAGAGGAATCGAGAAGCTGGGTTCAAATTTTGACAGAATTTTTGATGTTCACTTCGCATTAATACCATCGGAAAAGACATGGATCCAACTCTTCTCCTCCTCGCAATGGCTTAAATAGTAGACTGGTTTTCAGGCTTTGGATCATGGAAAGGACAACATTTAATCAAAAACCGTAGAAAATATAACAGGAAAGGGCTTAAATATATTTTCCGAGAATTCATAGCAATTCAGAGATATGAAAGAGGAAGATGTGCAGGACCCTGACCATCTTCGTCCTAAAAGACATTTTTTTAAAGTTTGAGATAAGCTATATAATATATTTAATAAACTTAAATTAGTTTAGTAGAAATGAAAAACGAAGATTGTGTTACGTTATATTAAGTTAAGCTCCGAATTGCAAGAGTTGTATGTGGTGTATTGTCAGTAGTAGTACCTTTTCAGTGAAGTGTTCTAACCTTCTTTACTCAGGCGAAAATGAGATACGGGACTGGACTGGTCCACGGCCTAAATGCAACACTCACACATGGCTCCAAGAAGTTGCATGCATTGCGACGGCCACACCTCGGTCAACAGAACCGACATACCGGCTAAACTGTGTGAGAGTAGTCGGAAGGGTTTCCGACCCGACAGGTAAAGGGGAAAGCTTCACCCCTAACCTACCTGGGCGTAGGAGCTGCGCTTCAGAACTCATCAGCTTTACCAGTGGGCAGAGGAATTTCTGAGAGCAGGGACGGGATAACCTCAACATCATCGATGAAAAAGGAACCGGCAAGCCATTGCAATATTTTGCCTTGAATGGCACCGTGAATCACAATTAGAACAGAAATAAGAGGTTTGGTGAGCACATAGGCACAAAAAGCGCTGAATAAATGCATGTATAAATTAAGCGCCAACTCTAAGACCGTGATATTTACGACAATGACTTCATCTGGTCATGGAATCAACCGACTGAATTGGTTAGAAAATAATAATATTCGGCCACCAAATATAGAATCATATTTACAAAATGGCTCCCAAAACTCGTGGGAAAGGTCTGGCAATTTAAAACAATATGTAATAATTTTTTTTCGATTACTTTAAATAAATTGGTGAAACATCCCGCCACAAACACTCTATCTAAAAATTACACATTTTTTTTCTCTCAAAGGGTAACATCACATCTATGGACATGAAATAAAAATCGCCGGAATATTTCTTTCTTCTTATATATATATATATACATATATATATATATATATATATATATATATATATATATATATATATATATATATATATATACCAGCGCCCAGTAGAGAGGAAGGCGGATTTTTACGTACTTATTCTTCGAATAAACACGCCAATGTCCGAGAGGGTTCAATTCATAGAAGAGCTTTGCAGTATTAGCAGTACGACTACCGTTGTTTACAAATCTCTCAAGAGTGCTCGACCGGAATAAAATTTTCCGGGGGTGTATATTTGCTTACATTCATAAAAACAATACGCTAGATTTAGCTGTTTCTTTCTGTCGAATTAAGATAGCTCAGTGGTACACCGAATCGGCTGGGTTTCGATCCGGGTTTGAGGCATTCGGATGTCTATTCGCACTGAGGAACTGTGATACATCGAAACAGTACTGTTTGCGAATGACATATATATATATATCTTTTCACCCCAAGCAAGGTAATAAAGCCACTAAGACGAAAGGGGTTACTGATTGTCTGAGAATATGAAGAAAATACTGTTATGGAGAGGGAACAATAAAGGAACAAGAATTAAGCAGATAGAAAATGACGATTGACATTGAATTTAAACTTTTGCAGATTAAAGTTGATTTGGAAGCAAGAAACCAGAAGAGAATTCCACAATCGAGAAGTGCGATAGAAGAAACTGTTAGCATAGAAGTTACGGTTACATCTCGCCATTTCAACTGTTAAATGATGATTCCTTGCCGCCAATCTAATAATTCGTCTAAGTCTAGGTACCATAGAGGAAAGTTTATCATAATAATTACAATGAAAATATTTACAGAAAAGGCACAAGGAATCTACGGAAAATAAGAGTAGCCGAGATGCCAGGTCAGAATCAATGACATCGTAGATTCTTCTGTTGCCAGGCCTCTGACCGGGAAATCGGAAGTTATGAGGAGCGTGAAATCACCTCTTAATTGGTGTTGTTCCAAGGTTCACCCAAACCCGGGGTGGTAGCATCTGTTAGGGTTCCAGTTATGGGTTAATAGTGGACCCCAAGCAAAAATCAACAGTATCTTTTATAATAAAATTATCAACAATGCATTTTATATTAAAATTATCAGCAATACATTTTACAGCAAAATGACAAAAAAAAAAGTATAAATATATTTATAATGAGATTACCAGCCAAATTTTTATAAAATAATTTACCAACAATGTATTTTATCATCTACAAACAATATATCTAAAAAAAACATACCTTAAAATTACGTACCAAATATTTAGATTTCGGCATTAAATAACCCATAGAGATTTTGATATGCTGCTAAACAAAATCAATCAACCGCCTAGCAATTAAGACAGGAATAATTTTATGACCAGAATACCAAGTTTAGATAGATGCTTCAAACAAAATGGCGATGCTGAATGGAAAAAAAGTTAAAAATTAAGATCATTAGTTTAGAGAATGGCGATTGATTATAGACTTGAAGAGACCAGCATTGAAGTCTTCAGGGAAGCAATTTGGCAGTTCTTGAGAAAAAGCTCTGTGTGGAAATTATTTGTAATATGGAGGTAATCAGGTAGATTCGACTCATAGAAGTAATATGGCGTGTCCTTGTGGTATAGCTTGGACTGCTGGATGTAGAGAATGGAGTTTAGCTTAAGATTTACGATGGAAATAGAGACAAAGTGGCTATAGGCTTGCAACGTTTCGAGACAGGGAAAAATGTTATAAAGTAGAAAATAAATCACCACGACAAGAATCCGTAAACGATTTTGAACTCTCTCAAGATGGGAAAATGAGGATTCAGCATCTACAGTCCAGCAATACTCAATTTCTGCCCTAATCTGTCTCTTTTTGCTACCTCCAAATCCGAGCTAGTAACGTATTATCAGCTACCAGCTGATCCTAAATCTTCCTCACTCCTGACTAAAGGTTGAACGTTTATTCGTTTTAAATCTCATATATAGGAATCATAACTAAAGATGGTCGAAAATGGTCGATTCTTTGTACCATTCCAGAATTTACAGGGGCTTAAGGCCATATCATTTTGATCACCGAAGTTAAGCAACGTCAAACCTGGTCAGTACTTAGATGAGTAGCCACTTGGGGGGAAATACAGCTTGAATGTGCGAATTGTGTCACGGAATTGGAAATCAGATAGCCGAGTTCCAATTTCAGTTTGTTAAATCACCGACGCGCAAATATCCTTGAGAAAAAATATGAATCCAAAACTTCTGCATTTAGTAACTTTCGCCACACTGCATCTTATCGCAGCATTTGCTGCAATAATGAGCCATGATCGCCAAAGTCCGGAAGGGATCCGTCATACAGAAGAATCGATCACACATAAAACGAAAAAGAAGTACGGAAGATGTGATTTTATATGGAGATATAATATAAAAGGCTCAAACACTCATATTACATGGTTAAAATTTATTACTTTGGAATCGTAATCACGATCCAATTCATCAGAGCTCTGATGAATTGGATCGTGATTATGATTCCAATGTAATAAATTATAACCATGGAATATTAGTGTTTGGGCCTTTTACATATATACAATACTAATCAGTTCACCTCAATCAAATCAATAAAACCACTAACACGCATGGGGTTACAGAATGTTAGAGAATATATAGAGAGAACAATAAAAGAACGAGAATTAAAAAGACAAAAGATAACGATTGTCATTTCATTTAGTTTTTTGGAGAATGAAGTTGACTGGGAAGCAAGAAGCTGGAAGAGATTTCCAATAGCGAGAAGTGGGATAGAAGACACTGTTAGCATAGAACTTACGGTTGCATGTGCCTTTTCAATTGTAAAATGATGAGACCTTGCCGTTAATCTGGTACTGCGATTGAATTTATAAAGTCTGCAGACCATAGAAGAAAGTTCATCAGAACAATTACCATGGAAGTATTTATAGAAACGGCACAACTTGCGCTCAAATATCCTTCGGAATGGTATGAATCCAAATCTGTTCCAACTCGTCACTTTCGCCATATTGTATCTTATCGCTGCATTCTCTACAGTCTACATCTGAGACACAAGCATTGCACAAGTGTAAGTGTTACGACGTGACAAGTTATCTGAAGATTTTTAAAATTATTTCAGCAAATCTTTTACGAATTAACATATAAAGTGAGTATTGAGCCACCCCAGTCCAGATATAACAGCAATACTCCATTTCTTTTCAGCACTAGCTCTTGTAAAGTGAGGCGTTCCAGGAAGAGTCAAATACTTTCTGGATTTAATTGATTAATTATTACTTTTTACGGCTTATCAACTCTTTGAAGGTTATGTAAAACCATAAGATCTTTTTAGAGTATGAGATATTTTTGTGGATAATAACTATTTATTGATATAAGTCCGACGAATTAACCTATAGGTTACAGGAGATAAGTCGGATCCATACTTTTCCCAGGGATATTTGCGCGTATGATAATAACGAATTCGACTGATACTGGAATTAAGCTTTCCGATTTTCAATTCGGAACCGTTATCCATTACACCAAGCTTACACCACCTGGTATTCCTAAATGATCACCCATCTAGGTACTGACCAGGCACGAGGTTGCTTAACTTCAATGATCGTATGAGAACCGACGTTCCAACTTGATATGAGCGTAAGATATTACATTCTGGAAGATGTCGCAGCACAGGCAAACAACCTACGCTCACAAGAAGACAGAAACCGCTTTCACTACTGAAGTGTCATTCGGTACTGTAGATGGCCCTCTTCCAACATCACTTATCGCGCTTCGTCCGTTTGGTTCGAATAATATTTAGCCCATCCGCCCGGGTGGATGGGGTCTCTCCTAGGTGATAACCCTCCTTCGGGAATCTAATAGGTTTATTGCCCGGCGCCTGGAAGGAGAAATGCCGAGGGTTCTTGCGCAATTTTTCCATGGTATTGCCGTTAAATCCAATTTAAACTGACCTTGTGTCACATTCGGTAGCGATGTGGGCGCGCAGAAAAAGACCCTATTCCAACCACACTCAAGACATGCACGTGGTTGTTGTAGAATCTTGCTAGAGGCATGCATGGACGTCATCATGCTGTAAGTAAACGATTCTAAACGGTTTGTGTTAAAAGCCATTGTGTCATATTTTCTCTCAGATGTGTTGTGTATACCATGTGTTCGGCTTCTACCATTACATGGTATTAATGTTGTCAAGAGTCTCATTTAAGGCAACAAGTACTGTGGAAAAAGAGTTGATGGTTCACAAAGGAATTGTGGCGAAGAGTGTTCGTCGGCATCACGAGAGTGGCGAAGAGTGTTCGTTGGAATCACGAAAGTGGCGAAGAGTGTTCGTTGGAATCACTAAAGTGGCAAAGAGTGTTCGTTGGCATCACGAAAGTGGCGAAGAGTGTTCGTTGGAATCACGAAAGTGGCGAAGAGTGTTCGTTGGCATCACGAAAGTGGCGAAGAGTGTTCGTTGGAATCACGAGAGTGGCGAAGAGTGTTCGTTGGAATCACGAAAGTGGCGAAGAGTGTTCGTTGGAATCACGAAAGTGGCGAAGAGTGTTCGTTGGAATCACGAGAGTGGCGAAGAGTGTTCGTTGGAATCACGAAAGTGGCGAAGAGTGTTCGTTGGCATCACGAAAGTGGCGAAGAGTGTTCGTTGGAATCACGAGAGTGGCGAAGAGTGTTCGTTGGAATCACGAAAGTGGCGAAGAGTGTTCGTTGGAATCACGAAAGTGGCGAAGAGTGTTCGTTGGAATCACGAGAGTGGCGAAGAGTGTTCGTTGGAATCACGAGAGTGGCGAAGAGTGTTCGTTGGAATCACGAAAGTGGCGAAGAGTGTTCGTTGGAATCACGAAAGTGGCGAAGAGTGTTCGTTGGAATCACGAGAGTGGCGAAGAGTGTTCGTTGGAATCACGAAAGTGGCGAAGAGTGTTCGTTGGCATCACGAAAGTGGCGAAGAGTGTTCGTTGGAATCACGAGAGTGGCGAAGAGTGTTCGTTGGAATCACGAAAGTGGCGAAGAGTGTTCGTTGGAATCACGAAAGTGGCGAAGAGTGTTCGTTGGAATCACGAAAGTGGCGAAGAGTGTTCGTTGGAATCACGAAAGTGGCGAAGAGTGTTCGTTGGCATCACGAAAGTGGCGAAGAGTGTTCGTTGGCATCACGAAAGTGGCGAAGAGTGTTCGTTGGCATCACGAAAGTGGCGAAGAGTGTTCGTTGGAATCACGAAAGTGACGAAAAGTGTTCGTTGGCATCACGAAAGTGACGAAGAGTGTTCGTTGGCATCACGAAAGTGGCGAAGAGTGTTCGTTGGCATCACAAAAGTGGCGAAGAGTGTTCGTTGGCATCACGAAAGTGGCGAAGAGTGTTCGTTGGCATCACGAAAGTGGCGAAGAGTGTTCGTTGGCATCACAAAAGTGGCGAAGAGTGTTCGTTGGCATCACGAAAGTGGCGAAGAGTGTTCGTTGGCATCACAAAAGTGGCGAAGAGTGTTCGTTGGAATCACGAGAGTGGCGAAGAGTGTTCGTTGGAATCACGAAAGTGGCGAAGAGTGTTCGTTGGAATCACGAAAGTGGCGAAGAGTGTTCGTTGGAATCACGAGAGTGGCGAAGAGTGTTCGTTGGAATCACGAAAGTGGCGAAGAGTGTTCGTTGGCATCACGAAAGTGGCGAAGAATGTTCGTTGGAATCACGAGAGTGGCGAAGAGTGTTCGTTGGAATCACGAAAGTGGCGAAGAGTGTTCGTTGGAATCACGAAAGTGGCGAAGAGTGTTCGTTGGAATCACGAGAGTGGCGAAGAGTGTTCGTTGGAATCACGAAAGTGGCGAAGAGTGTTGGTTGGCATCACGAAAGTGGCGAAGAGTGTTGGTTGGCATCACGAAAGTGGCGAAGAGTGTTGGTTGGCATCAGGAAAGTGTTAAGAAGATAGCAATCAGTTATCCAGGTTCAAATTCTGGCTGAGTTTGTTTTGTTCAGTTCTTCAGATGCTATTGAGCAATCAACCTAACAAGCTTCTGTACATGGGTGCCAGAACAGGGACTGGGTTGAATAGTAATAGTATATTGATTGTTTAGAACTACAAAGTACAGAAGGCTGTGGAGAGTCATTATCAACCACGTTCTGAGGGGTTACCAATAAAAGAAAAACATGTTTCTTCCTTCTTGGGGTTAGAGACCTATTGATATGCTGAAATATTTTTATTTAACACATTAGCCAAAATCTCTCCAGTGTCAATTACTATCGACTTTCTTCCACAGCCTAGTTAAACGTATATAGCACACATAAAAATAAAAACAGAAAATGCGTTTCCCTCATGAGGGTGGGGGGTGTATTGATGTAATTCGATATTTATATTTAAACACACGCTTTAAATCCTTCCAATGTCAATTTCTTTCGATTTTTTTTTCAAAACCTCTTCTTTTCTTCAATTTTCTTTTTACTGTTACATTGTACGGATTTTCATGCCTTAAACAGCATTGTTTTTGATTTTCTGATATAGAAATAAACTCTTCATATTTCTTTGCTTGTCGTTTTGTCATTGCTTTTGATAGAGGCGCCACATTGAATAAAAATTAGCTAGTAGCTGTCCAGTTGATTTGACTACTGTTACCAGCATGGAAGCGATTCTTCCCGAAGTACCTGCAATCTGATAAAAGAAGCATGTGTGAGTTTCTGCTGTATGACACCTGCTTGCACTCGTCTCTTTCGCACTAAAGGATTTTATCGTAATATGTGCAACTGCTTTGACTCACACGCTGCATAAATATAAGTTTTGCGATGTTACAAGATAACCGAAAACATTGAAATTTCTATCAGAATATTCTTTACCGCTTGGCATATATTTATAGTACATAAGTCGATATTTTCATTGTCACAGAAAGTGTTTCAATTTTTTTAATACACTTAAGTGCAGTATTAGACTAGCAGTTCTGTCTCGTCATTTCATAGCTGAAATTGCTAGATGCATCTATAAGTTCTGTGCTAACAGTTCTTTCCCTCGTAATTCTTACTTGTGGAAGTCTCTTTCCGCTTCTTGCTTTCCATTCAAATTTCACCTTCAGAAATTTAAATACAATATGAATCGTCATCTTCTGTCTCCTTGAATCCTGTTCCTTTACTGTCCTCTCTCCTTAATAATGGTTTTTCAAAGATTCTTTCACTCGAAGTAGCCTCTTGCGTCTTAGTGGATTTATCGCCTTGCTTGTGGTGAAATGATGAAAAAAGAATAATGGCATTTTTTTTTATTATACAAATAAAGATTAATGTGATGTGTGAGAATAATGTTTATGCTCAGATTATAAAATTATAGATATTTATTGGGATTTACTGAGCGTAGCATAGATGTCGCACAATGTCGTAGGTATGGGTTACCCACTGTGGCTCGAACTAACTGTTCAGTCGTAACTGGTCTAGCAAGATAAGATGACGTGCGCATATCGAAGATCCCGGATATTCATTGTCTGAATTAAACACATTAAAAAATTCAAACAAAGACACTTATGCTTAACATCAGAAAGAGACAGTTGACATTTCTAGAGCACATAATTAGGAAAGAAGGCTTGGAAAATTTGATACTCACACGGCAGATTGCAGCCTAGCGACACAGAGGACAAAAACGCATAAACTCCTGCGATAGCTTCAAGGGCGCATTGTGGTGCCTGGTTTGTGTGTCTACTCTACCACGGAGATATGTTAAAGAACTTGAGAAATTATCGAAAAACCAAAATACATAATCACAACACCTGACAAGCTAGGAGGTGTCGTCATTATGGACACCAACACTTATAATGAAAAAAAGATTGAACTTCTCTTTGGGGATTCATATACTTATGTGAAAATTCAAGAATATATATTTATCAGTGAGACATTAAAATTCAATGCGGTTGAGTAATGGATAGAGGCACGGGTTGAGGAATCGGAGAGCCGAGTTCGAATTCCAGTTGAATCAATTACATTCACTTACGCGCTAATACCTTTGAGAAAGGTATGAATCCTCTTCTTCTCTCCTCAGGAGGACAAACCGAGTTCTATAGCCTTGGATAGTAACTGGTCTACTGCAGAAAGAAATGGCAACCTACTGCGGAAAAAATCTGATCGTCAGTCATGTATCGAAAGATACATGATCGCCTAAGCGTGTATCACGCAATCGCACATAATTGACTGAAATCCATCAGAAAGTTTGTTACGGACGAAGAGAAATCATTGGTGAGACTAATATAAAAAAAAAACACCGAAACCTACATAGAATTTATGGCAACCCAAGACTCGCAATAGCTATATCGCTGAAGATACAAACTTCTTAGAATTATGTCTATAAAGAGTAATTCTGTTTCAGACATAAAGCTGCTAAATTTTAATTTTCCCTTAAACAGTGGTCCAGCAAAGATAGCAGGGGCTTCACAGTTCTAGTTTTTCATAGAAATAAGAACTGTCATTTCCACTCTTACGAAAGCTCATTTATTTTCATTATTTTGGCTTGAACCGACTTTGGCAACAGACCATATTTTGGAAACATTCTGTAAAGGTTAAACATCGTTCAAAATGTGTTGCAAGACAGGCAAATTTCTTTTTGCATAAAAGCAGTTACTCTTTATATTTTGGGACACTCGTCTAGAATCGAACTACAGATTAATTCCGTCTAACAGTGTAAACCTTTTCTCATTTACCAGACACCTCTTTTTATTTTAAGCTCACTCCATACATCAAGTGGAACCCGCATATACGATTCATCATTAAAGACACTGACAAATTGCTAGGCTCCCCGTACCGTTCAAAAAGTTACCTGTCGCCTGCCATTCTCGGTCTCTACGAAAGCCAGATCCGACCAAAAGTGGAGTATTTCTGTCACATCTCGGTCAGAGCTTCCCAATTCTCATTTTTTAGTTTCGACCGACTTCAAAAGCATTTGCGCGGCCTTGTAGGTGATTAATTACTTTGCGCCAGTCAATCCCTTTTACAGACGAACCTTGCTAGCCGCTCGCTACTCTATCCCTATTTTCATGGCAGATGTTCAGACGAACTACATTCCTTGCTTTCAACAGTCCAGTCCTTCACGTCTATCATTCGCACTGCCGCTGAGTCGACTCATCCTCATTATTCGATTTGTAAGGAGCATGTTTCACTCAAACATCTTCTTTTTTAGAACTGTTGGAATGTGAAACGGACTCCCTTTGGGATACTTCCCTGATCACTACAATCTTAACCTCTTCAAGCCGAGTATCAACCGTTATATATCCGAAATATTCGCATAATATGCAACCCATGTTCCCTCCGCATACGCCCCTACAATATCCCCGGTCAATAACCCTCTGCCTTAAGTGGCACTTAGCCCTTGTATTGGCTGAACAGACAAAACCAAAAATATGAGATATACTTGTGAGCACAACTTCTTTAAGGAATGGACGACCAGGAATTCCTTCTTTGAATCTATCGGACCCTTTTCCAATCAACCCAAGGGTGCCAGCTACATTTGGATTTATTTATGTCCTCATGTGTCACATTTTTGTGATTTCCTCTTCAAGATCCTTGTACTTTGATAGTTTTTGTTTCAATCTTCAAAAACACAATCTGCAGGGACTGGCATGTCAATAAGAAAGCAGATTTTGTTTTTGTTGTCTTTGCTCATGATGTCTGGGAGATTATTTTTATTGTTCTGTCTGTGTGTAATTTATTATTATTATTATTATTATTATTATTATTATTATTATTAATAATAATAATAATAATAATAATAATAATAATAATAATAATAATAATAATAACATAAATAAAAACAAAAAACTTCCAGGAATCTTTCTATCCCGAAGTGAGTAAATTAGTTTTGAAAAAGCACGTAGCCTTTAATTTTTAAATGAATCTTCGAAATCCAGAGGGTGGCGCCAAACATTTGGCGTATGGTAATGTCAATGCTAATGTAATGGTAATATTGGCCGTTTCCCTACAAGGAAATATTTGGTAGTTATTGATAAAGCAGCCAGTACTATTTTCGATTGAAATTTATAAAATCTTTCTGTTAAAACAAATTTTCAGGAAAATAGTAGCTGTTATTGCTCTTTGCAGTATTGATGTGGATTTCCTTCTGAAACGTTAGTTTGATGTAGTGTGGAATTTTGATTATGTCATTATTTTCTCTTTCAATTTATTTGTTAATGAAGTTGGTAAACCTCCAGTGATGTTGTTTCTGTTATTTGGTACAGTTCTTTGTTTGTGATACTGTAGCGCCAGTCTACGGTGTTCAGAGAGAGATTATCTTTGCCAAGGTCCTCAGGCTTCATTCGCTCAAAACCTTTTCTCACTATTGATCTTAGAAAGCGGTTGTATACAGTTGACAGTTTAAATATTTCTGAACGGGTTATTTAGTAACATGACTCGAGGTTCCAAGTCGATGTTTCGTAGCAATTTGCGGTTTTTGAGCGAAACTACCTCAGTTTCTTTTTCTCCTATACTCAATTTGCTATAACTGATCCAAACGCCATGTGAAGTGTTTAGTGTTTACTGAGTCCATATCCTGATTTTTTTTATAATGGATTCAGTGTAGGTGCCATCAATGCTTTCATTCCCATTGCAGATCATAATTTCTGTTTTGGAAAAGTTTAGGTTGAGTTCTATTTTTTGGTATAAGTTAGATTTAAGCTCTGAATTTCCCTGCTGGAGGGCGTACGGTTTACAGGGATATTTTAGAGGATACTGTCAACTTAAACTCATTATGTCGTGTAGTTCTTGGTCAGACATACTTCGCAGAAATGGACCAACTGAACAAATATAGCGATTTTTATCTAAAGATCTCTTCGTAGTCAAGCGAAGAACTTTTCGGCAATCGCTCGTAACTTCTGAACTTCTTTTGTAACGTGGGTTGGTGTGAGTAAAACGCCGTATTTGACATCGTATTTCGTTTTTTTTTATGGCTGTTTTTTCTTCTTTCATATTCTCTTTATAATTTGGCTTTTTTTATTTTGCATTCTCTAACGTGTATTTTGATTGTTTTCATCTTTTTTTTTCTTCATAAGAATGTTCTCTTTTACGCCTCCTTTTCTTTAGTTTCAATATCTTTATTTCTTTGCAAGCCTTAGTCTTTCCTTACTTATCTGTTCCAAACATATTTGCAATAAATCTTTTCCCGCTATTTCTGACTCGTATCGTTCTCCTATTTTTCAGTGTTACTCCCGACCGTCTTTGTTGTTTTTTCTACTATTCTCCCTTATGCTTCTCTTTTCCTGTATATAAAAAAAAACAAAATTGGATTCCTCCATTTATAAGTTTTAAATTCTATGAACGGGAAAAAGTTTCAGAACATTATTTCCGATAATGTTCCTATAGTTTATGTATCAATTAATTTACTAGCATTGTGATACCTAACAGTATTTTTAAGAACTTCGCATAATTCATATATTACTATTCATACAATAAATATTGAGGTTTTTGTATTGTAATGGTACTGGAATATTGTTAATAATTGGCCAAACAAATTTATAACCGTCTATATGCATGCGGTGTAATGGATGGAGCTTGGAATGAGAAATTGGTCATTCTAGTAGGGACGTTAAGTTCACATGCACACAATTACTCTTGGGAAAGGTAAGAAACAATCTCCCCCCTAACTAAGGGTTAACCAGTAGGACTTCTTTCCGAAAAAAATAGTTGTTATTCTCAAAAGAAATGGTTAATACAATATTAAGTTGGAAAAAATATAATAGTTAAATACTAAATTTGATTCCGTTTTAAATAACCCCCAAATGATTCATAAGTCGTAGAAAACAAATTTAAGCACTTATTTAGAAATCTAACTGTTTTGATCTTATATAAATCTCTTGGAACGTTGTAAAGTATTTCACTTAATGTTTTTTCTCCGTAGCGTTTTTACTAACAACCAATTAGAAAATTTGGCTTGTGATCATGCTAGTTGGCGACGTCTTCATAGATGCTATTCAAACTACAGAAGCAAAGTTGGTCCGGCAGGCAGAAAAATGGCGGCGAAGACGTCACACGCAGAGGTCTTCCTCTGATATCATCAAAGACTTTTTTCGGATGCCCTACTCGCTGTTCCCGTGTTGGTCGCATCAGACTCACAAGAAAACACCCACCATGAGGGGAACTTCATCTGAAAAGACGGTCTACAAAGAAGATAACGAGGACGATACTATGCCAATTTTCTAAGCGTAGCTATAATATGGCACAAGACCGAATGTATGGGGCACCGCGTAAGGATCAAACTCACTATTCGGTCGTAACTGATCTAGCTAGACAAGCTGGCTGGCCACTACACCACGTAAGAGCGTCGAAAATGATTTTCTAAGCGTAGCTTAGAATGGCTCAAGGCCAAATGTGTTGAGCACTTAGTGAGGGTCGTACTCGCTACTCAGTTGTAATTGCTCTAGAGAGATAAAATTTCTAACAATTACACCACGTCATGATATCGAAAATGATTTTCTAAACGTAGCTTAGATGTGGCTCAAGGCCGAAAGTGTAGAGTACCCAATGAGGATCGAATTCACTATACAGTTGTAATTACTCTAACGAGACAAGCTTGCTAACTATTAATCACGCTGAAGTTCCCTAAACGATGACCATGATATGTATTTAATTAGGATTTATTCCAAAATAAAAAAAATCATCAGTCACCCTGCTATTTCATTCTTTTTTGTGTGCTGTGTCTCCTCGAGATTTAGGCGATTAATGCTCTCCGCAACTTCCTGTTCCTTGTAGCTCTTAATAAATATTGATTTTCTGTTATTTCTCTTAAACACTGTTCCGCCATCCATTTACTCATGTTCACTAAGTATCTCATGCCCTGTACTCCTTGGGCCACTCTTGCCTTTAAACTGTCCTATGAGTATCAGATATCCCAAACCCTAACTCGTAATTATGTGTCCTAGAAATCTCAACTGTCTCTACCTGATAAAATCTATGTCTTCATTAGCAGTTTTCTGTAGAACTGTTTTGTTCCGTAGACATCAAAATGAACTCGTCCATTTTAAAAGAAAGAAAAACAGTAATTACGTAAACAAATTCTGTCCCTGTTTTTTTTTCTGATTTTTTGAATGTTCCGATATCCCGAAGGCAAAATCAATCTGTGAAAATACCAAAGAACTTCCAATCTTTAACCACTTAAGATGAGAAAATATTAGTGAAATCTCAGCACATCATTCAATCGCCTTGGAAAAGTCTGCTTTTATCAATATCTACAAAATACCTTGCATTATTATCCGATTAATGACCAGAATCACCTCACGCAGGTTAAAGAAATTTTAAGTGTAATCTCTCGTCAGTCACTTCAAGACAATACTTAATTACACTACGTTCGTCACTAACTACAAATTAGAAGACGGAGAATAAAACATAGACGATTCTAGAAATATATCTCGTCAGCCGTTCCTAAGTGGTATATTACCATTGATTTAACAGCTCCTTCAGATAATTTTCTAAACGTCAGCTGCAATATTAGATTTATCGCGATTCACGGAGGCAAACACTAGAGGTCTGAATCGACTGTTCATCAGGAAACTTGATCTAAGAAGAGCTGCTAAGTGGTGACCCGATACGTACTGGGTTCACTGAAAGAGATACTAAAGTAGGATGTGTACTTAGTGTCACCTGATAATGTAAATAAACTAGAAAATACACGGATTGATGTAGAACGTATACACAAGCACACCAAGTGCTGAAGCAGGCATCGAAAGATGCTGAATTCACAAACTTAAAACTGCAATGAACCAAGATAAACTTAACGTGTACAGTCACTGCACAAACGGATGAGAGCTAGTTATAGTAACGTTTAACCAAAGAGGAGATCAAGAAAATATCTCAATAGAAGATCGAATGTTCGATAAAAAAATCTGAAACCACATACCTTCGATACGGCTGACGTTACTTTAACAGAATCCAGAAAAGAATAAACATTATTTTTAATACAAAAAGTTTAGTGTAAGACGGTACTAACATTACAAAATAATCAGGGGTGTTTACACTATTACACGCATTGGTAAGCAAAAAGGAATACTGACGTTAATACACTATTTCCTCAACAAGTAGTAGTGCTTACATTAATCAAAACATGTTGGAGGCGTTGAAAAAATATTCTGATCTGGGGCCGAACATGTGAGCAACGAAGAAGTTTTAGAGAATATGCAAACAAAAAGGGCACTTACACTTAACACTAGGAAGAAACGGTCAAAATTTCTAGGGCACATAATAAGAAAAGAGTGCTTAGAACATTTGATACTCACAAGACAGATTGACGACAAGAGGGACAGAGAAAAGCGATGTAAAACCTACCGAGCGAGCTTGAGTAAATAGATGTCGAGACATGGTTTAGAGAAAAAGACAACAGGTATGAAGCGTTACAAATGACAGAGACATTGTGGAGAACCATGATCGACTACGTTGAAATCTTAATCTTCTAGAATGCTGCGAGATTAAGATAAAGGAAAGAAGTGAATAGATTAAGATTATTTACATTATTCGGACTGTTCACAACGTTTCGGCAGTTGTACGCTCCGGCCTTCTTCAGGTGATTGGAGGTAGATTTTTCTAGTTCCACGTGACATACCTCTTCCGGATATCTCATCTATCTATTTCCCTTTAACTCAACCCTCCAAGTGTTCACCACTCCTATAGCCTGTTACTGAACTCACTTGAAATTTAAACGTTGTGAATATGACAATGAAGATGAGGATAACTGTCCGAATAATGTAAATAATCATAATACCTCATCTCAGAGATATAGACAGTTTAAGAATAATTTGGTTTTGAGAAAGAAGCAGTTGAATTTTCTGGGGCACGTAATGAGGAAGGAGGGCAAGGAAAATCTGATACTCACAGGATTGAAGGAAAGATGGACAGCGGAATGCAGTGCGAAACATACATGATGAGCATGAGTAAATGGATGGTAGAACACGGTTTTGGAGAAATGAAAAAACTTATTAAGGGTTACAAAGGACAGGAAGATGTGGAGGACCGTGATCGCCTATGTCTTAAAGGGACATGGCACATAAAAGAAAGAAGACATGATCTGCATGTAAATAATGGTAAGAAAACGTAATGTTCTAAATCACTTTTAGAACGAGAGAGAGAGAGAGAGAGATGAGGAGGAGAGAGAGGGAAGGTGGCAGAGAGAGGGGAGGGATAGAGAGGGGCTGGTTATAAAGTGAGTGAGAGAGGAAGGAAGAGAGCTTAGGAAGAAGAGAGTGTGAGTTATTGCGGTTACTCCCCAGAAGCCTTTCAAATATTATTAAAAGCTGGAAATCAGCTAAGTTATCAGTGAAGATGTTCATAGCATACGAAATCCGTGACTATTTTTTTTTTTTTAATTAGATCCTAAGCGTACTTGGTTCGTAAATACTGATATGAACTGTTCCAGATACAAAATTTTATTACGGCTTTCAAAACGTGCTGAAAGCCAAAATAAAATTTTGTATACACTGCAAAATCCGTGAAATTATTACTATTAATAGGTTTTTGAAAACAAATTAATCATCTTTCACCAGCATTTTGCAATAAGAAGAGACTATACTCTCATCATAATTTAAAAAATAAAAATTTAAAAAGGCAGAAAAATGTAACATAATTAAGATCGCTAATTACATTATTCGGACTATTGTACTCGTCTTTGTCACCATGTTTATCACAACGTTTCGGCCATTGAACGCTCCGGCCTCCTTCAGGTGCTTGGAATGTCGAACTGAAGGCTGGAGCGTACAACGGCCGAAACGTTGTGATAAACATGGCGACAAAGATGAGGATAACAGTCCGAATAATGTAAATAGTGTACATAATACCTCATCTCAGAAATATAGACAGATATTTAAGATCAGTATACACGTTATGATGCAAAGAATATCGGTTGGGAACGAGAAATCGGAGAGTCTTCGAATTCCAGTCGGGTTCGTTACGTTAGCTTACGCGAAAATACGATTTCTAAAGCTATGACTCCAACTCTTCTCCCCTGCTTATGGATTAAACAGCAAGACAGACTTGATCGTCTAGCTTTCGTTGGAAACCATTCTACCTAGTCAGTCATGAATCGAAAGAGACATTATCGACTAAGCGTGTGCATGTGTGTGCAACATCTGCTTTACACTTGAATACATCAGAAGTCTGAATCGAATTTAGTGTCACTCAGGAACATTTGATCTAAAAAGAGTTGATCTGTGGTGACTCAAATATATACTGGACCCCCCCCCCACTGATACGAATGCAAGCTTTATACTTGGTTCCCCAACAGGATAGAGAAAGGTGTAGGTGCCCCCCCCCCCGAGTTTTAACCAAGAATGTATCATTATAGTCACTGTACGCAAAACCGAGCCTCAAATTATTTTGTTGGCTGCGCTAACACTGAACAGGAAGGCAGCCTAGCTGAACTTAGTATAGGTATTCCTCAGCGATTTCTTAAATGATAGTTTAAGTCGCGAATGAAAAGTTGTTTTCTTCTAGATCTTTTTTGCATTAATGCAGGCATCCACCAGGGCTCTGTACGTGGACCAATGTTATTCCTAATTTTCACCAATGACCTTCCCGGTGACTTCAACTCTCAGCTCAGTATCTATACTGGTAACACAACTATTTAATCCTATTTACTCAAATTGGCAGTTGATCAGTTTTTAAATTGACCTGGAATCTTCTGTTACCTGGGTCAAAGAATGGATTTTTAATTTTGACGTCTCCAAAGAAACAAAAAAAAACCCCTGCTTTCTGCTAATCATATGGTAGACTCCATTCTGCCTTCCATCAGCATGGCTGATGCTAACCTCCAGGAGAGTGACTCGTTTCGCCTTCTCTGGCTAATGTTCTCTGCTGACATGAAATGGAGAGAATCAATTGCTTGGTCTGTGGCTAGGAAAGTTGTTTCACTGTGTCATGTTAACAGTTATTCTTTCCAGAACTACCTTATATATTTATAAGTTTTCCATTCGTTCATACTTTGACTATTGTTGCCATTCGTGCCCTTGATATATATTTATAGATACTTAATAAAATCCAAAGAAGAATTTGCAATGATATTGGTCCTGAACTATCATCCCGGCTTCAGTCATTTTCCTACCGCCGTAACGTAGTTTCTCTCTGTCTTTTCTGTAGATATTCACATAGTAATTATTCTGATGAACTTTCTCTATGGTATCTAGTTTCTATGAATATCTCATTATTTTAGAGTTGAATTGGCTTGGTGTGACCGTAAGTTCTTTGCTAACATTTGTTTCTATTGCACTTCTTGCCTGTGGAACACTCTTCCGGCTTCTCGCTTTCCAGCCAACTGTAATCTTCAAATTTTAAATGCAATGTCAATCGTTATCTACTGTTTACTTGATTCCTCTTCTTTTATTGTTCTCGCTCCTTAAACATGTTTTCTTTTTCTCATTCTTTCACATTCAGTAACCTCTTGTGTCTTAGTGGCTTTATTGCCTTTCTTGGGAGTGAAATGATTAAAAATAAATATATGCCCATACAAGACAACAAGAAGTGGAATTTTGGTTTCCCTCACATCTTGAAGAAACAAAGAAAAGCTATATTATCTCAAGCTCGACTTTAACAGAGTTCAAAAATGAATAAACAATACTTTTTACGTAAGAAAAAAATATCGTATTGTATTTTTTCGGATATTATACAGTAATCGTTATAATATTTCTGTGTAACTTTCTTCGTACACTTTTATTTCTAGATTTTCTTTCATGTTAATTTTGGTGTGCATGGTTGATAAAAACAAGGTTATCTTGTGTCAATTATCTTTATCGGTCTTTGTTTTAGGTGTCGTTTCAAATATTGCTTTTCTAGCTAGAATGCCTGTTTCTCATAATATTGCTTTTCAAAACAGAAGTTATGAACAAACATGGAAATAAACATAATATTTATATGGTAACAAATTGCAAATTGGAATTACCAAAATCAAGTAAGCATAAAAATTTAAATATCTGGTAACCTTTTTAAGAGTGAATTAAAAGTGCAACTTCGAAATCCAAGAGTGCATTAGGATAGTAAAAGGTCCTCTCCAAATGCTAAGTAAAGTACTAAGAAACAGGAAAATATCATTAGAAACGAAGAAAATAGTAGTGAACAGTTACAATATGGGGGTGAATGTTGGAAAATATTCACAGATGAAGAAGAGACTTGAAGCAACAGAAATAAGGTTCTACAGAAAGATGCTGAGGATACCATGGACCGAACATATGAGCAACGAAATTTTTGAGAAAATGGATACAAAAAGGACGCTTATACTGATCATGAAAAAGAAATAATTAAAATGTCGCGCGCACATGAGAATGAAAAAGCTTGTATAGTTTGACTCTCACCGGACAAGGTGAGAAAATGGCGCATAACCTACCAAGCGGGCTTGTGTAAATATTTAGCAAGGCGAGGTTAAGATAGATAGCAAAAAGAAACAATTTGATTAGAGTTACAAAAAACAGAAGATTGTGTAGAGCCATTATCGCCAAAGTCCTGCAGGGGCACGGCACAAAAAAGATGAATTGCAGCCACTTGACCCACAACCAAGTTTGGCGCAAGCAGACAGGTCAAATCTATGATCAAAAGCAGAGAAGAGAAGGCGGTCGTTAGTTTCTTGTAGATAGTTTTGTATTCACATTGTAAATACTCATTGGGGTAGTTTTTAGAATAGTTATTTTTTTCCCTGACCCCACAGACAATGAATTATAAATATGGGAACTAGTTACTATTTACATAGAGACAGTGAGGCATTATGGTGTTTGGAGTAAGAAAGGTACGTATGAATGTGTTATTTTGGTGTATGGAATATTGTTCGTACGATTGGGTCAGTGATTCCGGCTAGCTAAGTTATAGTTAAGACAGAAGAAGACCATCCTTTCCCCAACCCCCATTAGGCCTTGTGCCACATTTCTGTATAGCACAGAATAAATAATGTTACTATTACTACAAGCTTCGAGGACGTTTTCATCTGTATTACAAGCCTGGTGCTCGATAAACAATGACTAACTTTCTGGATCTCAATGACTTTAGAAAGATTGCAAATGACTTACTCATAATTGCAAAATATACTTAAAGAAAATGTTGGAAAAGTTTGGGACGCTGAATTTGAATTCTTGTGAACAAAAATAAATCGTTTTACACTTACCATATATATATATATATATATATATACACAAAAATGATGTCTCATAACTCATAATTGAATATTCTAAGAAAAAGAATCTTTATCTCATTTTTGCGCGCACAACTCTATTATCCAATAATCTTGGGTGTGACGATAAACTACGTCAGGCAGCAAAGCCTCAAATCTGGAGATGCGGTGGTTGAGTGTATTTCTGAAAGCGTGAAACCACCTCTTAAATTGCTGTTGTTCCCAGTTCCACCCTGACCCGGGTGGTAGCACCTGTTAGGGTCCCAGCTATGTGCAAATAGTGAATCCCTAAACAAAAACAAAACACTATGAAAATATAAAAATACATTTTTACATAAAAAATACCAGCAAGGTGTTTTAGAACAAAATGGTAGTATTACCAACAATACATTTTATAGCAAAGTGACCAGCAATATATTTTATCTGTAGTAAAGGCATACCATTGCGTTCAAAATATATTTAGTTGAAGCCATAAAATTGTGTTCAAAATATTTAGATTTCGGCATTAAATTACCCACATAGACGTTGATATGACGGTAAACAAAACCAGTCAGTCTGGGATCCAAAGCAAACACGTTTGTTGATAATTTTTTAATGCCATGTCTTTTCAGGCCGTACGTGATCACATATTTCTAATCTTTATTAACTGCCATAACTTATTTGAAAAGAAGTTAGGTGCTTTCCCGTGGCCATTTTCACAAACTTGAATTTAGAATAATCTTTCGCCTTGACTGGTAGCCACCCAAACGAGAAAGCCTAGTCTTCCTTGATATTTAATCCATATCTTGGAGAGAGAATAGAGTGAAATTGAACGCAATAGATACGACTTCGCTTTCGGCGACGATAACCGGTACTCTACTGAAACAAATACACTAGCTGCATAGTGCAGTAGATCTTGTTTATTAATCAAATATTATCTACATAATAAAGTAGATCACACTACCGATGTTGTAAATTGGATTTGAATTTGTAATAAGCATGCAATTATTTTCATATGAAGATGGAAACGCTTCTGTGTGTGCAACCCTGAGCAAAGCCGTATTTTTGTGTTGCATCAATGCCTACCCATACTCTCCGTTTTTCGTTAGCTTATATCGTTTTTTATTTCTGTTTCCACTCACTCCTGGGGACTTCCATATTCCCTGTATATATATATATATATATATATATATATATATATGTATGCATGCTTAAGCGTGTAACTGATTATGTATTTGGCGTTGGTGTATTTCTGTAAATAGATAATATTTCAATTCGCTGGGGTTATCTTTTGTGAATTATTTGCAAACATTTATTTCACAAACTCGTCTTTCTCAACTAGCAAATCAATTACTTCTTGTTTCTACCTTGTTCTGTGTATTTCAATAGAAACATGCGTAGGTGGTGAACTTGCGTGAGGAAGTCTTGTGTGTGTGGATGCTTGTGCATGTGTATGTGTGTACTCGCGTCTGGATTTGACTATCTGTGTCGAATGTCTGGTAACCCTGCATGCGTGTGTGTATGCCCATCACAACTTGGTCTATCCATTATCCCTTTCACTTTCTATCGGTCAGTTATTCAGTTTCATTCGTTCTTTCTTTCTTTCTTTTTCTTTCTTTCTTTCTTTTTCTTTCTTTCTTCCTTTCTTTTTCTTTCTTTCTTTCTTTTTCTTTTTTTCTTTCTTTCTTTCTTTTTCTTTCTTTCTTTCTTTTACATCTGTCAGTACACATTACTTGAGTAACTTTGGGCGCCTCGAGGTGGTGCAATGGTTAGCAAGCTTGTCTCGCTAGAACTATTACTACTGAGTAGTGAGTTCGATCCTCACTGGATACCCCATACTTTCGGCCTTGTGCCGCATTTGAGCTACCCTTGGAAAATAACTACTTGAGTAACTTTTGCGGAAGTCGATTGCTCAACGTGTTGGCACAATGTTAGCAATTAATTATTCCCATTTGTTTAAATTTTCTGTGGCTATTAATAGCAACGAATCATTAAAATTCTATATAATAACCTATAATAATAATCGCTTCTGTATTTCTCTTTTTTCCTGACCTCAAAAAGAAAAAAAACAGAAAGACAACAGTCATAAATATTTTTTATGTAATTTCATTATATGATTTTAAAAAATGCAATTAAAATATATTAACATCGACATTTATAAAAGCCTGTGTTTTTCTTTCGTGTTCTTCTTTCGCTTTCCCTCTGCTAAATCCTAATTTCTTTGCCTTGTTTTCCTTTTCATCCTCATTGGTCAACCGCCGTTACGTCACTTGCATACCCATCGACTAATTTAGTTTCTTCATTCCTTATTCGTTCGCCTTATCTTTCTTTTCGTCCTTTCTTCCTCCGCATATTTATTTGATCGTTCATTCATATATTGAATTTGCTGTTTCGTAAACCCCGTTCGTTTCCGTCGACGTGTTGTTCTTGCAACATCGGCAACAGATTCTTCTATAGTTCACAACATCTACCATTCAATGTCTTACTGCAGATTCTTTCTTATCTTAAGCCGGGAGTAACTGTTTCTTTCATTGCATTTTATTTCTGTTTTCTTCTCTATTTTTTCGGTATATTTCTCCTTCTTTGCATTATTCCTTCTCCTGTATTCCTTGCATTCGTATCTTCTTTTCCTACAGTTTTTTATCTTCAGAATTATTCTTTTTATTCAAAGAGTTTCAAACTTTTATTTTTCGTTCAGTATTTCATTGTTGCTTTCTTTAAAATAGTTCTTTCTTCTTGCATTTTCTTTCCCTTTCCTCTCTTCCCGTTTTTCTTTCTTTCTTTCTTTCTTTCTTCTTATCAAACTTCATTCCTTCCCTCCTTTTATCTGCGTATTTCTCCTACTATCCATCTTTTCCTTCTCATTTGTTACGCAACGTTTATTTTATTTTTCGTTCTGTCTTTTATTTGATCTTTAAATTTATTTTTATTCCAAGAGTTTTCAAACTTTTGCTTTTCGTTCAGAATTTCATTCTTGCTTTTTTTCTGAATAGTTGTTTATCTTTCTTTTTCTTTGCCTACTTCACTATTTTTTTGTCGCTCTATCTTTTATTTTTTCTTTATTCTAAGAATTTTCATTCCTTTGTTGTTTTTTTTTGTTCAGTATTTCATTCTTGTTTTCTTTTATTTCATTTTGAATAATTCCTTTTCATTTTCTTTTTCTCCTTTCTTTCTTACTTTTCCTTCCATTTCCTTTTTTCCCCTCTCTATCTGCTTCAACTTTTTATCTTTCTATTTATTTATTTTAATAAAATAATTTTTCCTTCATAAATATTTACCTACCTATATTTTTCTTTCTTCTTTTTTTCTTTATTCTGCGCTCAGTTTTCTCGATTTTCTTCGTTTCTATTCTCTTTCTTTTTTATTAGCTTTTCCACTTCCTTCTTTTCCCTCTCCATGGTCGCTTACTTTACTCTCCATTTATTTCCTCTGTCGGTATCTAAATTCTGCTTTCTTTATTTTTTCTTTCATTCTTTCTTTTCTTTTCTTTCTTTCTTTCTTTCTTTCTTTCTTTCTTTCTTTCTTTCTTTCTTTATTTATTTATTTATTTATTCTTTCTTTCCTTTCTTCCTTTCCTTCTTTCTTTCTTCATGTATTTACGTATTTTCTTCGTGATTTAACATACTTTTATTTATTTATATATTTAATTTTTAAAAAATAATTTCGCCCCAAGTAAGGCAGTAAAGCCACTATGACACAAGGTGTTACTGATTTTGAAAGAATAAAAAAAGAGTAATATTATTAAGTAATGTGAACAATAATGGAAGTGGAATAAAGAAGACAGCAGATAATGATTAACATTTTATTTATTTATTTATTACAGATTATTTGTCCTTCATAAAAATGTTCTTCCCATATTTTTCTTTCTTTCCCTACTTTTTATTTCTTTTTCTAAATATCTTGGAAAGTTTCTTTAATTTCGTTTTAGTTCTACTGTATATACTCGCGTATCATGCGACCTTTGAAGACCTAATTTTGAAGCTAATTTGACTACAGTAAATGGATTTATAGTTTGGTCAACGGCGTAACCAGGGCGAGCAGTACTTACGCTAATTTTATATCTCGTGTATGATACGACCCCCTTAAAATTAGCTACAAAATTACGTCTTCAAAAGTCACATGATGCGTAAGTATATACGATACATCTCCTCCATTTTTTCTTCTTTGTGGTCGCTTATTTTTCACTTCATTTCTTTCGTCTGCGTTCAATATAAACTTATGGAGCCACCAAACACGTTACATTTTTCTGTCTATTCCGCCATTATTTTTAATATTATTAGTTTGCTAGTATTTATCTGTTATTATTATTTCAATCGATTCTTTATCCGCCTTCCAAAAGTGACTTCGAGTCAATTGATTCTTAATAAATCTAATCTTGACTTCATTGTTCTCGACTCGATATATCGTTTTATTTTTCAGTTTGTTCAAATAATTTTATTCGTTTCCACCTTTTAGTCGTCACACTTCTTGTGAATTAAAATATATTCCTCCATATTTTTTGTAAATCGCTAACATTTCATTTCTCTCATCTTTTTTTATGTGCCATGTCCTTTCAGGACTTAGGCGATCATGGCTCTCCACCTCCCTCTATACCTTGCAGCTCTCAACAAGTTCCTTCCCTCTGCTTCCTCCGCCAGACCACGTTCTGTCATCCACTTAAGCCCGCTAGGTATGTCGCTGTTTTCCCTTGTCTCTCTTTCCTCCGTTCGACCCGTGAGTATCAAATTTTCCAGGCCCTCCTTCCTTATTATGTGTCCTTTACCTCCCTCTTTCTGATATTACGTATAAGCCTCCTCCTTGTTTGCAACCTCTCTAAGATCTCACCTTTGCTCAGATGCTCGGTCCATGATATCCTTAGCATCCTTCTGTAGGACCACATCTCCGTCGCCTCGAGTCTCTTCTCCATCGTCCAACATTCGTTCTCGTAAAGAAGGACAGGTGTCACGGAACAGTTCAGACTTCTTTTCTTTGTTACCAAAGATATTCTCCTGTCTGTCCAGTTCAGTTAGACATTCTCAGAAGGTTACCCGCATCGACAAGAACCTGATGAAGGTCGGAAGGCATGACGGTCGAAACGTTGTGCTAATAACAACAAAGAGGAGGGTAATTGTCCGACTGTAAATAATGTAAATGATGATAACTCTTCATCCCAGAAATGCAGAGAGGAATGACTGTTTTAACGCATTTTCATATAGGTAAAAAATAACGTCTTATGTAGGAGCGAATAAAAGCACATATATCCTTCTCTAAACAATACTAACTACAAAGCACGCACGCGTGGTACGCACAAACACATCCCATCCCCCCCATATATATATATATATATATATATATATATATATATACACATATAAATATATATATATATTGAAACCCAGAAGATGTGTTGGAACATAGACACTACGACAAATTCCTAATTGGAAAAAGGAAGTTTGTGTCAATAGCCAAATACCCCAGCTTCCAACTTGACTTGACCGGCTTGATAGCTACAATACATTAGATACATGAGTTTTCTAAATAAGTTAAATCGTAACACTCCTAAAATAAAAAAAAAAGATTAAATTTTCCTTAATCGCAACATCACAAAATATCAAATTTGTCTGGACTTATAAATCAATTTCTAAAAAGTTGTTCTTGGCATCGCTTGATAATGAAACGGTACTTTGTATTTTAAGTTTAAGATTGAATTTATGTTTTAGTTTTGAAGCATGAGAATTTCGGTGTTTCGATGATAATATATTTACAAAAAACAATAATAATATTATGCTCTACTGTTGTATCGAGCAATATTTAAAAAAAAAAAAAATAAATGCAAAGAACTCTGAATTATAAATCTCATTGTTCTTTCCTATTATTTTAATATATATATATATATATATATATATATATATATATATATATATATATATATGTTTTTTTAATATGGCAACACCGAATTTCCCATGTTTTAAAACTGAAACTTCAATTTCAGAAATTGAGTTTTCAGTTTTAAAACATGAGAATTTTGTTGTTGCGATGCTAATATATTAAAAAAAAAAAACAATTATACATGCTCTACTGTTGTATCGAGCACTGTTTTTTTTAAATAAAAATAAATGCTAAGAACTCTGAATTATAAATCTCATTGTTCTTTCATATTATTTTAAATATATATATGTATATGTTCAATAAGTCGAGAAAAGGGCAATTGACTTATCTCATTGACCAACTTCAGATTTTAGCGCCAAAAAGCTCGTCAATAACAGATCTTCGAAAACACTATTGAACGTATTATTAGATGATACATTTATAATCCTCAGACAAACACCTATCAGAAATTTCAAATTTCTACTGCGTTAGATTTTCGTTAAAAGCCTAACACCATTTAAAATTAGAAACATTTGAATATATTCTTATTATGTATTATATAATATCGTTTTATTCAAACTTATCGATTATACATATATATATATATATATATATATATATATATATATATATATATATATATATATATATGTATATATATATATATTTATATATTACGTCATTCACAGACAGTACTGTTTCGCTGTATCACAGCTCCTCAGTGCGACTAGACTTCCGAATGCCTCAAGCCAGGATTGAAACGCAACTAATTTAGTGTCAGCCAGATCTATCTTCACTCTGTATAGTTACACAACTAAATCAAGCGTATTGTTTTTACAAATGTAAACAAATGCCCATCAGCCAAAGTGCTCCATTCATTTTACTGAAGAGCTTGGCATTAGTGCAGGTGGCTGTTGTTTATAGAATTAGCTTATCACTCAACAGTGCTCGATTGAAATGTATTTTCTAGAGCTAAATTATATCATTCACAGACAATACTGTTTCGCTGTATCACAGACACATTAGGATAGATAAATAGATAGATATGAATAGGCTTAGATAGATAGATAGATAGATAGATAGATAGATCGATAGATAGATAGATAGATAGATAGATATGAGCAGAATAGGATAGATAGATAGATAGATACATAGATAGATACGAACAGACTGATATAGATAGATAGATAGATAGATAGATACGAACAGACTGAAATAGATAGATAGATATGAATAGACTGAGATAGATAGATAGATAGATAGATAGATAGATAGATAGATAGATAGATACGAACAGACTGAAATAGATAGATAGATAGATAGATAGATAGATAGATGGATAGATACTGTGCCAGATCATAATATAAAGAAAAACAATAATACACAGAAAATGTGTATTTTAAAAAGAAATTATAAAATTTTTGCAAGAAAAACAATGAAAACCTTCAACAGGGTATATGTCCTTCATGCCTGAAGCAGGTGCTTGTCACTTATGCTTTCTACGAATCCCTGGTTTTGTCGGCCACTTTGGTTTCCATATTGATAACACCTCAGATGGTATTTACCTATCGCACAATGGTGGCAGAATATGAGACAGGTTTAACGTGGTGATTCAATACGAGTACATATTAGCCGATGGTAAAAATTACCGTGTCTCGGTAATGCAATAAGGAAAGTGCTGCTGCAATATTAACAACCTTTACAAAACAAAAAAAAACTAAAAAATACACAGCCGACACTTCTTTAATTAATTGGTCCACTGGAGAGGGACAGATGATTTTTTTTTTTAAAGTTTGTAGACTAGCATTCATGAGACTTTTCACTGGGCACAATATTCACCAGAATCGAAAAATATAAATTTCTTATCATTTTAGAAGGGACCCATTTTATATTATAAATACAGCGTCAAATCGACGCCTAACTTATTAAAACGTTATCTGTATTAGATTTTATTTACTGGCGTCAAATTTGAAACTGTGTTTACGTATTTGTGACTGGGTACTATACTGATGGTATATTTTTCCTAATTCGTAATATTACGCAGTTATTAATGACACAAGTACAGTTTCAAACTTAACAATTGTAAATAAAAACACAGTACAAACAACTCTTTTAAAAAAGGAGATATATTTTATACTGTATTTTATATCATGAAAAGAACCCTCTTCTAAAATAATAAAGGAATTCATATTTTTTCGTTCTGGCAAATATCGAGAAATGTCGAATGAATTCTAATCAACAAGAAATATTAAAAACTCCTTTCCTCTTTTTGACGAGCATACTAGTTAATTTAAATACTGCAGAATAGAGAGCGGGGTACAACAGATACTACACCTTGATTCTCGGTCGATCTTGGCCATTTCGTTCACCATACCTATCAAAATGTTTCAGCTATTTAGTGTTCCTTTCTGGTTTGCGGCCACATCCCGTTGAAACACCAGTTCCTTTAAGATCACCGAAGCAACGTCGGGCCTGGTACTAGATGAATGACTGCTTGGAAACACCAGGAGCTGTAAGCTTGGATGTGTGGGTGGTGTAATGGTTAAATGCTCGGAATTGTTAATCGGAGTGCCGAGTTCCAATTCACGTTGAGTTCGTTATATCCACATAGTCGCAAGTAACATTGGGAAAGGTATGAATCCAACTCTTCCCCCAGCTATGGGTTAATTAGTAATACTTGTATCAGTAAATAATTATTAACAAAGAAATCTTACAATCTAAAAATATTTTCTTGCTTTAAGTAAGCTGTCATTGATTGAAAAGCCATAAATAAAAGAATAAATCAATCGAGTCTTCCTCTCGAAGACGCTCCGCTATGGGGACTCAATCAGGAAATATAGAAGACCACGTGTTACAGTTGAAATGATTGTGAAGTCGTCGGCCAACGAACTGGGTTGTGAGGCAAGAAGAAAACCCCAGCTGGAACACGTACAGCCAGACTCGTGGTCTTGTTCAGCAAGATTTATGTTGACCGTGACAATGAACCTGAGGCACTGTTTGAAGTGCGGTAACAGGACAAACCCCTTGTCGACCACGCTCCTTTAGGACATTTTCTCTTCCTACATTCCTTCTTCTTTTTCTTCTTTTTTGTCATCTTTTTCTGTCTTATTCTTTCTTTTATATTATTTTTCTTCTTTCCTGATGCTCCTGTTCTTTCTTTCTTTGTTACTTTCTTATTTTCCTTCTTCTTTTACTTTTTCTTCTTCCTTTCATCATTTTTCTTTTTTTTCTTCATTTCATGGTTCCTTTCCTTCCTACTTTTTTCTTTCTTCCTTTAATTCTTTCTTTCCTTCTTTTTTAATTTTATTCTTCTTTTATTTCTTCTTTTACTTCCTTTTTTCTTTAAGTCCTTCTTTCTTTCTTAAATTCAAGCTTCCTTCCTTCCTTCTTTCTTTCTTTCTTAAATTCATGCTTCCTTTCGTTCATTCTTTCTTTCATCATTCTTTTTCTTTCTTTCTTTTTTAAGGTCTTTCTTTTTTCTTTCCTTCTTAAGTTCATTATTTTCTTTCTTTTATTCTTATTTTTTCTTTCTTAAGTTAATTTTTGATTTTCTTTCTTCTTTTCTTTCTTGTTTGCTTTCTTTACATCTTCCTTTCTTTCTTCCTTGCTTGCTTTCTTTAATTCTTTCTTTCCAGTCCTTCTTTCAATTTACTCCAGCATTTGTTGTTACGTTAGCCTTTGTATATAGACTCAACTTTAATCTTATTAATATTTATATACAATATATGATTACTTATATGATGAATGCTGCTATCGTATGTTTGTCATCATAAAGATACAGAAAATAGATTATAAATTCACGTTTGCTTTTGCTGTATGTGATACGGGATTTTATGATTATTGGATTATCTAACGTCGTCTTTGTTTGCATCTCTGAGGTTTAACATGCCTAAAAGCGACGTAGGGATTTTCTTTTTAAAGTCTAACAATGGCTCTACTTGTTAAGGATCTTTCTTTGTTTCGGATTTAAAATGAACTTTTCTATGGTAAACCTTTTATTTTAAATCTATGTAATCAATTCTGAAGAAAAAGGAAATGAAAAGCATTATTCCAAACATTATACTGGATACAATAACCAGTAGTGATTTCTGGAACAGCATTCATTCAGGTTATCAATATTTTTATATGTCAGCATAATTATTGGTATTTTAAATCAAATGTATTGAGAAAATTCGCTGCCATTGTTGAAATTGTTTTTACCTACTAGCTTTGTTTCTTTTATTCTCAGATTATGTCAGTAACGAGATGGGTGACCGCTTGAGAATATCAGATGCTGTATGCTTGGGTTTACAGATGGTGTAATGGCTTGGAATTTTTAAACGGATAACCGTGTTCAAATCCCAGTTTGATTCGTTTTATTTACTTATGCGCAAATACCCTTGATAAAGGTATGAATCCACCTCTTCTCGCTCAGATATGGGTCAATTAGTAAATTTAATTGTATCAGTAAAACATTATCATCTCTAAGAATTTTTAGATAATAAATTAAATAACCCATAGAGGTTGCTTTTACCTACAAGCTTTGTTTCGTTTATTCTATGATTGAATTTAATTTTCACACATATCTCAGCTCAATTTGTTATATGCATTTTACGTTTTATTTTTTTTTCCTTTTTTATTTTTTTGTTTGGTGGTATATCAAACTCTAATGGGTTATTTAATGCGGAAATCTAAATATTTTATACGAAACTTAATTCTATTTTCGAAGATAATAATGGTTTACTGATACAAGTCTTACTAATTGACACAGCTGGGGGAGAAAATGGGTATTCATACCTTTCCGAAGGTATATTTGGTCGTAAGTGTATAAAACGAACCCAACTGAAATTGGAACACGGCTATCCGATTAAAAATTCCGAGCCATTACTCCACCCGCAAATCCAAGCATACAGCACCTGATATTTTCAAGCGGTCACCCAAGCTAGATAACTTCGGGAATCGTACTAGTACCGGTATTTCAACGGGTATTTATTTCATAGTGAAGTATTCAGTAGTTTCAAATCTTTAGATGTCATGTGAGCATGTGAATGTATATGATTGTAAATATGTAATATATCGATGTATATTTATATATTATGCTATACTTCAAACTTCAAGTGGAACACCTGTATTCAATCCATCGCAAAATATGTCAAAACATTGTCAACGCATTGTATCGTGACAAATATCATCAGACTCCTTCTGCGATGCTTCATATTTACAAGCTGCTCCATCTTATCTTTCCTGTCTTGATAGCATTTTGAATAGTTTGCGATATATATATATATATATATATATATATATATATATATATATGCACATTTCATTGAATGCGAAAGATGAGGTGCTTTGATTTAGTTGTTTTATACAATTTCTCATGTCATCCAATATTTCTTTTCTTTTCGGATGATAAATTATATAAAAACTTGTTCTTTTTATCCAAGCGCTTTCGGCTATACATTTAGCCATTGAAAGGTTGAACTATATAAATTGTTAACAAGAAATAGATTGTTGTATGTATGTATTCATATAATGAATTCATTTTCAACACAGAGTCAACATATTGTGTCCATGTTCATAGTTGATATTATTGAGTGTTGTTGTTTTTTTTGTTTTTGTTTTTATTGTGTGCGTGTGTATGTTTGTCTGTGTGTGGGGGGAGAGACAGAAAGAGATAATATAGAAATTTACGAGAGATACTGGATCAGAGAAAGCGAGAATGATTTGTAATTTGTATATTGGTAATGGAGGTTCTAATGACATCCTTTGAGATTTGTGATTTGCTCCTTGGCATGTTGGAGTCCGCCCTAATTAAGCCCCTGACCAATGAATTCATGCTAAGCTTCGGTCTTGAATGGTGCGAAAAATCATAGACTCGGGAATCGAGAAGGGATGAGCATACCACAGGAAGGAAATACACGGAAACAAAGAATAGCCGACGACGCGAAATATTTATAAGACCCCTTCGGCAGAAGATTAAATTCACGCGACACACAATGAGTAACGACGCCATGAATAGCTTCCAGGATCACTATCCAATCGGAACAGTGTCCCATGAACACGCGAATACAGACCTATATATCCGTAAGTATATCAATAAATCAAAAGTTTAATTATTTATTTTACAGCAGTTATATATATTTCAACATAACTCATGCTATTGACCAAACGTTTCCTTATAGAACATATCGATCGAAGATTATACAATGAAAATATCCGTAAATATTCATCATATATATATATCTATATATATATATATATATATATATATATATATATATATATATATATATATATATGTATAGACTTTTTTATCATTTCACCCCAAGCAAGGCGATAACGCCACAGGAGGTCACAGGAGGCAAAAGTAAATGAGAAGACTTTAGTGACGAGAATAAAGGAACAGATTTCAGGAAAACAGCATAATGGCGATTCATGTTGTATTTAAATTTTTGTAGATTACATGTGACAAAGAAGTAAGAAATCGAAGTCCCTTTCGATTTCTCGCTCCCTTGTCAGGCGATAAGTGGGCGAACAGAAACTATTACAATAGAAGTGACGGTTGCATGTAGTTAGTTCAACAGTAAAATGGCGAGACCTAGATGTTAAGCTAGTAGCACGCTTAAAGTCATGGATTCGAGGTACTAAGAATGAAAGCTCATCATAACAACTGCCATGAAGATATTAGTAGAAAAGACAAAGGGAAGCCCCGTCATATCGAGGAGAGGGAAGTATCTGAAGTCGAGATGCCAGATCAGATCTGATCACATCACGGACGCTTATTTGTATTTTGTCAAGAATCTCGAGATATATAGTCGGAACACTGGATAGGATATGACAGCAACATTCAAAGAACAGACGTGTGATGGATTTATAAATGTGAAGGAAGAGATTCTGACGGGAATAATTGCCTGGGAAGACACAATGAATAAACTTTGCTAGTAGTAGAACTAGCAATTGATTCAATATACTCATTCCACTTCATTCCAAGTGGAAATCGTGAGAAGGCACAAAGTATTTCGCTCCAGGAGTTTAGCATCAGCCATGTTCATAGCAGGTAGAAAAGAATTTTTTTGGTGAGTTGATTAAATAAAAGCAGTTTTGTGTTGGAGATATTAATATTTATAGGCCATTCCTTGTCCCAGTTAACTACTGATTGGAAGGCTGCCAGTTTTATTTTGTCGGATCTGTCGGAATTGCTACTAAGATGTAAATAATTGTATTATCTACATAGATATCTAGTAGGGATGACATCAGAATGTCGTTGATGAAGATCAAAAAAGGTGTAGGTTCAATGATAGAGCTCTCGGGGACTCCTGCATAAGTATGAAATGAACTAGAGGTGTATGCATTCGACACGATCTTCATTAAATGATTTCTTTGGAACGATTGTATTAGGCCAAATATTAATTCACAGACACCATAGCCTTCAAGCTTGTGAAGAAAGCCTTACCAAACTATTCCGAACACTTTTGAGATGTCTAGGGCCACAGTTAGAACTTCGCCCTTCTTATCTAACTCTTGATAGACAACTTTGGTGATGACTGTTCACACATCGGCTGTAAACCTAGAGAAATGGAAGCCATTTTTTTTATCCGAAGGGAGATCGTGTGAAGTAAGATAATTTATCAATTCGGCGTTGATTAAATACATTAGCAAAAAGAGGTTTGTCCTGGGCTTGACGATGACCTACCTCCAGCAGCAAGGAAGATTCTGACAGATTTGGAGGTTTTGAGAAGCTTAGAATCACCTCTTAATTACTGTTGTTCCCAGGTCCACGTTGACCCGGGGTGGTAGCACCTATTAGCGTCTCGGCTATGGCAAAGAGTGAATCACCCAAATGGGATAAAAATATAAAAACTTATTAGAAATAAAATTACCAGCAATATATATTCATAGTAAAAGAATAAAAAACTATCAGCAATACATTACTGGAAAAAATATACCAAAGCCCAAAAGAAAATTCCGGCATTAAATGACTTATAAGGAGTTATTTATTGATATACTTACGGATATATAGGTCTGATGTGCCATTAAACAACCAAACCAAACCAAAATGAGGTAACAGATTAATACGGTAATAATTCGAGGGGTTAAAGACAGGAACTACGGTGGAGGACTTCCAAGTTGGAAAGCAAGAATTCACGAGACATTTATTGTAAAGATTGGAGAGAACAGGTGTGAGTTCATGCGTCTAATTATTTAGAAAAATTGCAGGAATATCATCGCATCTGCAATCCTTGCGGTGATCTAGTTTAGAAATCACAGCAAGAACCATGAACGGAGTTATGTTTACATCACTCAGTAGGTATTTTGTTCTATGGAGAAAACCAGGCAGGGGTATACTCAATCTGCCGGGAAGACGATTTCCGGGCAAAACATTCTGTTTTATCTGTAGCAGATGGCAACACTTGAGATTGATTGAAGAGAGAAGGAACTGAGAATTTTCTATTGTTTAGTACAGAGCCGCTAGTTGCTTTTAGAACCAAACTTCTGAGAGAATATATACTGTCTCATTCTAGCAGCAAATAGTGACTTTACCTCTTTGAGGATACGTTTACATTCATTACGAGCAGTGACAAAAAGTTACCATCGAACTTGTCCCTCTGGTATAGCTTGAAGAATTGATTCCTGTGGGCTTTAACCGCTGAATAGCCAAGAGAAAATCAAGACGATTGTGGTTTCATTTTGTATTTCCGTGATAGAACGAAAGCTTCGATGACGGCATCAACATAGGAATGGACCTCAGCTGAACATTCCTCTACAGGGTGATTAAAAATATAATTCCAACGGGTATGGTGAAGGAAATCACAAAATGAGTCCCAATCTGTGCGTGAATAACAGGAAGATGCTCTGTCAATAGGGGATTCTTGTTGATATCTGTAGAAACTACCTCGTGGACGGAGATGTCAAGAAGACAGAGCTGCAGAGCACGACATGAGTCCGAAAGAAAACGGAAGGATGAGATCAAGAGGAGAAGCGTGTCCGTCACGGTTACTAGGGAAATATGTAGTGAAGTGTATTAGTTGAGTGAGAGATTGAACAATTCACAAGCAAAGTCTAGTTGCCAGCGAGGTCAGTAGTGTTGGAAAGATGAAGCCAATTAACATATGATAGGCATTGAAGTGGCCAAACACAAATATTTTTGCAGACGGGTGTAGAGAGTGAGCCTTATCTATACCATGAGAAATTCTTTTTCGCTAGCAACAGTAATTAGAAGGGAAACGATAAAAGAAAAGAGATATCTGATTGAGTTTAATATCGAAAGTCGGAAGCACATATAAGAACAATCCGGAGATTCAAGAGATTGTTCCCTTGACAGTGGGAGCTGCTCGCAAGCAATAACACTAAGGCCATGTACGTGGATACTAAATTGCTTTCACAGAGGGTTAGGCTGTCTGGAGAACCTTCCAAGAGAAATGATTCTTCAGTGCGGAAATTGGTACGAATATTACGAACTTTGGCGAAAGAAAGGTTCAGGTGCTTAGGTGGTTTATTTTCTGCAAGTTGGTTTAGTTTTATTTTATTTATTTGTTTCATTTACCTATGTCAATATTTGGGACTTCAGCTTCGCGTATCGAACACCTGTTTTCATGTGCAAATACACGGGGCATTTATTGTCCATCGATATCCGTTTACATATGTGCGAAGGTCTGACAGTGTGTAATTCAGATAGAAAAATATCAACGCAAAATATTCAGAAAGTGATTTCCATGTATGAAAACAGAGAAGAGGAGAACGAGTAACAGAGACGGTTATGCAGACAGAAAAGGCCAAAAATTACGAGGATAAAATTGTAAGAGAAAAACAAATGGTATGAAGGTAGATATGATAGAGGAAGTCCAGGAGTTGTATGAAGCAAGTGAACGGTCTTTAGCAAGAGCAAGAAAATATATAAGAATAAGAATTATTCAGAAGAACCCCCTCGCTCAAGATATATATATATATATATATATATATATATATATATATATATATATATATATATATATATGTATATACAGTTTTAAAAACTAGGAATTTATTAATTTTAATTTTATTAGTCTCTCAGGCCCTTTCAACCAACATCTCATCAGGAGACAATCGTTGAAAATAGTAACGTAAATGAAGAGCAAAAAAGGGGGAAACATGCTAAAATAACATATAAGTGTATATACTTATAACATATATATGTGTGGATGGGGTGGGTGTGTCTTCATTTTGAGATAAGTTCTGTTCATTTATTTAGTGACTTGTGTCTTGTTCTGGTAAAAGGTGATCATAGGCATAATCTTCACTGGGTAAAGTTCACTTTTGGCATTTATTGTTGTAGGTTGATGCTGTTTTACGTATTTACAATGATCCCTACACGCATATCACGAATCTGCCATTGAGTGGCATGCCACTAGCGTTTACCGCTGGGGGGGGGGGCACTCTCGGACCGCCGGCGTGTTCGTCTCAACAATATTACCACTGGCGGATCGCTATACATATATATATATATATATATATATATATATATATATATATATGTATGAAGAAATATAGTCTTAAGGTGTACTATATTTATGGGATAAAGTGCTCAATATCAGAGATAGAGCGTGTGTAAATATAAAAGTGAACATTGAAGTCAACCTGTCGCCTCGAAGTGTTGACTTCAATGTTCACTATATATATATATATATATATATATATATATATATATATATATATATATATATATATATATGAAATGACTTATTTTATTTTAATATTATGCAAATTACCCTAATCGGAAATTGAGATTTTTGCAAAATTATTTGTGTTAGGTGCACGGGTAGCCAACGTCCAATTCCAGTCGACTTTGTTATATTCATTTACGCGAAAATATACTTGGGAAAGGCACGAATCCACCTCTTCCATCTCCAGCTATGGGATAATTAGTAGTGTCTGTAAATCATTATTATCTCCAAAGAATGTTTACAATCTAAAGATATTTTCTGTCTTTAAATAACCTGCAAAATGTTGATAAGCCGTAAAAATCAAAGGTCTCAATCAATCTTGGTGCAACTGTAGATTATTTTTACTGTCTCTGTTGAATATCTTGTGGGATGTGCTATCTATATATTTTGAGAGAGAGAGAGAGAGAGATGGAGAGAGAAAAGTATAGAAAAGACAGTTAGGAAGATGCTAGCATTAATTGTGGAATAATTGGAATGAAGATTGATGAATTAAAAATGGCAGCAGACTATCAAAGATACAAACAGGAAAGAGAGATAAACGCATGCAATTTTCTGGCAATATGAAATATTCGAAGCAGATCAAAACATCGGCCAATGCAATTATTTTGTACTACTATTCTTAAGAAAATATATGTAGCTTAAGATTCTGACTCGGATAACAATGCATTAGAACAGAGAGCATTATCGTTTTCACGGTGGTGTACGAGTGGGTCATGTTCACCACCACCCCTCAATTTCTATCTGGCTTCAAGGTTATCTTTCCCACTTTTTATTAGCTATATTGTACTATCACCAGTCAACGTTTTCGTTTAGTAGCACTTTAGTTTATTTAATAAAATATTACAAAAAACGTATAAAAAATGATTTCCGAAATTTGTATAAAAATGTAGAATAAATAAAAATTATCCTCAAATTCACTTTGATTTTCGCTACTCCTTTCTTAAAGACTCGTTAATCTTAACCTTCAAATGCGAACACAATTCGTAATTGAAAAGCAGGTCGATACTTAATAAGCTTACTTCTGTAGAGAAGAAATACGGCGAGAATAGAAAAGAAATATTGTTGATTGGTTGGTTAATTTTGTTTAGTGGCATATCAACATCTCTATGGACTATTTAATACCGAAATCTAAATATTTTGTACGTAATCTTATGCTTTCAACTAGATATTTGTACATAGTTTTTATACTTTCCGAGTAAAGGTATGTCTAGTTTCATATATTTTAGTGTTGCATCGATTGTCATTTTGCTATAAAAATGTATTGTTGCACAATTTATTATAAAAATGTACTCAGAGACCTTGCTGCTGGATGTAGTTTATCGTCATAACCTGGACAAAAAGGAAGACTGTATTACGCCAAACTTCTACAAAGGAAAATATGCTAGCATTGAAAATATTCCTTCAGAAATCTGTCTCAAACTTCCAACAAAAGAAACGTTTAGAAAAAAAAACTGTTTCGGAAAGGTCACAGTAGTAACTTCAGGCAGATTTAAGTGCTTTATAATTGCAAGAATTGCACTATGGCTCCCGGAAATGGTAGGAATCGATCTCTTCACTCTACTTTCTGTCATAAGTAATATAGTAGAATATGTTTCTTAACATTATTAAGTGAACCAATGAAGGAGAAGTCATATAAATTCAATCACTGTCCCATAACCCAGTCAGTGGATAAAGGCATTGGTTAGATCTCGTGACTGGACCCAAAGAGTGTGAGTTCAATACCCGGTTAAGGCAGTGGAGAACTTGGAGCGGGGAATTGACAGGAGACAACTGATAAATGACATCCATTAAACATGGGACTAGAACAGTTTACCCCAGTGAGCGAAATAAAGTGTTCAGTTCGACATTCCAAACACCTGAAGAAAGCCGGAGCGTACAACGGACGAAACGTTTTAATAAATGTGGCGACAAAGATGAGGACAATAGTAGTCCGAATAATGTAAATAGTAAACCTTGAGGAATATCTTCAACCTGAAGTGGATCAAGAAAAAACAAAAATAAAATAAAAATAGCTAGATGTAACACTGGAAAAATGTCCCTAGATGAAGGTATAATATTAATTGTTTCGTTATGAGGAAACATTGTGCATTCATTCACCGAGTAGCCAGTGCTACTTTCTTTTTTTAAATCGTTTTAATCCAAGCAAGGAAATAAAGCCACTAAGATACATGGTATTACTGAGTGATAAAATACCACGTTATTAATGACCGAGAACCATAAAAGAACATGAATTAAAAAGGCAGAAGATAACGATTGAAAATATAAATTTTCAAGTTCAAAGTTGACTGGAAAGCAAGAAACCGGAAGAGAGTTCCACAAGCGTAAAGTTCAATAGAAGAAGCTCTAAGCATAGAACTTGCTGTTACATTTAGGCATTTCAACTGTAAAATGATGAGACCTTGACTCCAATCTAGTACTCTGCTTAAATTCGTAATTTCTGGGTACCATAATGGAAAGTTCATGAGAATAATTAGCATGAAAGTATTTATAGAAAAGAAATAGTGAACCTACGTTACTGCGAAGGAAATTGATTGAAGATGCCACGTCAACACCAATAACAGTGAAACTAATTTGAATTTATCAAGAATCTCTAAATACATAGAAGAAACACCAGAACAGATATGGCAGTAATATTCGATTCATGAACGAATGATAGATTTATAAATGTATAACATAGATTCTGGCGAGAAATTTCAGCAGACCTAGCAACTGATTCAATATAATCTTTCCACTTCATGTCAGCGGAAAATGTTTGCTCAAGAAGCCGCAATTAGTTACTTTCCTGGAGGTTAGTATCAACTATGCTGATGGAAATTAAAAGGGCTCTCTCAATCGATTAAATGAGTGCAATTTCGTTTTGGAGGAATTCAAATTAAAAAGTTATTTTTTGCACCCGTTAACAATAGGATATAGGTCATTTTCTTAGATGACTAGCTAATTTTACTTCATCGACCCTATGAGACTTACTATTAAAATTCGAGTAAAAAGTTAAAAATGATGACATCAGGAAATCATTAACGACAATTAGGAACAACGTCGGTCAAGGATAGAGCCCTGGGCGGGATCTCCATTCATATAAAAAGATCTTGAAGTGTGGGCGTTCAAGCCAAAATTAATTTCGCGATTTGATAAAGATTGAATCAGTTCAAACATTCGTCCAGAAATACCATAACATTTCAACTTGTGAAGAATCCACCCTATCAATGGCCTTCGAGGTAGCCAATGGAACAATCCAAATTCACCCATCTTATCTAAATCTTGATAGAATCTTTTAGCAATAGACGTTAATGTATCAGCATTTGAACCCAAGAAGAGAATGTCATTTTATATATCTAAAAAAAGACCCTTCGAGGGGAAACCCTTAACCAATTCAGCTTTGATTAAAGCCATCGTTAATTTGCCAGAAGTGGTAGAAGGCTAATAAGGCGATAGTGTGAAGTATGAGACGGGATCACCTGGATTCATGAAAACTGGGAATACAGAAAGAAATTTTCAACAAGGCGGAAAGCAAGAAGCTGCATGACATTTATTGTAGACTATTCCGGAGAGACCATTAAGTTCACATGCTTTTCGGGTATCCAGTTTAAATATAATTGCACGAGAAGGAATATTGTTAAAGGCTATATAGTGCCTCATTCTGTCTGAGTAGACGTTTACTTTTATTACGAGGCATCCGTTGTGATGGGGACTATCACGGTGAACAAGCTGGTGTGAACCAATGATAAGATAGTGGCTTCGCCTAGTATTTTCCAGGATGCACTAAAGCGTCGATGGCTACTTTAAACCAAGAAAAGACCTCTGTGGCATAATTCTGAATAGAAAGATTAAGAATATCAATTCAAGATGTGTCTTGAAGAAAGTAACGAAATGAATCCCAATGAGCACGCTGGTAACAGAAAGAATTCCTGTGAATATGAGGTTCCTTTCTAATAGATGACTTAAATGAAATATACTACTAATACTATAGCGTGATCCGAATTACCAAGAGGACGGAGTTGTGATGATCGACAAGAACTAGGAGAAGTGATAAGGAACAAATAATGCAACGGAGCATGTTGATTAGAATTATTAGGGAAACGAGTCATTATTTAACTGAGAGACTGAACAACGGAAAAACAATGAAAAGTCTAAATACCGCCACTGTAGACAGAGAGTGATATCTCTATAGTCAGAAAGTTTGTCTAAAATGTTACAGCCCTGAGACGAAGGAGAGCGATAAAAACAAAAGTGATAGCCAATAGAGTGCAATAATGAACATCGAAAGCACATGAAAGAATTGTCTGGAAAATCAAGAGAAAATTCCCGTGCAATTGGAAGATTTTCACGGATGTAAACACCAAGGCCATGTATCTTAGACTCTTTTCAAACAAGGGAAATATATCCTGAAACAGAACATTCATTGGTGGTGAGAGGATAATTTAGATTAGTCGCGAATGTAGAACGTTTCAAGAAAAAAGATTCAAAAACTACAGAAATTCGGTTGAAATTTATAAAATATTTCAATTAAAACGATTTTTCAGGAAAATAGGTTTCACAATCCAGTAACAAGTTCAGTAAATTGCTCATACTAGTAATGATAGCGGCTTCCTTCCTAACCTTTTGTTTGAGGTAGTGTGGAAAGTCGACATCTTGATTGTTTCATTATTTTCTCTTCGAGTTACAATTGCTATGCATTTTAGCTGTTGCTGTTGTTGAAAGTCCTCAAGTGGTGTTGTATTTGTTATTTAGTACTGTCTTTTGTATGTGATTCTGTAGCGCCAGTACTCAACGTTCGAAGAACGATTGACCCTGTTACTGGAATAATCGAAAGTGTGTTGCGACGACGGTCCTGAAAAGCCTTTTTTCTTTGGCTGACGCCGACTGACGGATTTTAATAAGAACGGTCGGACACTTCGTTATGTCGTTTTTATGATTTTGTCAATGTCTAGATGCGCACCACGACGCTTTCAAGGATGCGGCTTGACACGTCCGGAGTCAGGTCGGAGTTGCTGTTTGAACTGATATGATGCAAACCCGAACTCGGCGATGAGGACAGTGCATCACTGAAGACCAAAATTGATACATCTAAAAATGAATTATGCAACTATTAACGTCTAATATCATTACTCCCATGAATATAATTGTGAGGGTAAAACAATGATGATTTCGGAAGAAGCTGAGCGTTGCCCAATGTCTAACATCCTATTACAATTCACCTTGTTACTTAGTTATTTAGTTATTTGTCTATATTTCTGAGATGAGGGATTGTAATTATTTACACTATTTACATTGTTTGAACTGCGGTCCTCATCTTTATTGCCATATTCACGACGTTTCGACCCTTGTATGGTCCAGCCTTCTTGAGGATCTGACTTTATTTCGTCCACGGGGGTTGAGTATTCTAATTCCAACGTATAACACAAAAGAAGGCCGTGCGTACTACGATGGAAACGTCGTGAATATGACAATAAAGATGTAGAGAACAGCCCGAACAATCTAAATTGTGTAAAGAGTTACAATACCTCATCTCAGAAATATAAATAGATCCTGAAAAAGGCCGGAGCTTACAACGGCCGAAACGTCATGAATGTGGTAATAAAGTTATTCTGAACAACGTAAGTAGTGTAAATAGTTACAATACACAATTACAAATCTCAGAAATATAGACAGATCTTGAAGAAGGCCAGAATGTACAACGGCATTAAAGATGAGGACAACTGTCCGAACAATGTAACTAGTGTAAGTAGTTACAATACCTCATCTCAGAAATAGATACATATTTTGATCTTATATACATGACATCAGAAGTAATCATCTCTCGATCTTATCAATGTTTAACATGCTATTATAATTCTGCTTGTCCTTCAGATCCTTACTTATTTAGTTATTTGTCTATATTTCTGAGATGAAGGATTGCAATTATTTACACTATTTACATTGTTTGAACTGCGGTCCTCATGTTCGTTGTCATATTCGCGACGTTAGGTGATTGGAATTTTGAACTGAACCCTTTATTTCGCCCACCGGGGTAAATTGCTGAACAATCTAACCCGGTGGACGAACTAAAGATTTCGTTTCAAAATTCCAACGTATATCACCTGAAGAAGGACGGCGCGTACAACGGCCGAAACGTCGTGAATATGACAATAAATATGAGGACAATAATTCAAACAATGTAAATAGTGTAAATTATTTAGTTGTTTAGTGACTTACTTAGTGAGTTAGTCAATTAGTACGTAAGTTACGCCCAGCCAATGCCTCATAAGTAATGGGGATATTCTGTTTTGGTCTCGAGCAAAGACAAAAAAGTCATATCAGAGATGCTGTTTGGTATCAGTAAAAGAAAGAAAGAGATATAAGAAAGAGGAAGTTATAATGCGCTCATGTTTAACGTCTTCTTCAGTGAAATGGAAAACTTTGGCAGTTTTTAATATTTTCATTTGTACCCCCTTGCTTCTTTAAATAATGACCTGCATTCATACATATGGTGGTTATTACAATATTTCGTTAAGATGACCAACATAAATATTTAATGATGCAATTAGGGGAATTGCTACGGCTATTTTATAGTCATGGAATTCGAAGGAACTTATTAAATCCTTAATACGAGAATAAGAATTCATCACAATATCGAAATAGGAAAATCGTGACATTTTCATGGGCATCTCCAGTGAAATTATAGTCTAAAATGAATTATATCACTGTGCTGATCCTAAAGGCCTAGTGCATTTAGAAAATTTGTTGGTTAAAAAATAAGTAGTAAGAAATCGATCCTAGTTGTAAATACGCAATCAGAGGAAGAACAATAAAGTTACAGTTAGCAGTCTTGATTAGCCTGCTTTGCCGACAGGCGAAAAATTGTGCGCATCAGTTTGAAGTGGGGAATTGTTGAGGCGATTGAATTTATGCGTGTTATACTTTTGTAGAGCTGCGAGGTAATATTCTCTCCACATACCACAGGAGATAGGTTTCTGTATCAAACCTATAGACATGGACGTTGTTTGTGCAAAATCTCGCGTGGATTCGCATCTAACATCTGTACAAGAAAAATGAGTGGAGCATACGTGCATGGACGCATCTGTATTGAAGAAACCGAAAGTAAACACGCACACGCACACACACATATACATACATACATACATATTTATGTTTTCATGTACATGTTGTATGTGTGTGTGTGTGTTCGCGGGTGTTTGTGTACGTGCGTGAGCGCACGTATACACGTACGTGTTGTATAAAGATAGTATATATTTATTTTTTTATTAACTCAGAGGATATTTGTTCCATTTTACTTATTGAAAACCAGTAATAAATAATTATGATGACTTATAAACAGTGCTAGAAATGGTATCCTCATGTTCTTGGTGTCAAAAATTATAAAAACGGTAAGTTTTATAATTTTGAGATCAAGGATATGTTATTTTATTAATATACATTATTATTATTGCAATCTGCAGTTTTCATTTATTTTTTCTTTGTTTTACTTTTCATATTCATTTGTCCTTTTCTTTCATCAATTATTATATCTTTCTTCCTTTCTTTCTTTCTTTCTTTCTTTAAATCCCATAATTTTTTCTTTTTTATCATTTTTCTTTCTTTTTTTGTTAATCATTTTTATTTTCCTTTTCTTTTACGATTGATTCTCTTTCTTTTAACCCCATTCATTTTTCTTTGTTTTTTACAGTAAGGTTCACACTTTACAATGTCCGGGGCTCCCTCGAGATACAGGGCTACGTTAAGGGACAGTTTATATGGATAGGAGGGGAAGATAACGGCTATGTATCATATCATATATATATATATATATATATGTATATATATATATATATATATATATATATATATATATATATATATATATATATATATATGTATATATATATATATATATACATATATATATATACATATATATATGTATATATATATATATATATATATATATATATATATATATATATATATATATATATATATATATATATATATTGCAAGTTATTTTCGGTTAATGAATCCAAATAAAATTTTGCAATTTAAAATAGTTCGTTGTTAACGTTAAAAATTAAACAGTGTATAAAATATAAACAACTGAACAAAGATATCCGTATTTTATCCTCATTATGTACGTGCGCTTTTCTGAGACACGATAGGTGTTCCTGAGGGTTAAATTTGCTGAGAAATTAGAACAGCGTCGCTATATATATATATATATATATATAAACGCAAGTTTCATTAATAAATAGCGAAGTTTCTATTTTGATTACTGATACGCTCCACACTTCTAATATTTTTTTCTGATGCTCGTGATATGAAATTAAATTTACTATATCTGAATACTTTTGGACACTAACACCAATTGTCGTTTTGAAAGACTTTCTTTTTATCACAAATTTAATTCATATTCCAATTCCCACCGAAAATAAGATCATTTTTTAGAAGTGTTAAGGGCATAAAAAGAATAATCCAAACGGTTGGAACTTTTGCTGAACTTTGAAAAAAAATGATAGAAAAAATTGAGGGCCAGATAAATCCAGCATACCCTACCACACTCTTCCTCGCTCCCTTCTTCACCCCCTCTCTCTGTTTTTAACCATATATATATATATATGTATATATATATATATATGTGTGTGTGTGTGTGTGTGTGTGTGTGTGTGTGAATATTGTTCCGAAAACGTCTTAGATCGACTAAGAAATGATATGACAGTATATTATATTTTGGGTTAAATAAGACTGAAGTAGTTTTCGACGGCTGAAATAGATCTATCCCACCATATGATGCAATTTTGTTTCGATGCTAATGCTCTCGACAGGTTAGGAATAAAGATGGTTCTACCTTGGGTAGTGAGCCCTTTCATTAAATTAATGCTATGAACGTTTGAATTTATATTATTTTCGTTCTCGTTACATTTGAATACATACATATATATATATATATATATATATATATATATATATATATATATATATATATGTATGTGTGTGTGTGTGTGTGTGTGTGTGTGTGTAACTAAGGACCTTGACATAATCTGAATATAACATTATTCGAAACATATAAAAGACAGACAATAGAATATAAAGCATTCCTTCCATATAAAGTTTGTAGCAGAAATATCTGGCATATATAATGCCTGGAAATATCTCCTAAATAACAGTTAATGTCTTATATTATGCGCGATGTATTTTCCAAACATTACTTTTTGAAAACTGTTTCTAAAGATTTTATATTCAGATTAAGTTAGATTATGTCATAGTCATTGTTGGAAAACAATTATTCGAAAGCAATTATTCGAATTGTAAATTGTTTGGATGAAAATTAATCGAAAGGGCAATTATACCAAATGATAATAATTCGAAAAGCCTATGTTTGAAATCTTTATATGGTCTTCTTTTTAAAGCTTTTCACCCCCAGGCATGGCTGGAAGCCACTAACACGCAAGGGGTTACAGAGGATTTGGAGCGATAGCAGATAGGAGTGTTAGAGGAAAGTATGTGGAGAAGGATAGAGGATAGATCAAGGAAACTGGAGATGTCGATTGACGTTACACTTGAATAGTTGGAGATCATAGTCATCAGGGAAACAGGAACGATAAAGGGAGTTCCATAGGCGTGAGGTGCGAGATATGAAGCTATTAGAGAAAGAAGAGACGTCTACATTTAACAGTTTCCACAGTGAAAGGGTGGGAACGGGATGCCAGCCTCGTAGGACGCTTGAATTCATGGAGCCTGGGAACCAGCGTTAGCAGCTCATCGGAGAAATTACCATGGAAGTATTTATAACAGAGACAGAGAGAGGCGACTTTGCGTCTGTGAGAGAGAGACTGCAGGCGAGAAGCTAGATCAGGACCAATTACATTGCATACCCGTCTCTGGATCTTATCAAGAACCTTGAGGCAATCAGAAGGGGCTCCAGACCATATATGGCAGCAATACTCCATGCAAGGGCGGATGGTTGATTTGTAAATTTGGAGGATCGATTCAGGGGAGAAGAATTGGTCCGGCACAGGGAACCAACTTTCCTTGCGGTGGATGAAGCAATCGACTCAATGTAGTTGTTCCATCTCAGGTCAGCAGACAGCGTGAGACCGAGCAGCCGCAGAGAGGAGCTCTCGAGAAGTTGAGCTTCAGACATTCTAATGGGATGCAGGGAAGGATCCCTGTGGTGATTAATGGCGAGCAGTTTTGTTTTGGAAGCGTTAAAGTTAACCAGCCAATTTCTGCCCCAGTTCACAACCGATTTAAGGTCCTTCTCGAGACGAACAGCCAGGTTAATTGTGTCAGTGGCACTAGATTTGTTTCTGAGGCAGGAGTAAATTGTGGTGTCATACGCATAGATGCCGACTTGGGAATCAATGGCGTCAGGAAGATCATTTATGAATATAAGGAACAGGGTAGAGCCTAGTATGGAGCTTTGCGGAACACCTGCTTTCGTGGGATAGGAGCTGGAGGAGAATCCATTGAGAACGACCTTCAATTCACGGTTTGACAGGAATTGTATTAGGTCCAACAATCGGCCTGTAATACCATATCCCTGAAGCTTTAACCCAAGATGAGACCTCTGAAGCACATTCTTGAACAGGAAGCTAAAAAACAACATCTCAAGGGACATCGCGGAGGAAATCATGGAACGAGTCCCAGTCAGCTCGTTGGTAGCAAAACGAGGCTCGGGTAGTAGCAGGTGAAGGAGATGTTAATAGACACTACCGCATGATCAGAGTTACCAAGTGGGCAGAGCTGCGTGGCACTAGAAGACTCGGGGATGGAGGTAAAACACAGGTCGAGAATAGAGGTCTTACCGTCCCGGTTGTATGCAAAACGCGTGGGGAAGTCAATTATCTGCGTGAGTGATTGAGAAACTGAAAAGTTAAATGTGTGTATGCCTGCAAGGTCGGTAGAAGCATTCTTAAGCCAATTGTTATGGTGGGCATTGATATCGCCAAACAAATATGTGAGCGTACGGGTGGAGAGAGAGAGTCTTGTCTATGCTGTCAGAAATGTCATCAAGTATTCCACAGTCCTGAGAGGATGGAGAGCGATAAAGGAAGAAGATATAGCTTACAGCATTGAGAAGAGATAGCCGGAAGCTCATGTACAAATGGTCCGGTGATTCGAGTGAGAACTCTCTAGCCAGAGGGAGATGGTCCTTGACGTAAACACCAAGGCCATGCATGTGGGTTAGAGAGTCTTTTTTCAGGAGATGAATGTAGCCAGGGATCGAGAGTTCAGAGGAGAGGATAGATAAGTCAAGATTGGTCTCACATAGAGCCAGTATATCCGGGCAGTTTGCAGTGAGGAAAGATTCCACTCAGTAGGAATTGGTTCTAATGCCACGGATGTTGGAGAATGAGATGTTGAGGGGTTTAGGAGATTTTTGAAGGGCTGGTTTAGGTTTACTTTTTCAAACTTTGTAAGTCATCATTGAATTGAATTATGTTTGGAAGATGAAAAAGGCCTGAGGTAAAAGAAGCCGACGGTCATCAACCGTGATGTGAGCAGAGGGAATTGGGCACAGCCTGCATCATAATGTGGCCTCATGGTTGCCCACCGGAGGTGACTGCAGGGACTCGTTTCCATGCGCGACATGGCACTACAGACACCCCGATATTATACAACTTTTGATCAAAGCGGCCGCTCAAGACGCTACGCAAGAGTTAGGGCTTCTAACTGCCAGTCGGAAACAGCAACCAGGGAACTGTCAACCATGTACCCTCAGAATGAAGAGGTAATGCCACCGACTGCGCACATCACGGGAGCAACACAGTACGAAGGCCAGAGAGAGAGACAGAGAGAGAGAGAGAAAGAGTTCCGGGAACCCCTTCCTAAACAAGAAACAAGGTGTGAGCCTCTACTCATGTCCAAGAGAAGGGGGAGGAATGTTGACCGGGCAGTAGGGGAGCCTACCTACTCCTATTACATATAACACAGACGATAACGACAAAAACAATAAAAACAATTAGAGAGGGAGGTAGTTCGAAAAGTCTCAGGGCTGACACAAGATGTATGTAACGGGGGGGGTTAGGATTAGCTCGTTGCTTGCTTTTTGCCCTCTCGAAACATTAAGTTTTAACTTAAGTCAGATTGTCCTATACTAACAAAGAAATTTTCGAGGTCGCCTAAATTCTCATGGTTACTAGTGAAAGTTTGGTTAACTTTAATGCCAAGCTTCAAGTTTCAATGAACGCAGAGCTGGGGGGAATGGGGGGGGTCAACGGCCATTCCTTCATTCCCCCACCCCTCACCCAACAGTGGGCTTGGGGCACTGCATTGATAGAAAGTAGAATCAACAAGGAGAGAGAATTAGCAAGACAATTCCATGTCGAAATAATCTTATCCAGCATGGTGACAAGGTCCGGTTAGTATGAAAAATGGAGGCGACCATATACTCTTAAAGATTTTTTTAAAAAAAACTAAACGAAACGAATTACAGAATTACAAGCTGGGTTAGGATAAATTAGAACAAAAATAAATATGTTAGGATAGTCAAACAAATCAAGGATTAAAGAACAGAAATGAAAAAAAGAAAAAAAAGAAAAAATACCAACATAGGTAACAATTACAGAGAGGATATCTTGTCATAAACAGAGAGAGAGAGAGAGAGAGAGAGAGAGAGAGAGAGAGAGAGAGAGAGAGAGAGAGAGAACCCTTTGGAAGGTGTTCGGGTAGTGTGAATTTATACTCACTTATGTACGCAAGTCATTCGAGGTCGCCTAAATTCTCATGGTTACTAGCGAAAGTTTGATTACCTTTAATACCAAGCTTCAAGTTTCAATGAACCCAGAGCTGGGAGGAGGGGGGTGCTTTGAGAGAGTCAATGCTGATTTACCTAGAACTAATAACGCCCTTGAGGGATGGCATAGGGCTTTTTTCAGCAAGTATCATCCCATAATGTCACATGGAAATTTTTAGACGCTCTTAAAAGAGAACAGGACGTGCAAGAAATTCATATTGCAAAAGCGAGTGCAGGTTGCCAAAATATCAAGAGCGCCAAGAAATACCGCCATGAAAATGGAGAACTTAAAGGTTTAGTCGCATCCTTTAACGACTACTCGTCAGTAGTTGACTATTTGCGTGCAGTATCATAGAACTTAAGGTTCTAAGGATTTTTCTTACTAAATTGTTTTATTAACGATATTTGTATTCCGAATAATTATCATTTGTGTACTTCCGCTTTTAATTTTTACATTTTTATTGCAATAAAGAATTTTGCATTTCGAATAATTATCATTTAGTATAATTGTCCTTTCATTTTTCATTCAAACACATTAAAATTCGAATGAATGTTTTTCAAATAATTGCTTTTGAATAATGTTAACATAATTAAAAACAAACAAACAAACACACTTAATGCATTTGTGTCCCAATGTGCACATTTGTCCTCCTCGATTGTATTTCTGACGCGAGAGGAGTCGCAATCCAGTTTCTTTTTCGGCTATGTGCCATGCCACTTCAGAATGTTGGCGATCATGGCTCTCCACAATTTCCTGTCCTTTGTAGCTCTTAATAAATTTTGTCTTTTTGTTATTTCTCCTAAACTCTGTTCTGCCATCCATTTACTCAAGCTCACATACATTTCTTCCTCTGTCCTTTTTGCCTTCAATCTGTCCTTTGCGTATCAAATTTCCCAAGCACTCTTTCCTTATTATATGCTCTAGAAAATAAAAATGTCTCTTTCTGATATTAAGCATAAGTGTCCTTTGTTGTTTCCATTGTATTTGAAACATCGTCTTGCTCATATGTTCGGTCCATGCTATTCTCATCATCCTTCTGTAGAATTACATTTCTCTTGCTTCAAGTCTCTTCTTCATTTCTAAGGTCGTTATCCAGCATTCATTGCCATATCAGAGTACTTGTATTATGTAAACGTTCAGTAGTCTTTTCTTTGTTTCTAACGAATTTTTTTCCTGTTTCTTAATACTTTGCTTAGCTTTTGGAAGGCAACTTTGGCTATCTCAATGTCCCTTCGGATTTCAGTGTTGCATTTTCCGTTTCCTGTTAAAACACTTTCCATATATTAATTTTTGTAATTGTTTCTTTTCGGTACTGTTGTGAGACCAATACTTCCCTACATCATGGACTCTCCCAGTACTATATTATTATGTGAATGGTAGTATCATGGGAGGAGTAGCACCAGTAATGCGCAGCCGCGTACGATACCAATATCGGACACCACTGGATAGTAAGCTCTGCTTACACTATTCTTTGTAACTTTTCTGTTTAATATATCTTTCTTACCTCTAACCCGTGTTCCGTGTTTTCCTTCCATGGCCCCTAATTCGGGTCCACATCAGGTACATATAATTTGTAAGTGGCATGTTGCGATGTTCCTTTTGCTAACAACCATGCATTGTCTTCTTGTAGTTGATGATTAGGCCTTTCTTCTCGCTTTCCTACCCTACCTTTCGTACGAGATTCTTTTCGGTGTCCGTTATCAACACTGTCTCATTGTTAAGGTTGTGACCACCAATAATAAATCCTGATAGGACCTCTAATTCTCTCAGAATCGCCTCACTGAATAAATCACTTACTATATATAAATGATAGTCGACTATATGCTACAGTTATGTGGCAATAGTTTTATGAATTTCAGTGAATTTTCCGAGTTTTAAATAATTAACCATTTTAATGGAACTGTAAATGTAATTAAAATTTATTATAAAAAGTACATGGAATATGCAAAAACAAATATTTTGAATCAAACATTTTAAAACCGTAGTCTTGTAACAATTATAAAGTTAATAATAATAATATTTATTAACATGTTATAAATCACTATATAAATGCAATCATGTTTTTAACGTCTGGACATTGGTATTAACCTACCTCACACTTGGATAATTATAAAGTTATAACAGAAAAGTTAATGCAAAATGAATGCTTCATATAAACTAGACTGTTCGGTACTCAGAAGTCCATTTTTTATGGCAAATTGTCGGAGGCCAATGTAAAAATTCCCCTTCAGAATGCCTCAGAAGTTCAATCTGGTTAACGTTGGAAGAAGAAGTAAGTCTCGTTCTAAAACTTGGAAATAAATTTTATTCATATGTTCATTCGAATAAAATGCATCTATGTCTTTTATAAAGAAATAATTATTGTTTTTATAGAGTTCGTTTTTTCTCGAACCTCAGCTCTACGCGTGCCTTCAAAATGTCAATGAATGTATGCTATCTCAACACCATCTGACACTCGTCAACAACTTGGTTTGTGACTGTTCGTTTAGTAGCCGATCATTTTCTTTTTTTTGTTGTAATTTGTGGTTTTAAATCATTCAACCTCTGAAGGTCAAAAGCAGTTCTATTTATCTATTAAATCAGACTTACAATCCAGTTGAAAATCATGGAACTGACTGTAGATATTTTGAATCTTCAAATTCGGAATATTTAATACAAACGGTTGCGTTTACATCTGCGCAAAACGAATCGGCTTTCAGCCTAACTGCGCATATCAATGATGACGTCATTCAGCAAATAAACGTTTAAATCTTAATAAATATTTATTTTAAATAACAATAAAATAACAATAACAAATGTGACATGGGTAATATGCAATATATTTCAACTGTTTAATTGTAACTTAGATATTTTAAAAGATATTTAAGATTTTAAAAAACTATAAGTTCAAGCGGTGAAACTGAGTTTTGCAATCAGCATTAACAAAGCTTAGTGGCATTCTATGGATCTGGTAGGCATTAACCTTGCAGAACCGGTTATCTCTCATAGCTAACTTTATGTGGGATGTTCAAGAGACGGCAATCACAGTCATTTGTTTATTTATACGGACGAGGAGAGACCAAAAATATTGTTTGTACTTATCATTTAACTGTATTATTTGACAGTGTTGGAAATCTTGTTAATTTATGTTATATATATATATATATATATATATATATATATATATATATATATATATATATATATATATATATATGTGTGTATGTGTGTGTGTGTGTGTGTACGTAGGTCATTCAATAAATAAGGTGAATTCTTCGGTATAAGGACTTCTAATACAGATAGAAGTTTACTTTTTTTTTCAACATAGTCTCCCAGCACTGTCACACACGTTTCCCATCTGTGCACAAGCTTCCGTATTCCCTCAGCGTAAAAATCTTTGGACTGATGTCTCAGCCAGTCGCTCACAACACTTTTGACTTAATAGTCACTTTTAAACTTCGTGCCTCTTGTGAACGCTTTCAAGGGACCAAACAGGTGAAAGTCTGAAGGGGCAATGTCTGGGCTGTAAGGGGGATGAGGGAGCAGTTCCCAGCCTGTTAGAAAAGAGCACCATGATGGAATTCACGACATGACATTCACACCGGAAGCTCTAATACAAAGATTTCAGAGTATTTGTGTGTCAATCTGAGGACAGTGCAGAGGATTCGGAAAAAGTTGGATGATATATCTAATCAACATCATCGTGTTTGAAGTTATCACAAGTGATGGCGATGTTATGCCTCCAATCATCTTCCCACAAGGCCTCAGACTCACCAAGAAGGTCTACATCAAGTGCCGTGAGTAATTAGTATAGCTTTGGGTCAAGCGGGTGGCTACTGGAAGAACCTATGTCTGGCAACAGGACTCAACGCGTCTAAGTATATTTGTTTCGTTATATGCTGATTTAGCAATGGCTTAATATATTACATTGTTCTACAGGCATTTGCTGTTTAAAGGATATTCGTGCTTTGCTTTGCAATTACACGTGGGTTTGTTTTGCGGGGGTGTTTTGGTGATTGTATCTTTGATGGGCTCTTTTACTATTTGTGTCACGTTCTCGATGCAACTGTAGCTGATTTTTACTTTGTTATGTTTTTGTTGAATATCTTGTGGAGAATGACTTATTGTTTTCAGCGCCATATATATATATATATATATATATATATATATATATATATATATATATATATATATATATATATATATATATATATGCCGAATACTAATAAACCTTAAAACAAACAAACAAATATATATATAAATTTACTAGTTTAAAATATCGTTCCATCGCTACATAGGAATTAAATTACCATGTTTCAAAATCAAGAAACTAAAAACTTAAAATTTAATTATATAATTAAATTAAAATCCCTAGTACTATTTCATTTCCAAGCGAATTTGTGAATAACTTATTTTTAAATTTACTGAGATTTATAAGCACGTACATTCTTGATATTAGTTGCTAAGGATACGGGGAAATTCAATCATTTACACAAGGGGTAGTCGGGTATTCATTTTCACTGACAACTATTGTATCAAAATATGAGTTACTTTCGAAATGAGGTTAAGTTAAGGTATGGTAGGGGTGCCTGTTCAACAAATGATGACATCCGTTTTTCGCAGGTCGTCTGTTTTTTTTTCAATGACAAAAAGTTTTTCGGCAATTTTGTTCTGTCGTTAAATTTGTAATTGTATACATAAAGATTTTTCCAAAAGGGTTCTTTGAATATGAGTGCGTCATATTAAAATACAATTTTAAAATATTATTCCTAATTCTAATTACTAATATACTATACTTCTTTTAAAACAAAAAATGTATTAGAAGTACTTTATTTAAAAATTATTATTAAAATATCAAATATAAATGTGTACATATTTTTAAAAATATTATTTAAGGAAAATCTTTGACAATCTTTGACAATGTCGGCAAAGAATAGCTATTTCATGTCTTTGTTTAAGTAAATTTTTATTTTTTATAAACCAAATAATGTATAATTTTTCATGTATGCACAAAAAGATGGGTCACTTAATGACCTACATTTTCTAGCTTTTCTGTTTCATTGGTTTAAGTGCCAGAAATATTTAGATAGAGGTGTCTGATTTCGGTATTTATTTATTCTAAAAGAACTTTGATGTTGGTTGAAACGCTTTTTCAATTTGGGAATCCAGTGTAGACTTTTACCTTGTCTGGATCCTCAATCGATGAGATATTGCATTGGTACACTAAAGATTCAGCACAACATTTATTAATAAGAGGACAGTTTTGAGGATTTCTGCAGTTACATAATTTTTGTTTATCTTCATCTTTTTTATTATACTGTCTAAATTTCTTTGATTTTGGTCTAAGTGTTTACTCACGATATTAGCATTATGTTTTTTAATAATCATTTCTAAGTTTTCAGTACAACTGTAACTTAATTTTATGGCATTTTATTAAAAATTTGTACTGAGTTTATTGTCTTTAGGAAAATTTTTAACGGTTAATGCAAGGAATTTTTGTCCTAATTTGTTTTTTATCATTTGGTTGTATGGGGGTGTATACCAAATGTTTTTTCTACTTCTGTTTTTTGTCTTGTTTCCACTTACATTTTCTTATATAATTTAGTTCTGGGCTTTTGTAACCACTATCCTTTAGAGCTTTATTATAGAAATTAATATGTTCATAGAAATTTTTTTCATTTGCTGAATTTGTACTTATTTTCTTTTCGATAGATAAAGGTATATGCTTAGTTATAGATGGAGTATGATTAGATTTAGGGTGTATATACAAAGGATTAGTATTTGTTTTTTTATAAGCTATGTATACATTATTCATTAAATCTAATGTTATATCAAGGAAGTTCATCAATAAGAGTGGAGTCGCTCACCTAGAAAAGGGGAAGCCCCTCAGCGATGAGCAGTATGGGTTTCAATCGGCCCGATCCACTGCAACGACCTACCATAACTCACAGAATCAGTGAGAGTCCTGACGAAAAACACCTCGAGGACCATAGCACTCTCCCACAGCTCTCACTGCTCTACCGACACTTTCACAGAAAGTGCTCGGACGAACTACATTCTCTGGTCTCGCCGAGGTAAAACTTCACAGCAAGAACACCCCATGCCACTTATATAGTATCAAAGCACCAATATTCTCTTCGTATTCCATCGGTGAGTAGTAAGTTCCATTCGAACCGCTTCTTTCCACGAACAGCTTCTTTTCACTGCCCTGTGAAATCGACTCATAAGAGCATGTTTCCCACATCACTACAATCTTAACTTGTTCAAGGCTGGGGTAAACCGTTGTCTTTCACTAATATACACTCAAATGACCTCCAAACGTAACTCTATACTTTGA
>OZ038503.1:50413715-50416215 GCA_964036315.1 Acanthosepion esculentum
TCATGACCATTACCACTGGTGCTATCTTCTAAATAGTTTCCAGTTTCGCTTGGGAAACATCGTTGTCATATGTGGGAAGGGTAGTGGAAGTATTCTGAACCTATAACGGGAGTAAACTGTCTGCATGCGCATAGAAAATGAATTCAGTAAATATACAAGCATAGAAACGGGTGTAAGAAAAAGGCCATTAGGAAATTGAACAAATGGACAGTTTAAATTTTTCTAGGTTCCTTGGTAACAGCAGCAGGTCGCTGTGAGAGAGGTATCAGTTGCAGAAATTTGCCTTGCAAAAGATGGATTCGATCGGCTTCGAAACATTTTCCTTGACAGAGGTATTTCTTTAAGTCTGAAACATCAACTCTTAAAAACTTACGTGTGGTCAATTTCATTGTATGGATCCGAGGCGTTGACCCTAAACGCCAAACGGACACTCGAAGCTGCAGAATTATCCTTCTACCAATGAATTTTAAAAGTTCCTGGGACTGCGCACTAAAGGAGACGTATTCAGCAAGTTCAACAAGAAATTATTCTGGTCCCAACCATTGAGCAAGAACAGGAAAGATTCTTCAACACCATAATTCGAAAACAAGAACATGATTATCTCGATAATACTCTCTCGAATAGTAATCCGTATAATAATCCAAGACAGCGAACCATGTTTATCTTTCACCTCAAACCTAGACAACTCTTGGACACGTCACCGGCCGTAGACTTCTGTGATTTCGGACCATTCGCTCATGGGTGTATCATTCACACTACTTCAGACGACGACTTACGACAACAGTGGGTCTTCTCACCGGACTTATTCAACCTACACAATGAGGTGATTCTGAGAGAATTATGTCCTACGAGAAGTCATTATTTGCGGCAACAAACCTAACAGCATAAGATATGCAGATGGCACAATTTTGATAGCATACGTAGAAAATTAAGTAATGAAACTCATACAGAGGTTATTGAAGGAAAGTGAGAAGAAAGGACTAAACATCAATTGGAAGAAGAGAGAACATCAGGTTATCAGCAAAAGGAACAACGCAACATGCAAAGTACAAATTGGAAGTACGAAGATCACACAAGTACATTTATTTAAATATCTGGGAAGTGTTTAACAGAGGACGGAAAGAGTGACATCAAATTTCGAAGGCGCATTTCAAAAGCTCAGTATCAAGACACAGGAGAATTTCGTTAAAAATGAAGAAACGAATACGAAACTGTTATGTAGTCGGTTCTCCTATATGGCAGTGAATGCTGGGCAATCGCCTCACAAATGAGGAAAAGACTTGTGGCAACTGAGAAAATGTGAACAATGACGAAGTTTTAGATCAAATGGAAACAAACAGTAACCTTAACATGAGAAAGTTACAGTTGAAATTTCTTTGACTGAGAAAAGATGACATTCACATACTGCAGGCAATAGTGACAGAGGAAAGCAACACGTGACTTAACTAACAAGTTTGTGTAAATGGAAGTGAGAACAGGGTTTAGGACAGATAGCAAAATGACAAAACTTACTAAGTGCTACAAAGGATATGGTAAATGGAGAGAGCCACGACTGACAGATCCCGGAAAGGGCATGGTACGAATAATAATAATAATAATAATAATAATAATAATAATAAGAAGAAGAAGAAGAAGAAGAAGAAGAAGAAGAAGATTATAAAGTTATTCAAATAATTAATATCCATTTTGCTATTGGAATAATTTATATAATTCATCTATGGACTTAAAATAAAAACGTAACAACCTGAATATATTATGTTATTAAATACACGTGGAGATAATTCTGTAGACATACGCTTAATGATATAAACGCATATCATATGCAAATATCAATGTATTCATTTCATAATGATAATCATGTTATCACGTCTTGACAGCTTCATTCTAGAAACTTTCCATATATTAACGCATCCGTTAGAAAAGAAAACAATGAACAAATCAAACAAATTGGATTTGTACTCCTCCTCCCGCTCTTCCTCCTCCTCCTACTACTACTATTACTACTACAATAATAATAATAATTACCGGTGTTTATGAGTAAAAAAAATGGCGTTGGGGCATTTTCTTTAGATGTCGAGGTTTTTGCGGATATGTACAGTTGTGCAAAAAGTAATCTTTTGTAGCTCTGAGATGCTGACATGTCCAGGAATTTTACTCATTTGATTTTGGTTGTCCTTCTTTATCACTCCTAATGCCCCTATTATTATTATTATTATTATTATTATTATTATTATTATTATTATTATTATTTCCTTTGATATCTGGCGTTTACACATTTCTTTCCGGGTCCCGCCCAGGGACCTAAGGTTAGAAATGGCATCATGACACTTTCCACTGCAAAAAAAAAATAAAAAAATAATTACATAGATAAAGCCCTTCGTAAAGTGTGGGCTGTACTTGTCAGAACAATTTTTTGTATCTCTTTGAGGCGTGGACTTCCAGGGATCCCTTCAATCAGCCTACTGGAATCTTTTCCAACCAGTCCAAGGGCTCCAACTAC
>OZ038503.1:50421215-50433715 GCA_964036315.1 Acanthosepion esculentum
TATATATATATATATATATATATACACATATATATATATATATTAATTGCATGAAAGAGAGTGAGCGTGTGTATGTGTATGTGTAGCGACTGTGTGTGTGTGTGTGTGTGTCATTTTGAAAATTTTATTCGAAAACATTAGTTAAGCGTATACGTATCTACGCTATTTCCATCGTTGAGAATGTTGTCCTCAACTTTATTACCATATTTGGGACGTTTTGGCCGTTGTACCTGCCGATCTTCTACAGTAGGAGTGCATGTAGCTTTCTTTCTTTATCTACTGTCTTAAATATCAAGTACCTAGAATACTGAATCCACAACTGAATAAAGCAGTTTGTAAACGTCAGTGGACACTGTGAACCATTTCTATGTTATCAGTTCTTCCGTAATGTGTGATTTCTTCTACATAAGCCTTCACCGTTCTAATAAAAATAATCCGGCCGGTCGGTCGAGCGTTTCCTTCAGTCCTATACAGGTCTGTTGTCCTCTCATACGTCGTAATCGACGGGATATTCCACCATATATATATATATATATATATACACTACAGTTCAAAGTTTGAAGCCAACCCCCAGAATAAGCATGGTATGAACTTGACAGAAGAAAAATGAAAAAGTGCTTTTAGAGTAACTGAAAAAAAGAATGGAATCAATTATCAAACTTTTAGAAACTTTTGCAATGTTGCCAAAAATTTGTGCTACAGTAATCATGACTAAATGAGGATATTTTGACGAGAGCAAAATTTAATTATTAAGTGCTTTTTTTACTTTTTGTTATAATGACATTTCTGATAAAAAAATCATCTGCCACTTTTTTAACCTTGTATAATAATTTTCCCTTATTTAAAGTACAAAATAACTACTTTTGGGGCCAATTTAAAAAATACCAGCGTGTCCTCAAACTTTTGAACTAAAGTGTGCCAGAAGTGAGCTAGGGATTTGAAAGTCTAGTAATTCAAAAAAAAAATATATTATTCGAAAATAGTTTTATACACAATTTTGTAAATAGTTTTCTTTTTTATTCGAACACTGAAAATATATTCCAAATCAATTATGTAAAATTCCACGACGATAAAATCATCCATTGGCGTCTAGAATTTTTAACAATAGTTGCCCTCTGAAATGAAAAAGAAAAAAAAGAATGAAAATATATATTATGCTATTTTTAAATAACTCGATGAATTTTGGTACACCCTATATATATATATATATATATATATATATATATATATATATATATATGTGTGTGTGTGTGTGTGTATGTGTGTTTGTGTGTGTGTGTGTGTGTATATATATATGTAATTTTTATATATACTATTTATATATTATATATGCGCGTTACTTATTTTAAAACGTTCAGTATCAGAGATAGAGCTAAATTATTTTATTTGCATTGATGTATCTTTGTGACCCTGAGTTTCACGCCCTTGCGATTTGCTGACGATCATTTTCAGTCGTAACGTAACTACCACAGTTGCTAATGCATCCATTGCCGATTTGCCTCTCTCTCTCTTTCTTTCTTTCTCTTTATCTCTCTTTTTCTCTCCCATTCTCTCTCACTCTATCTATCTATCTATCTATCTATCTATCTATCTATCTATCTATCTATCTATGTTCATGTTTCTTTTCCCGTTAGTCTTATTCTTTATTTCGTGTAGCTCCTTCGACACGCATTATTGCTCAGATAACTCCTGTCTCTGTCTGCCTGTTTGTACCTCAAATTATGGATGTCTCTTGCGCACACACACACACACACACATATATATATATATATATATATATATATATATATATATATATATATATATATATATATATATATATGGTGTACCACAAATACTTTTACAAACTTTAGGGGTGAGTTCCTCATTCCAAAACAAGGACAAAATCCATATAAGCATATATCTGCAATTACTTCGATTCACGTTTAAAGTTTACGGTAAACGCTGTTAAATGTAGAATCCAAGATGCTAAGTCCACTTGACGTGTGCTGATATCTCGATCGTCTCCGACAGCTTGTAGAATGTGTTCTTTGTGGTCAGGCGTAGGGGCGGATCTCGGTCTTCCTCGATTCATAGTTTGTGGTGCCAGGGAACGCGACGATAAATGACAGTAGAGGTTGGATAACTCGGCTGCCTTCGGTCTGGAAACTCAATCTGATACAGCCGTGCAGCCTCACGTCCATTACCATTTCCGCAGGCACATGTGAAAAATCATATCTGCGTGCTCATGATATGAAAATCCTGCCATTGTTAAACACTTCTCAGTTAAACACATTGAACGTTGAAGACAGACTAGCCACTAATGTACTCGAATGACAAATGTAAACTTATCTACATAGCAACGCAGCGCCATCTACCGTAAACTTAACTAAAAAACGAACGTAGGTTTAGATGGACTTTTGTCCTTGTTTGGTGTGAGGAACCCGCCCCCAATTTTTAAAAAATTATTTTTGATAAACTCGTAATAAATTTTGTTGAGTGTTGGTTATTTGATTTTGATATAGCGGGACTTGAAAGTTTTAAGTTTTTGTTTATTATTTTCGTGTTGGGATTGTCAACAAATATTTCCTGTTTTTAGATATTGTGCAATAGAATTTGTATCCGGCAAATGAAGTGGAAACGTCTTATTAATGTTGTGGTCGTCAAGCCATCATATATATTTACATTTTGTCAGAGATACAATCTCCCAACGGACATTTAAATTATATATAATGTTGGTCTTTTCTGAAACACTAGTTGACAGAGAATGGTGATTGCGTATGATTACGTTGGTTGCGTTCAATTTACTATAATATATAATTAGTTTTATTTTTTACTGGGGCCATATATATATATATATATATATATATATATATATATATATATATATATATATATATATATATATATTTGTGTGTGTCTTTAATATGACGATATATAATTTTGTATAATTTTATATATCAATAAACAGTATTTAGAAAAATATGACAAACTGCAAACTGTTTTTGTGACGCGTTTCAGCCGTTAGGATTTCATCGGATGAAACGCGTCATAAAAACAGTTTCCAGTTTGTCATAATTATATATATATATATATATATATATATATATATATATATATATATATATATATATATATATATATGTATGTATGTATGTATAATTGCGCAAGAAAGAACTAATGTAATAAAAAGAAAGGTTTAACATACATACACTAATAATTATACGGTTTAGTTATAAAATAAGCACCTACTACTTGGTATTTGTGCATAATCTCTTTCCTTGTAATTGCATCTAGTAGCAGTAATAGTAGTGTGCCTATGTGTAAGGAGTGAGATACTGTTTGTGTGCGCACGCGCGCGTGTGTGCTTGTTTTATAAGTTCCCATCTTGTTCATATCAGTGATTATCTGTCAAATACCCTGGCATCTCTTTTCATGTGAACTCAATGAATAATTTATTGCATCAATTTTCGATTGTAAACAACCGACAGAAAGAGAATGCAGAGAAAAATTAACTACTCTAATTTTGAGTAAGGGAAAACGTCAGCGATAGAGTGTGATACATATGGCAAGAAGAAGAAGAAGGAGGAGAAAAAAGAAGAAGAAGAAGAAGAAGAAGAAGGAGAAAAAAGAAGAAGAAGAAGAAAGAAGAAGGAGGAGAAAAAAAGAAGAAGAAGAAGGAGAAAAAAGAAGAAGAAGAAGAAGAAGGAGAAGAAGAAGAAGAAGAAGAAGAAGAAGAAGAAGAAGAAGAAGAAGAAGAAGAAGAACCAAAGTGGGTAAGAAGAAAGGAAAACCAACTGATAAACAAAACACAAAGGGCGGATGTAGAAAGGCAAAACAAAAAAAGAAATGAAAGTTGAAGGTAAAGAGAGTTTATGAGTCAATGTGGAAGAAGAATTTGTAAGAAAGAAGAAAAACAGAGACATAGAGGGAGAAGGGAAGAGAAAGAAAGGAGACCAGAGAAATATGGAATTCAATTGACCTTTTCTTAGCAACGTACCGTGTCTCTCCATCGAATACGTTATGATATTGATTAACAACGACGCAACGGTTTACTCTTGAGAGCAAGACAGAAAACGACTAGAATACATGCAAACATACACCTGTATACTAGACACATTGAGGTATGCCCAGAGAAGAACCTCTGAAAAACAGTAATACCTCCCAAACATACACACAGGCACATATCGGACTGATGTAAATGTTTACAGAAATTTTAACAAGTCTTTCATTCATATGAAACATCATTATTCACGCAATAAAACCCTAGGCCACCTTCCATTTAAAGTGTGCATTCAGTCATAAAAGAACGACGAATTTATTGAGGACATTTTTTAATATTAATCACATATTGAACTGTTATTGCAATAAGTATTATAACCCGAGGAACAGAAAGTTGTGGATCTACATCTGTTTTTTTTCTGGGCGGCATTTCGGAATGAAAATTTGATGGCGCTTCCTCAACATTTATGTGATAATAATCAGTCAGTTATGTGATGTGCGGGATACACGCTCAGGCAGTCACGTATCTTTCGATTAACGTGACTGACGAGGCAGATTTTTTTCCCGCAGTAGGTTGCAATTTCTTTTTGTTGCCACAACCCGGACGGTCTGATATATATATATATATATATATATATATATATATGAATAATCTTCTGTGGGGAGAAGAGGATTCATATATCATTAGCACGTAAGTGAATGTAATGGATCTGACGGGAATTCGAACTCGGCTCTCCGATTTCTCAATCCAAGTCGCTATCCATTACTCCAGAGTGAATGTGATTATAAATACATTTAAAAATAAAAACAGAGAGCGGTTTAAAGGGAGATAACCGTGAATTCGAAATCAGAACATTATCATTAATAACTCTGTCCTCCAATTTGCGGACCCTAGTTACTATATTTTTAACACTTGATATAATGCAAAAATATCACAATGATAAAATCGCTTAAAAATCTTATATATAAAGCACAGTGTATGTGTCCTAGGAAATCCTCTGCTCCCACTGCTACGATTTCACTGATTCATAGCCCATTCAAAAAGCCCTAGAAAAGTTAGGTGCAAGAAAGATTTTCCTTGAGTTCAGCTTTAGGGTTGCCATATTATGCGATGTTAAAATATATATTAATATATTATACTAGCCATTATCGTTGCTTTCATGGTTCAAGGGGAGTATCTCTTATTTTCCTTTTGTATCCAATATTGCAGTGCTCATCTTATTATAAACTAGCTTGAAAGCCGCTCTATCGGTCGGCATTTAAGCTAGCCCCTGTGCAGGACTCGTGGTCTGGCCATAATCACAACAGCTCAGGAGGAGTAAATATCGATAGGCATCAATAATCTACAGAACTCGAAACTGATCGCTGCATTTAAGGACTGAATTAATGTTTAAGCATACCTTTTATAAGTTCACGATAATTCTTCTGCTGCCACTTAATTTAAAGACAATTTGATGTTCATAGAACCTTATTTTCCATACAAGAAATTAATTTTATTTCATGGGTGACAGAACAAGGGGAAATTTATAAGATAAAATTATTATAGTGTAAAAATAGAAATTAAGCGCATGCACCCGGGTGGGGACAAAAATTGCCCACAGCCACCGTCGGTTGCGCTGGCCTCGGTGCGAGCACCGATCCCTCCTTCTTGTGCAATGGGAGGGCGCGGCCTCGGGCAGCTGTTCCCCAGGGCTGGGCACCACTCAGTATTATTTTCTCAGTTGCCCCTCGACAGAGAAGGCCCTGAGCGCCTGTCCAAGGACAGAGGCACAACTGAGAGATGATAAATAATGTATCAATTACATTATAATAATTTACACAGTTAAAGTTCAATATATGTATTATATATTATCTACTTGTAGACACTATCACTCTTCAGATTTAACTAATTTGCATATTGATTTAAAAAAAGTTTATTTTATTAATTAACTGTCCTTCATTACTGTTCTTTTATTCGAGGATTGTTTTATATCAAGAATAGTTCCGTTTAGGAATATCGTCTTATATAGTGCAGAAAAGTGTTTGAAATTTGCATTTTACTTGTCCTTCAACAAGTTGGCATCTATTCGTAAAATTTTCCTTAACTATAACAACCAATTTATGAATGAAATTTTCATTTAAATTTTTGTTTCAAAGATTTCAAGTAGTGAATATATCTTCCTTCGCAAAGCGATAGCGAACGGGCAAAACCTGCTAGCTAATTATAAGTATTTATACTGAGACTCATGCAGCATCCATAAAAATATTTAAAAATTTGAAATCATATTTATTTTTGGCATATGAATTTTTTGAAACTGATTCTAAATCTTTCAATCATTCTGACCCACTTCCTATCATCTTCAGTCGCACCTATGAGATGCGCCTCAAAGTTTGGGAACCACTGGACTATATTAACCAGCATCAGTGATTTTGTTACATTTGAAATTCTTCTTCCGGTCAGGACATGGGCAATTATACTTTTCCATAACTTCCTATACCTTTTAGCTTCACGCCATATCTCACAATTTAACATTACTGTTTGTCTCCGTCTGAATTTCTGTGATGAGATTTTATTTTTATTATTTAATGCGGATTATTGTCCTTATCCTTGTTGTTGCTATCACAACTGAATAGGGTAATTTTCTAAGCGTAGATTAGATGTGGCACAAGGCCGAAATTATGTGATTCCCAGTGAGAATCGAAGTCACTAATCAGTCGTAATTGTTCTAATGAGACAAGATTACTCACAATTATACTACATCGAGGTAACCCTGGGTATCACTAAATAAGAACTAGGCGAGATATGGACGGCTGAATGAGAACAATCTACATTCGTAAATTTAATAAAGGGCTTAGTTCAAAATTCCCCGTAGGTTAGCCAGATCAACATACACCTGATGATGGTCGGGTAGTGCGTGCACAACGGCTACAAAGATGAGGACAAGAGTACATATGTAATTAATATAAGTAACCGTTAGGTTGCATAATGTGGAAGAAGGGCTTGGAAAATCTGATACTCACAGGGCAGATTGATTGCTAGAGGGACAGAGGAAAACAACGCACAACTTAGTTAGTTTGAGTAAATGGATGGCGGGGCAAGGTTTACAAGGAATAACAAAAAAGACACTCTGTTTAGACCTACAAATGACAGGAAATTGTGAAGAGTCTTGATCGCCTACGTCCGGAAAGGAAACGGCAACTAGAGAAGAAAAACCATTCTTTGTCTCCTCTCTGTCATTAGGTAAAATCATTAGGTAGTTAACTCTCCATTTACTTCTTCCTTATGATGTACTCTATATAATTCAACCCATTCTTTCTAATAAGTTGCAATAATCATTAAAACATCGTCGCTTGTCAAATATTTAAGCCGTGTTATTCTCGTGTCCTCCCATAGAATCACATTTCTGTAGCTTCCAGTTTCGTCTTCATCAGTAAAGGGATTGTTCCGCCTTCAATACATCTTAGATGATTAGACATTATACAGCAGTTTAATATATTCTCCTTTTTTTCTGTAGATATTTTCCTATTTCCAATCGTTCATACTGTTGTCCTCATCTTTATTGTCCTATTCATGACGTTTCGGCCGTCGTACGTTCCAACCTTCTTCAGGTGATATACGTTGGGATTTCGAATCGAACCCTTTATTTAGTCCACTGGGGCAGATTGTTCTCGTTCCACGTACCATGTCTTTCCTGGATATCTGTTTCAGTTATTTTCCTTTAGTAATTCAACTCTCCAAGTTCGTGTTCACCTCTGCTGTGGCCAGATATTGATATAATCAAGGCCGTATATAAAGTGAATTAATTCCTCTTTTTATTTTTGTGTATGCTTGTTCAACACCCTTTCTATCCGTATACAGGTGATCTGTTCACATTAAATACTAGCTCCTTTATATATATATTTTCCCATCTGCTCCGAGTTATACTTTATCTTTACAAGAGCCAGATCAGACTAAATATGGAGCATTTTTGTCACATTCGGTCTGGAGCTGTCTGGTTCTTACTTGCCTGTCTCAAAAAGCGTCTTAGCGACCTTAAGGATGATGAATTACTTCATACCCTATAACCTCTTTTCCACAGAGGAAACGCCAAAAGCATCTCCCGAATATATCGTTATTTCCATGGCATTTTTTCGGACGAGCTACATCCCTTAGTTCCCTAACTCCTGACCTTTAAAACTGGGATCCAACATGCCGCGTACACAAATGTGCATCATCCTCATTCTATTCGCCTTTCATTAGTAAGAAGTAAGTTCCATTCGGACGTATTCTCCCCAACCGCTTTGTGGACCAGACTCCCGGCCGCTCGTTTTCCAATCACTACATTTTAACCCATGCGACCACCCGAGGCAACCAGGTTTGCCAGATCTCGCCTGTCTCAATCCCCTATAAGCCGCGAGGGAGGGCATTTCTAGCCAAGTCTGACGCAGGGTTGTCCACCCAAATCGAATTCACCCAAATGACCTCGTCAAACTCTCTTTGATTCAAAGCCATCTCCACTACCGCCACCAGGGGTGAGAAAAGGAATAGGGAGAGAGGTTGACGATCCCGATGCTCGGATGCAAGCGAGTGCCAACAACAATCATGACCATCTTCAATCTAGGGTTAACCATTATCTGTCCTGCATAACCCCATTAACTTCACTTCTTGCCTTTCCTTCCGATCATGCAACACGACTCAGTAAACATCTAACCTGAGTGGCTCTTGGAACTTGTACTGGGTGAACAATTATTACAAAGAAATTAAAGCAAGTTATCCTAGTAGTTTTAAATAAGTTATTGTATTGGGCAATGAAACAGTTATATGACTTTTTTAAAATTTGCATTGCTCGATCTTCATTGCAATTCCCGTTGGCAAATTCTACTCGATGCTTCTAAGGTTTTGTTTTGGTCGACTTCATTGCGCAGGGAAATGAATCTATCTACTCCAGTATACCGTTGGAGCTAGTTATTTACTCGCTGTATTATTGAGCACTCTAATTAACTTAATTCTGGCAATATGTAATGTAGAACTAATTTTGAATCTCAATAAAGATCTTTTTCCATTGGTTAGGTTGACGTGTTGAAGACCGTGTTGGATAAAATTCTTTGGAATTCTCGTAATAAATACATAATTACCAGTAACTATTTCGTCTCAAAAGAATTTTTCTGTGTCAAGCAAGAGAAGACTTGCTGAAAAGGCAAACGGTGTTACTTTCTCTAGATTCAGGCAGAATCGATTCTGGGACATCTAACATTCTTTACAGGATTCTGTATAATGAACTATACTTCTCAACGGCATTTAGAAGATTTCCCGATCATTGTACAAAAGATCTCACTGACAAATTTTGTACAAAGATAGGGAAATGATAGGCAACTTAATATATATATATATATATATATATATATATATATATATATAAATGTTAGCTCTCATGGTTATACCGAGTTTCTATGCCTTCTGCTTTGAGCAATGTTTGCAATTCATGGTGAGTTTAAATGAGTTTAACGGCTTGCAATTCTAAGATTTATTTGTGTAATATTTACAGAAATTCTTTTTAATCCCGACGTTCTAACAATTGAGGGAATCAATTTCAAACGTTTGATGAAATCAATTTCAACTTACTCAAAATGACGTTATATAAACGACCAAACTGAAATTTTTATAAATATGTGTGCGTGCGTGTGTGTGTTTTTATGCTCCCCTTTGCAGAAATACAACGTAATTCAACGTTGGCTGTTTCTCTTTTGTCACAACATTCTACCGAATTCGGAGCCTTTATTTGCTTTCTTTCTTGTATAAAATGTTGTTGTCAACTGAAATTTATTTATTGTTAATGTTATTTGTTAATGTTGTTTGTCGATTGTCAGTGTGGGAAATACAGACTTCGAAAGGACATAACAATTCATAAACAACATTATTTTTACATAGGTTAGATTTTTGAGATGATTAATTATTTCTGAGAATAAGATTGAATGTTTTGAATGTTTTGAGTAAATATTACACAAACAAATCTTAGAAACACTAGACAAAAACTTTACCTTGGATTAAAAAGTTGCCAAAGCAGAAAGCATATATATATATATATATATATATATATATATATATATATATATATATATATATTCTAAAGATGTAATTTTTTATTAATGCTATATATTTTTATCACTATAAGCGTTAGTTTTTTTAAACTCATATTTGAGTAGACGCTCCGTTTATATATTAAACATTATATTTATTTATTGTTCTCTACCGTGAAATCATATTTAAAAAATAGTCGCTCTTCGGCAGTATACGAACCTGTGTCCCACTGGGAAAAGGGAAACTGGCGTTAGATCTGACGTGCTTTAACCAACTCGGCCACGAACATGCTTTGCCGATAAGGCAATATCTGAACAGTACTTTTAAGTACAGAATATATATATGATAATTTCGAGGAATCTCTGACAAGAAGTTTATTCAAAGGCACTGTTCAGACCTTTCTTGATCGGCAAAGCTTCTTCGAGGCCAAGTCGGTTAAGGCGCGTTGGATCTCACGACGGTTTGCCTTTACCTAGAGGAGCAAAGGTTCGTATCCTGCTACAGTGCGCATTTTTTTCTTTCATAAAAGTTCTCGAATTTATGTTGTCTAGGAGTGCTGGTTTGAGTACATTTTATCTTTTTTTTCAGATTATAAGATTATTATTCATAATATAATTCGGAACTTGCTCCTAATTTCGTCCCAACTAAAGAAATGTTTTACTCTTTAAGGTTCAGAAAGGTCTTAACACAGGTGCAGCTGCAAAATCCATCCATTTCTCTTATTGGTTCAATGACATTGCTTAGAAGAACTTGCAAGAGGTAGTTTTCCCCTTTTCAAAAATGGGAATTTTAGTTTAAAGAATGAGCCAAGTAATAATCGCCTAAAAGAACTCGATTTAGAGGATTTAGCAGCTTTTAGAGCAAATTCCGTGAGAAATTTAATATTAGTCACACGACAGTCCTATGCAAATTGAAAAGTATTGGAAAGGTTTCAGTGGTTGGAAAATGTTTCACGCACAAACTGTCCCCGGCGAATGCCCGTGACGATTGTTGCGAGTCATTGCTTACACGACAATTCAAACGCTCTTTTTGGATAGGCTTCTTACTGGTGACGACATATGGATCCTTTTCCATAATGTTAAGCTCCGCTGTAAGTTGATCATTTGAGGAAACATAACATCATCCAAAGAAGATCACACTGAGTGTATTGTGAGACATTCAAATAATGATCCATTATCATCGTTGTTTGAAAGAAGTTTTGAACAAAACAAATCGTTCATCCTTAGTAAACAGAAGGAGAGTAATCTTCCATTACGATAATGTCCGTCTTCACACTGAACTATTGACATGATCTCTCTGAGGAGCTCGGTTACGATAAACTTCTTAATGCTCCATAATCTCCCTAGCTTGCTTCTTCTAGTTATCACTTGGGTTTGCCGAAGCATTTGGATAGTCTATGGTCGACATCAGTAGAATGGATGGTCTCGTATTTAACATCAAAGCCTAAATAATTTTTCAGGCATGGCATCTCTAAACTTTATGACAGAGATAAAGATTTTCTAGGAATCAATAGTGGTTGTATTTAGGATTTCTATAAGGATTAATATCTATATTTGTAATATACACGATAAAATTGGACAGAACTTTCATTCCAATCTGACTGTTTTGTGCTTGGCCAGCAAACTCTTTCGAATACGAGTTTCATTTAAAATGATTGACAATTTATTCCTCTTAATTTTCGTACTGCGATTGCGGTATAATTGACAGTTATGGGTGAAAAATCTGTCTGAGAGGAACTTCTAATGGAATTACCAGAGGAATGAGGAGGATTCAATGCTGTGGATGTGGCATAGCGGGGTCTAGCTGATGGAACAGATGATTATATCTCGTTTGAACATTTGCTATGAAATTAACAATTGAGTAGGACCCAAAGAGTGTGAGTTAAATACCCGGTTAAGGCGGTGGAGAATTTGTAGGGGGAATTAACAGGAGGTAACTGATAACTGACATCCATTAATCATGGCACGTGGAACTAGAACAGTCTACCCCAGTGAGCGAAATAAAGGGTTCAGTTCGACATTCCAACCACCTGAAGAAGGCCGGAGCGTACAACGGCCGAAACGTTGTAATAAATATGGCAACAAAGATTAGGACAATAGTCCGAATAATGTAAATAGAGTAGCAAAGAATTAGCCATGTTTCGTCTGTGGAAAACGGGTTTGAACCATAAAATCAGGATATAAATATACAAATATTCATAAAAAGACAAAATGAAAATTGTTTGATAACTCAGATTTATTACATATATTAAAAGTTTCGTCCCCGCATGTAATATGAAATATATGGTAAGATATTGGTGTAAATTCCCCGGAATGTTGCACACGAAAGCAAATTTGAAAGTGATTTCCCATTGCTAGGGAGTAAACAGGAAGGGCACCAATCAAGAATTTTTATATTTTCCATCTTACTTTTTCTCAAATATTATTAAATTAAACGGAGAAACGAAAACATTTCTGTTGGGAGTATTACAGAGAATTTAACT
>OZ038503.1:50436215-50451215 GCA_964036315.1 Acanthosepion esculentum
ATTCGTTTATATATCCTTAGTCGATGTAATTCTTTAAATTAATGTACTATTGTATTCTTTCCTTCTTAGATTAATATTTATATACATAGGTTTTTACCTTTATTTGATTATATCTTATCACATTATTATTATTATCATTATTTTTATTATCCTTGTTATTCCTGTTATTCCCATTTGTATTATTGTTTTATCACTGTTTATATCTTGAAGGGAGTTATTTTCATTATTTTGGTTAACTTTTAATAGAATTGGCTTGAGTTTTTATTTATTACAAAATTTAAAAATATATAATCCTTATTGAATAATTAAAATACAGATATATGATGTCTGTGAGTGTATATATATATATATATATATATATATATATATATATATATATATATATATATATTAATGTATATATGTATATGTATGTGTATGGGTATGTATATATGTATGTGTGTATCTATATATAAAATGTTTTAAAACATCTTTACATCTTTGTTAAATAATTCTTTACATTGCCTTTTTTCTCTTAGAACAATGTTACTGTGTTTTTGAAATTTGAATTGTTATTATTATTATTATTATTATTATTATTATTATTATTATTATTATTATTATTATTTTATTTTATTTTTTTAAATATTAATGTTGAAGAGTCATAATCCGATTGGAGACATTTTTTGTCTGTCTCCCACATGTATGTTTTCCTTTTTCTTTTTCCTTGTCTAATTTCTATATCTTTTTTCTCCTTTCTGTATTTTTTCCTCGCTTTTGTTTCTAAGTTCCTCTTCCACATTTCTGTGGATATATTTGATCAATAGGTGAGCATGTCTAATAACTCCCCCCCACCACTGTTAATATATGTCTCTTTATTAAGATGGATGTGAATACATCTATCTCAGTTCCTTATTTCTTTCTTCCTTTCCTGCTTAATTTTCGTCATCCACTCTCTCAATCAGTTTATTCCTTTCGAGAGATAATATATCTTCTTCAAACCCCTCCTGCCACCAATTTAAACCTGCCTCCTCAAACAAATGTGTGCATAAATTACAAACGATAATACATAATTCTTCTTATACCTGGAATATTTGTCACCCATTTATTTGTATGAAAATGGTCGATCTGGGGAATTAGGATCGAATTTCGATCTTAAGGAAATACATTATAATCATCATGAAACAAGTTGTCTGTTTCGTAATAATATTTGATATATATATATATATATATATATATATATATATATATATATATATATATATGTGTGTGTGTGTGTGTGTGTGTGTGTGTGTGTATGTGTATTTTACAACAATTCATACAAACACACAACCACGCTTACACATACAAGCACACATATAAACACACTTTCTTTGTATGAATCGTATGTGTTTATAGTTATTACTTTTTCTATTCTGGTTTAGCATTACTCAGTTCCTATGATGTATTGAAAAAGGAAATAGCTCATCATTACTGAACCATTTCCTTTTAGATTTTCGGTCTCATTTTAATCAGTTATATTCACTTTTTGTTTTATTTTCTTTAGATATTCCTAATAATAATAATAATAATAATAATAATAATAATGATAATAATAAATACGCTATTCTTTTCAACATAACAATAATATTTATTGTCGGTTTTTTGTAGATGGGCACTTATCCTTATTATATACTTTTCTATTCGGTCCAACATTGTCACCTGTTTTTTTTTCTACTCACTTCGATCGTTCTATTCTCTGGCCTTCATCGGGTGTCTACCATTATACTCGGTACCCTTTTGGGAATTTTGAACTGAACACTTCAATTCACTTTTGTAGAGTTTTCTCATTTCGCATTTCAAGAGATATATAGCCTAACGGATTGAACCGTTGGTTAAAACAAACCTACTACCCTTGCCGTTGTGAGTTCAATCAGCTGAAAAGTCACCGATTCTGGTTCAGTGCAAGAAATGAATCAATAATACAAAGGCTGGTGTGTATTAACTGATGTGAGATATTTCCTCATCATGGAATGCGGAATTAGGCCCCCATTGATTGAATACAGTTTTCTGTCACTTACCATATAAAACGGAGCTTACAGAAAATGAAAATGACATACACTATATTTTTCTTTATGTGTTGTGTCCCTTCAGAACATAGACGATCATGGCTCCCCACATCTTCCCGTCCCTTGTAGCTCTTAATAAGTTATGTCTTTTTGTTATTTCTCCCAAACCCTGTTTTGCCATCCATTTGCTTAAGCCAATAAAGTATGTTACGCACAGCTTTCCTTTGTCCCTTTTCCCCTCTATCTGTTCCGTGAGTGTCAGATTTTTCAAGCCCTCTTTCCTCATTATATGCCCTAGAAACTTTAACTGCCTCTTCTTGAATTTAAGTATAAGTTTCCTTTTTGTTTTCATTTTCTGCAAAACTTTGTCGTTACTCATATGTTCGGTCCACGGTATCCTCACCAGCTTTCTGTAGAACCATATTTCAATGCTTCAGGTCTCTTCTTCATCTTTGAGAAGATTATCCATCATTAGCTGCCAGATATCACGTAACTGTTCAATGATAGTTTTTTTTTATTCTAACGCAGTAGTAATAAATGTGTGTGGATGTAGAAAATGTCATAAAAGAAGGGGTGGAAAAAGAAGTAAACCTAATAAACAAAGATTTCAATAAACGTGTTGGTTGCGAAATAAATAATTTTTTTATTCAAAAAGACCTCGAAGAAATAGAACTAAACAAATTATCTTAATAACCCTGGAGGGCTTGTAAATAAAATCTAAAAACCTTTAAATCTTTATGCGGGGCGGGGGGGGGGTGTTTGTTTGGTACTTTGGCGTATAAGCACCAATATGAACAAGATGGTTGGAATAGAAAAGCACACCGAGTGTAACAGCAAATCGTGTAAAAGCAACATTGTCCTTTTTTTTTAGATTAAACTTTGAACCGTTGTGTCTTAGAAATGATTAAATTTATCTTACTGGAATTCGGCGAAGTTTTTATAAAACTATTGAACGTTACTTTGAGCAATAAGAATTTATAATTACTCTCCAGGCTTAACAAAAGAATCGTGATGAAATCGATCATAAACGAAAATGACACATTCCTCATTAATCAATCATAGCCTGGATCGAAAGATTTAAATAATGTTCAAATATATTATATATATATTAATCCAGGATCATTTTCCAACTTATTCAAGATGGGGTTAAGTTGTCTAAAGACAGAGTTTTCTATAAAGGTTTTTCATAGTGTTCCCTAAAAACTGTTGTGAATATGATGATCATATGAGCAATGAGGAAATTTGGAAGAAAATTGAATCAAAAAGAGACGGTCAAAACATCGGGGACGCGTAATGAGGAATCCACAAGTACCTATCCTTTGCAGATCTTAGCAATGTCTGTCTTTTTAATATCCCCCTCAGACACTGTTCTGCCATCCATTTTCACAATCTGCTTATCATGCCTTCACTATGTCGTTTGAGTGTCAAATTCTCCACGCTCTCTTCCTTTATCATGTGTCTCAGAAATTCCAACTCATTCTGAGTCTAAGTATAAGGCTCCTTTTTGTTTCCATTTTCCTTAGAGTTCCCTTGTTGCGCACAATCTCTGTACACCCTTCTACATCTCTGTTGTTCAAGTCATCTTTACATCAGTGAGGAATTTTCAAGTCCTGAAACATATATCAACATTGAATACAAATATTTGTTATAATGTTTTTGTCTATTGTTTGATCCAGTCGATCTTATTGTTCAGTATTTTTTGTTTAAAATCTTTAATCTTTCCTATTTTGTTTTAGATTCATATCAAACCTACTTTTTGTTCCTAATTCCTCGATTTACCAGGTAATTTAAAGTCTGTTTGGAGAAAATATTATGGAATTTCAAAAACATTTCATAATAGTTTATATTGATCTTTGATAGTCGGTTTTCTTGTTATCATACCAGCTCTTTAAAAGAAGTGTACTATGTGCATTTACTGGAATATAAAATGAAATCTGCATTTTATATTCCTCCAAATACGTTACGCTGATCCTTTCATAGATTTTGGCCCATTTATACGACCCTTTTTCCAATTTCAATCATTTCTGATATTTCTTTAATATAAAACATACTCCAATGACAATGAATGCTTTATTTTAATTGCCGCTCGTCCAGAAAACAGAAAACCATTGCTTTCAACCAAAATGTCGCGGCGAAAGCACGGGAAACCACACCAATGTCTTTCCCAAGAACACATTGCAATTCAGGGATAATAAAGAAAAGTGAAGGGAGATCCATAATTGGTGATATTAAAAGATTCAAATAAATGATGAAGGTTATATTAAAGAAATCTTGAAAATCTGAATTTGAATTCAATTTTTTAATGCGTATTCGAACAGTGTTCTCTGGTGCAACTCTAATACAACAGGTAGGGTTTTCTTTCTTTGGTTATTACTTATGTTATGTAGCGTTAATTTAAGTATAAACATCAACACTATTAGCGATGTCATCATTTCACATCTAGGTATCTATGCAGGTGACCCAACTATTTACTCCTACCTTAGTAGCTAGTCCGATAGATCCGACAAAGTAAAAGTGGCAAGGACCTCCAATCGATGGTTGGCTGGGGCAAGGAATAGCTTGTAAATTTTAACGCATCCAAAATAAAACTGCTTTCATTTAATTCGACAGAGAAACTTTTTGCCTGCCCTCAACATGGAGGATGATATACCCCAGGAGTGCAACAATGCGATTTTTGAGGATTTTCCAATGACATGAAGTGGAGTAATATTTTTGAATACTGAACCGCTAGACAATTTTTCTCATCATAATCCTTCTTGCACAATTATAAATCTACCATTTGTCCGTGCGTGGAATATTGCTGCCATATCTACACAATCAGGCGAATATATTAAAACCGCAGAAAGAATATAACAGGGTGAATACAAAGGGCAAAACCTCAGAAAGAATACAAGGTGACAACAGCATAAATATTGACAAATGGCGGGACCACAAACCATGAACAGAGTGAGGGGAAAAAAGCACAAAATACTTTGTGATTTTGATACCCAATCCAACCATTCCATCAAAGTATGAAAACCAATCATAGATGAGGCAAAATAACCTGCAAGATTCTGGCACTGACGGCGCCAGCAAACAACAAAATGAAAGGGAAGTTAAAAATATATATTAGAGAAATACAAGGACCACTCCCGGAAGTTGAGAAAGACAAATTTTACGTAATGGCAGATGTCATTGGAAGTGCACTAAAAACACTGGAATCAAAATTTACAACAAGATCTCATCATTTTACAATGGAATCGGCTAGGTTTAACCGTAATTTCTTTGCTAAGAGTTTCTTTTTTCGCACTTTTCGCCTGTGGAACTCTCATCCGGTTTCGTGCTTTCCAGCCAATTTTGGTCTTGAAATATTTAAATCCAATGTCAATCGCTATCTACTGTCCTCTTGATCCTTCTTTTATTGTTCTCCAATTTTTAGTTTTTTTTCTTTTTCTTATTATTCCACACTCAGTAACCCCTTTTGTGTATTAGTGGCTTTATTGCTTTGCTTGGAGTGAAAAATTAGGATTTGAGGATTCGACACTCAAAGGGTATATTGAAAGCTAGCGGAACAGACAGAAAAAGTGATTAATCGGCCTAACGTGCTTGTGTAAATGAATGGCAGAACATTGGCCTGTCAGAATAGTAAGGAACGAACATTATTTAAGTTTAAGAAGGTAAGACAGAGTCATGATCGCGCATGTTCTGAAAGGATAATACATTTAAAATATGATTTTGTGTTAATAAACATTTACTTGGTTCGTTTATATTTGAAACAGTAAGCATTTAATCGATTTGGAAATAGTTAAATATTGTTCGTTTATATTTCACTCTAAAATTCTATACTTGATAGGTTTTTCCTTTTTGTGGACGTTTTCCTCTTCTGCAGGAGATGCAGTCGCCGTATTTGTAGGCTCGACCGACAGGTCATTAGTATATGAAGCCATTCATTTAAGTTCATGCATATCCAAGCCTCCATGTCATTACTAAGATATACGTGGGTTATCAAATGAAAATGATATCTCATTTCTCAAACTTGTCGAATAGTACAAATATTTACTAAAACATTGCTTACGGTTAAATTACGCTGAAAATACTGGATCTCGTTCGATCACCGAAGTTAAGCAATGTCGAACCCGGTCGGAACTTAGATTGGGAACCGCTTTAAAACACACGGTAATGTAAGCATCTCTGCAAACAGCCTGACACTGGCAATTGATGCAATGTCGCTAGTTAAACTAACAGAAGACGGTGATAAACATGGAGGTACTTCTAGACTGAGAGTTCGCATGTCCTACATGGAATTGAGATTAATGATTGATGCGTTTTTTATGGCTTATCAAATATTTACAAGTTATTTAAACCCAGAAAATATGTTTTAGATTTTCGGAAATTTTTTGGAGATAATAATGGCTTAATGATACAAGTCTTACTAATTAACCCATAGCTGGTGGGAAAAGAGCTGGATTTATGCCTTTCCCAAGGATATTTGCGCGTAGGTGAATATAACGATCCCAACGGGACTTGGAACTCTGCTCCTCGATTAACACTGTCGAGCCATTACACCAGCTGCACTTCCAAGCTTACAGCACATGGCATTCTCAAGCGGTCACCCATCGAGGTACTGACCAGGCTCAACGCTGCTTAACTTCAGTAATCGTACGATAACAGGTGTTTCAACATGTGGCCGTAACCTGAGTTGAGTGAGTGACTCATTCCAACATAAGGCGACAAGAATGGCGCCCTTAAGAAATTCGTATTTACTTTTGTAGTCATGGTCTGGAAGACGAGGTCACAAACCTCTGTCACACGTTGAAGCACTGGATAAGTATTTACTAAAGATAGCTTTGTCAGGCAGAAGAGCACAGCTGTAGAGCACCCAGTTAGGATCAAACACGTTACATTGTTTAAATGATTTTTTTAACGAACTATTTGACCATAGATGCCCAGGAATTAGGCAAATTTACTGTTATGGTCCAGGTTAGGACCAAGGAAGAACAACAATAACGAAGATATATTACACGGAATAATAATACAAGATATGGAAGGTGTTAGTATGACTGTCAGTCTGGTTTGGAGTGAACTACTATCGGCCCGACTCGATTCGTCCCTCTCTCTTGAGAAGCGTAGTATACATAGTGTTAGAGTTCATTCTGTAGTTATAGGTAAGGACCCATAACATTTACTTTAGTCTTGCACAAAGTATGAACTATAAAACCTCTGTGAAAATTGAAGCCTTTACATAGAGAACATTGTCTACTTGATAAATTCATTAAACGTTATTTTTTGATAAGACACTTGTTAATAAACGGTAATGATATGAAAGGGAATAAACGGCAGAAGGAATGATGTTGGTAATAATATCTACATGTCGGTCATTCAAAAAAATAATTGTGCTGATACAAATAATGGTAATAGGAAGAATTTGTCTTCTATATTCTATTCCCCTTCAGAAAATGGCCGATCATGTTTCTCCACAACTTCCGACATTTTGTATCTCTTAGTAAATTTTGTCTTTTTAGTATTCTTCCCAATCCGTGTTCTCTCATGAAACGAAGCCCAGTGTCCATACTGGGATAGCGAAAGATGCGTTGCGAAAGCTAAGCAAAGTATTAAGAAACAGGAAAATATTGTTAGAAACAAAGAAATGTGTATTGAACAGCTACGTAATATCAGTCCTCTATATATGGAAGTGAATTCCAGACAATCTTCTCACGGATGAAGAAGAGATATGAGACAACAGAAATGTGGTCCTAATGAGGAATGCTGAGCATGACATGGACAGAACATGCGAGTAAATAGGAATTTTTAAGGAGAATGTAAACAAAAAGTACTCTTCTACTTATAATCAGAAAGAAACTGTTGAAATTACAGGGAAACATAATGAAGACAGAGGGCTTGGAGCATTTGACACTCACATGGCATAGTGAAGGCAAGAGAGACAGGAAAGAAACGAGTAAACTACATAACAATTATGTGTCAATGAGAAAATGAGAATTATAAAACGAAGAATAAGCAGATAATGAACTATGAATGCAAGACAAAATCGGCAGTAGAAATGCATTAGCAATAGTAATATAAGTAAGCACTAAATTAGTCAACTTTGGAGATGCTAATGTACCCCCACGATGCCTGTAATTGCCTGAGGCTCGTTGAAACGATATCTTAACAAGCCTCATTGAGAAAATAGATCGTACAGCAGAACATATATTCTTATTACATTTGGCATTAGTTTGTGAAGATATCCTGTGATGTTTACAGTTCTGACAGTGACCTACATGACTATCCTAAAAGCCGTTGATTAAAATCGCTAATTAGATTTCGTATGCAAATATTAATGGAAATCAATATCCGTAGTTTGTAGTAGGGAGACTTTATGTCAGCCAAGGTTGGAAAGTTCAAGACGATTTAACACGGACTAGAGACATTGTTTGGAAAATGAACATTATTAGATGCATTTGTGGATATTTTCTTTATACAAGGATAGATCATTAAGTCCATATCCTACTAATACATTTACTCTTACGCAAAATAAATTATTTCATGAACTATCTCTTATGTTTTTCCTATCTGTATACAGGCTGTATGCTTCTAGTATAAGTTGTGGAGTAGCTTCGGACAGGTTCAGCTGGGGTCAGCAGTAGCCTCTGACAGGTTAAGCTGGGGTCAGCTGACCCGTCCGAGGCTACTGCCGCGGAGCCTTGTAAGAGATAGCCTATCCATTGTAAAATTCATAGAGTGAATTTTATCAGTACCATCACTATCACGATGCGAGGGATTAATACAAATACAGAAAGATGTTTCACTTATACTTTATAGATTACGGAAGAGAGTTTGAAAAGGTACAGCACAAATATCTATTTGAACTACTAGGAAAATGTAATCGATTTGGAAAAGATGGTAGAATAATTCAAAACTTATCTTGGACGAAAACCGCTTGCATAAGTATAGAAAATAACTTAAGTAGCTACAAAATGGCGTCAGACAAGGATATATATTTTCCCTGTAAGGATATGTTTTAATCACCAGATTTATTTTACACTACACCAAATTTATCCTAAAGGACTTGGAGACACTACTTGAACTTATTGCCTTCAGGCGTAATCTGAACAATATAAGACCTAGTGCTCCTGCTTGTACATCTAGAGATTCTTGACAATATCCAAAGAAGGATTTGTAACTTAATTGATCCTGACCAGGCATCTCGACTTCAGTGACTTTCTCACCAACGTGACGTGGCTTTCCTATATCTTTTCTGAAAATATTTTCATGGAAACTGCTCTGACGAGCTTTTTTCCCTGGTGCCCCGACTACATGAATTTAAGCGTGTTACTAGATTGGTATCTAGGTCCCACTCGATTGCTGTTGAAATAGTTAAATACAATCGCCATTTCTACTAAAACAGTTTCTTTTCTCGCACTTCTCACCTGTGAAACTTCATTCTGTTTCTTTGCTTCCCTGATAAGTACAATCTTCAAAAGTTTAAATGCAACGTCAATGGTCATCTTTTTGAATCCCCTTTATCTTTTGTCCTTTCCTCAAACCTCCTTCGTCCTGGGTACGACGTTAAACTGCATCCAACAGCAAGGCCTCTGATCAGGAGGTTTTGAGGAAGCGTGGAACCACCTCTTAATTGCTGGTGTTCCCAGGTCCACCCTGACCCGGGGTGGTAGCACCTGTTGTAGTCCCAGCTATGGGAAAATAGTGAACTTCCAGGTCTTTTCCAGCACATTGAAACAATGATGTTGCCAACTACACTTTTTTTGAAACAATGATGTTGCCAGCTATACGTTTTTGAAACAATGATGTTGCCAGCTATACGTTTTTGAAACAATGATGTTGCCAGCTATACGTTTTTGAAACAATAATGTTGCCAGCTATACGTATTTTTGAAACAATGATGTTGCCAGCTATACGTTTTTTGAAACAATGATGTTGCCAGTTTTTGAAACAATAATGTTGCCAGCTATACGTTTTTGATATATTTAGTAAATACTGGATCTGGCATTAAATAACCCATAGTGGTTGATATGCCATAAAACCCCAAACAATCAACCAAACCAATCAATCCTCCTTATTTTTAATCTTTTCTTTCACATTCACTTCCTGTAATTCTTGCGTACTAGAGGCTTTTCCACCTTGGTTGGGGTGAAATGATTAAAAATATATGTAGAGAGCACTGTGTTGATGGCTGACAGGCAGAGAAAGCTGCAGGATCTCCTAGAAAGGGAAGTAAAAGAAATTAAGAAGACATAAAATATTATGATCAGCAAGACAGAAATCCCAAGTTGTTAGTTACAAGTTGACATCAATTAAGTACAGAATTTTAAATATCTGGGACGTGTTTTTACAGAGGATGTAAAATGCGACAAGGAAATCCGAACAGGCATTGGATTAGCGAAAGATGCATTACAAAAGTTAAACAAATTGATGAAGTGAAGAACAGAAAAATGGAAAGAGATAAATGGAGGCCAGGGAAATGTGGTTCTATAGGAGAATCACATAGATTGAGTGAGTAAACAACCAGGAAGTCGTAAAAGAAATGACAACATGCTCACAAGCAGTGTTAACTAATAGTTTAACAGACTATTACTTTTAAGGGTAATGATATCCCTGCTCGGACTTCCTGAGGTTGACCTTCGGGGTCAGATGGAAGACGAAACAAGGAAGTCGATTTTGATTGGCTGAGCCAGCGTGAGAACGATACATAGAGAAAGGGTTTTCAGACATTTGTTCATAACCGTCAAACAATATAGACGTATTTTCTTTCGTGTTTGAACTGGATTCCCAGCGGAGGGAGCGACCCCACTGGATATTTAGAAATGTACACGTCAACGTGATTAATAAAATCCTTAAGTAAAATTCCCTGTGTTGAAGTCCTTTTATCTCTGGACTCAAAACAACTAGCGGTCACTACCTGGGAGAAGACGAGAGAGAGAAGATACAACATATGAGTGAATTGACGCCGTCGCCAAGACCATCTCCACCAAGAGTATGCAACACCAGCGAGGGACAATTAAAATTCCTTGAACACATAAGGAGAGCTTAGAAAACTTAACCCTCACAAGTACAAGTGTTTAAATATATTTATAACGGATTTTGACGAATACAAAACAAATTTAATTCACTAAAATTTTAGAATTTATTCATCTCAGATGACCATAACAAATAACTTGCCTGCACTAATGTGAAGGGTGATACTGAGATCTGCACTGCCTTGTGTAAGCAAGGTCTGGTTCAAAAGCAGTGATTGCAGATATTGTCTGGAATAGGCCAAAGTCAGGGTAACACCGTCAGATGGCGGCAGCACAATGTTTCAGTCATCTTTTGGTAAAACATGAAATTGCAGTTCTTAGGTGTGTACTTTTCATACTCTGATTGACAATACTGGCGGGTCATAAGTGATACATTCTATGACAGATAATGGGAGACACATGAAATTTGACTGAGTCCTGTAATTGGATGTTGGACTTGCAAAGAAGTCTTAAGGAGAACAGTAACCACAAGTAAAAATACTCAAGAAAGAGTCAGCTGTAATTTATTGGACCCAATAGAAAAAAAGAGCGGCTTGAAAGTTTAAAACTCACATATTCAAGGTAAGAGGAGTCGGGTTAGTAAATTACCTAACTAATTTGTGTAAATGGATGAGAAGAGGGACAAAGAGGGATGGTAAAGGTATCAAAAATAGAGCAACAAAAGAGAGTAAGTTGTGGAGAGCAAGAATCATCAACTTCCTGAAAGAATTTGGCAATAAAAGAAAAAGAAAACAAAAATGTCTTAAATGTTATTTTTCTTAGGTAAGGAATTAAACCAAAATAGTGAATTGTATTCAAACGGCTCCAGAACCAGAAACAAACCAAGGCTATCTCGAGTGATGTACTCTACCTCCAAATCAAATTGTTAAATATTGTTTGAAGCAAAAGCAAAATAAATTCCATTTACCGTTTTAAAAAGAAAATGTTTCCCTAATTAGTTTAGTTTTTTAAAAATTTTGTACTATTACCAAAAAGCCCGAAAGTATTTGAGGCGGTAAAGACACCATTAATTAAATAATTAAAAGCGTTGATTAAAATGACGAGTCAGACCTGACAAGGACAACACCACTGTATATTTCAAAAGGCCACGCAATATTATCACCTCACAAAGTAGTTGAGTGATTGATTGATTTGTTGCTTTCGGCCACATCACGTTGAAACACCGGTTCCGTACGGTCACCAAAGTTAAGTGAAATTTTACAACTATATTATTTACTAGAAACGCCTCTCTCCTTCTTAGTGAAAGCTTCCACATTAAGTATTGATTAAAATGTAGTCACTGTTATCGCCCCAAAAATTGTTAATGTAATATTCACCCGCAAAGAAAAAGAATTATACTTCTACCTAAAATGTGTCTGGTTTACCAACCAACAAACCAACCAACAAACCAAGGCCAAAGACTATCAGCATCATAGTGACTGTGAACTCCACTATCCTTTCATATAGTAAGTATAGTAATATAAACTGTAAGTAATAAACTATAAGTAATATAGTAAGTATAGGAATATAAACTCTATGTAGCCTTCACTGAGGCTACATACAATTTTTGAATTCAGAGTTGCCCTTCTCATTTACTGGTTGCCAACCTAAGTTGAAGATACCGCGATGCTCTATTTGTTTGGCTTTAAATAACCACATAGTGTTGAACATCCTTAAAAAACAAATCAATTATTGATTCATTCTCCACGCTTTATCAGCCATTTTAGAATGTAAGAATTACTTTTTTTGTAGATAATAAAGATTTTAATGTAACAGGTCTTGTTAATTAACCCATAAATGGGGGAAAGTAGATGTGAGTTCATAGATTACCCAATGGTATTTGAACGTAAGTGAATATAACGAACCCACATGGGATTGGAACAATTCTGTGATATTATCCATTACACAACCTGCACATCCAAGCTTACAACATCTTGTATTCCTAAGCGACGTCACTTAACTTTGGTGACCGTACGGAACCGGTGTTTCAACGTGATGTGGCCGTAAGCAACAAATCAATCAATCACTCAACTACTTTGTGAGGTGATAATATTGCGTGGCCTTTTGAAATATAAAGTGTTGTTGTCATAGTCAGGTGTGTTACACACTGCTCCACACTGACTCGTCATTTTAATCAACGCTTTTAATTATTTAATTAATGGTGTCTTTACTGCCTCAAATATTTTCGGGCTTTACTGGGTTGCTTTTTTTTGGTTTCTATCCGGCTTCGTTTTTTTTCCTTGCTAGATCTAATTTCGTTCCTGTAAGTTTTTACTATCCTCCTCGTTCTTCCATATTCCATTGTTTAATTCTTTATATCTAATGGCATAGAAATAAATGAAAATACCTTTTTACATACTTTTATATTTTTGTCTATTATTTTCCTAGTAATCTTCCATCTCATTTTTTTCTTTTAAACATTATTTACAAAATTTTAATTAAACTATCCGTTTTATTCATATCACAAATTTTGTTTTCTTTACAGCCCATGTTTTATTACTTTGCATAATGTCTGTTGCTTCTCACACTGTGATGAAATGATTTATTTAGTAATCGGATAAGATTGTAATTATTTCGTTAGTCAGTGAGGACCCCCGTTCCAGTGTCAGATTAATCTAGTACAAAAATTATCAATTTTTCAAAGTGTCATGTACAACTGGCATCTGCGATCTGACAATGTGAATGTTTACGTATTAATGGATGCTGCATTTTTAATTTTTCATCATCCCATTATACTTTTTCTTTTCTTTTTTTTTACTAATATTCACTCTATACAATGTCCAAGAGTAACAAAAGATAGAGGCTTACTGAAGGAACTTTTTATATAAGCGGTAAATGTAGGAGGTAAGAAGTGCAATTTATGATGATATGTGAGAAAGATCGGTTTAACTAAGATTTGAAGTTGTTAAGATTGCAGTAGTCGAGAAGTTGCTCGGGAGTTTCTTTCACAAAGTACCCGTTCTTGGTTAGAAGATTTCCGAATGAAAGTTCCTTCTTACTAATGGAAAGAATGAGGGTGGTTCCTCACACTGTAGGTGGTATGGTGACTCGTAGCAGTGAAAGTCTGAACTGGTAGAACTTAGACCCGAAGCTGTTAATATACCCAACTATCTCGTTAGAATCATTTGCCTTATTGTTTTATGGATTTGTTTATTATGTTGCTAGAAATTAAATATTTATCCGTTTCATAAGTTATGCTGGGAAATAATTTATGATTTAACATTTATTATTTAATTTTTATGTACATTTTTTTTAAAATTCGGGGATCCTTTAAAACAGGGGTTCTCAACCAGTGGGGAATTACCCCATAGGTGGGGAATTTCAAAGTTTCAGGGAAGGAAATGCGGCTACAGATTGTTAGACTCAAAATGTTAACTTTCGCAATGTGCTTCGATGTGATTTCCCATCTTCAGCTGATCATGCACATTTCTACTTCTAGAACACCCACAGAGCCCACTTGTGGTTTATACTGCAACTATGCAACTGAGCGGACTTTAGTTACAGGTCAATTACGCTTGCTTGTTACATTGATAGAACTATAAATATTTAACTATTTTATAAGTTCTATCACTATGCTAGTAAATAATTTATGATTTAATATTTATATGAATTAAAACAAATGGTCCCTTTAGAACATACGGCCCAGCCCGGGATTAGCTTAATCCGGATTTGGGCAACAGCATAGTTCTGTAGGGGAGTTAAAGTACGTACCAGGGCCACACACAGTTTTGAATTCAGAGTTGTTCCTTTCCTATACTGGTTGCCAGCCACGCCTAGCGAGTTCAGTTTGCACCGCTGTTTAATCTATAGCTGAGGGAGAAGAAATGGATTCATATACTGCGGGTCGAGTCTACCTGTTTTAGAATCCAAAATCTTAGTTTTTCACCTGGATTTGGACTCTGACATCCATTAATCCTCCTCCTCATCATCATCATCATCTTCATCATCATCATAGCTGTTTCGACTTGAAGGCACATTGA